>CM052802.1:71769577-71786840 GCA_028533885.1 Nasua narica | reverse complement strand
CTGCATCCCAGATATATTGATACACTGTATTTTTAATTCAATTCAAAATATATTAATTACCTTCTCAGCTTTCCACTTGGATCCATATATTACTTACAATTATTTTATTTAATGTCCAGTAATTTAGGAAGATTTTCTTGTTATTTTTCTGTTATTGATACCAAGTTTAATCCATTTTGGTCAGACAAAGAACACACTTCCTAGGATTTTAATTCTCTTAAAGTTCACGTTATGTCTCATGTGTATTAGTAAAAAATAGTTATTTTGCTGATGTTGGATGGTTTGCTGTTTAAAGTCTTTTAGATCAAGATTTTCCATTTCTTCCATTAATTACTGAAAGAAGAGTGTTAAGGTCTCTGATTGTAATTGTGGATTTAGCTCTTTGTTTATATTTTATCTTAACACACTAACCAAAATACAGAGATTGTTAGCTTAGTTAAAAAGCAAAACCAAACTATTGTTTGCCAGAAACCACTAACAACATAATGAAAAATATAAGTTAAAAGGAAAAAGATGGAAAAGTTGTATCATGGAAACACTCATCAAAAGGAGCGATAGGTGGATATAATAATATCAGAGTAAATTTCAGAATAAGAAAATTACCAGAGATTAACTGGAACATTGTAAAATGATAAAAGGTTCAAATCACTCAGACGACGAAACAATCCTAAATGTGTGTGTATCTAACAGAGCTTCAAGATACACAAAGCACTGTTTTCTTGTTTATTGTTTGCTTTTATTTTTGAAACATTTTTAAACTGATTATTTATATATTATATATCTATTGAGTACAGTTGGATAAATTTTAATAATTGCATATAGTTGTGTAACCACTTCCACAATCAAGATACATTATAGTTACCTTACCCTAAAAAGCCTTCTTCTACCCTTTGCAGTTTATCCTACAACTTGTAGCCCATCTTTTTCTTCCCTGCCCCCAGGTCTCAGGCCATCATTGAACGCTTTCTGTTGTGCAATTTTCATAATTTCTATAATTTCATAGGAAAGAGATCATTTAGAAATAAATGATATAGGGACGCCTGGGTGGCTCAGTTGGTTGAGCAGCTGCCTTTGGCTCAGGTCATGGTCCCAGTGTCCTGGAATCGAGTCCCACATCGGGCTCCTTGCTCAGCAGGGAGCCTGCTCCTCTCTGCCTCTGCCTGCCTCTCTGCCTGCTTGTGTTATCTGTTAAAATAAAATAAATAAAATCTTTAAAAAAAAAGAAATAAATGATATAAAAAAGACAAATGACCTTTTACTGGATTTCTTTTTTTTTTTTAAAGATTTTTTATTTATTTATTAGAGAGAGAGAGAGAGAGAGAATGAGAGGGGAGAAGGTCAGAGGGAGAACCAGACTTCCCGCAGAGCCGGGAGTCCGATATGGGACTCGATCCCGGGACTCCGGGATCATGACCCGAGCTGAAGGCAGTCGCTCAACCAACTGAGCCACCCAGGCGCCCTGGATTTCTTTTACTGATAATGCTTTATTATATTAATCAATATTGTGTTCATTAATATTTTATTCCTATCTCTAGGCAGTATTGCATGGCTTGATCATGCGAGTTTACTGTTCAACAATTGATGGATCTTTGAGTTGTCTCCAGGTTTTAGTTAATATGAATAATCCTGATATAAATATTTGCAAACGAATCTTAGTGACAAATGTAATTTCTCTTGGAGAAATACCTAGCTTTAAAGTCCTTGGTTATATGAAAAGTAAAGGTTTAACTTTTAAAATATAGCCATTTTGTTTCCCAAATGCTGAATTCTTTTTTTTTTTTTTTTTTAAAGATTTTATGTATTTATTTGAGATAGAGAGAGAGCATGAAAGGGGAGAAGGTCAGAGGGAGAAGCAGACTCCCTGTGGAGCTGGGAGCCTGATGTGGGACTCCATCCCAGGACTCCGGGATCATAACCTGAGATGAAGGCAGTTGCTTAACCAACTGAGCCACCCAGGTGTCCCCAAATGCTGAATTCTTTAAAATGCTTTGCCATTTTGCTTTCTCACTTGCAATGCATGACAGTTCCACGTGTTACACATCATTGCCAATAACTGGTATTAATAGGCTTCTGAACTTAAATCTAGTGGGTGTGTATTTCTATCTCATGTTTATTTTAATTTGCATTTCTTTGATGTCTGGTCATCTTTTCGTGTACTTATAGGCCATGCATACATATTTATACATTCTTTACATAATGTGTTCAAGTCTTTTGCCCACTTTTGGGGGGTATATTTGCCTGTTCATTATTAAACCATAAGAAACTTTATATATGGAGGATACAAACTCCTTGCTAGATATATGCCTTGTAGATATTTTCTATTAGTCTGTGTCTTGTTCTTTTGTTTATTTAATTCTGTCTCTGTAAGAACTAAATTTTTTAATCCCTAATGAAGTTAACTTTATCATTTTGTTCATATTTTATGCTTTTAGTGTCCTATCTTAAAAAAAAAAAGCTCTCTAAAAAAAGAAATCTCTGCCTAACCCAATTAAACAGATATTTTCTTCTCTTTTCTTCTAGAAGTTTAATAGTTCATATCTACCATGTAAGTCTATGGTCCAATTTTGTTTAATTTTTGTCTACAGTATAAGGCAAGGATAGAAGTCCCTAATTTTTTCCTTACAGATTTTCAGTTCTTCTATAACTAATTTTGAAAAGATCGTTTCCCCCCCCCCCATTGAATTACCTTGACAACTATGTTGAAAATCAGTTGAATTTACAAGTGTGAGTTTTTTATTTATTTCTGGACAATTTATTCTGTTTCATTGTCTTCTATATCCTTTTGCCAATAGCACATATAATAACTTTATAGTAATCTTGAAAACAGGTAGTTTAAAACTACCAATTTTATTTTTCAAAAAAATTTTTGGCTTTTTTTTTTTTTTTTTTTTAGGTCCACTGACTTTCTGTGTAATTTTTGTTTTGTTTTTTAGTTTTTAAGTATTTTACTACACAAAACCTCTGGGTAAACAATAAAAAGCGGGGGAGGGGAATTATCCACTGTCAAAATAGAAGAGGAAAGCTCAGGCTGGTCTACACGTGCACCACGATGAGAAAACTGGGATAGGTAGACGTAAGAATGACTGTTTTCTAACCTGACTGTTCCCATGTGAAGACATGCTCAAGAGAAAAATCCTTAAAAACTAGTATGTCTCTGGGTCCACACATAAAAAACTTTAAATTTGCGTTCTATTTTAACAAGTAAAAAACTGAACAAACTAAAAATAACTTTTCTTGGATCTGTAAGAGAGGAGAATTCAGGGCAAACTGCCGCCCCCAAGATTGGAGAGACAGAAAGGAGAATACGAGGAATAATGGCTTACCAGAGGTGAGAATCATGAGAAGAAATTGCTGCAGGAAGCCGTATCCTAGGAAAACCCGAGCTGTAACCGACGAAATGCTGGAGGCTCACTGTAGACAACTCTGAGAGTTAAAAAGTCCGGAGGAACCCAGTCATAGCGGAGCCCCACAGTTTTGTGAAATTTTCTTCCAGGAGCTCAACCGCGTTTTCACAGTAAATATCGGAGAAAAATTCCCCTAATGCATCTGGCAGGAAGAGGAGGAAAGTAACAACTCTGAAGTAAACCAGAGCACTCTGGCCTTTATAAGACAAGCCCTCAGGAGCGTTAAAGAGAGCCTTGTTAAAGAGAACCTAAACAAGGGTCACCTGGGTAGCTCAGGTGGTTAAGCGTCCGCCTTCGGCTCAGGTCATGATCTCCAGGTCCTGGGACTGAGCACCACGTTGGGCTCCCGGCTCAGGTGGGAGGTTGCTTCTCCCTCTCGCCCTGCCTGTCCCCCTGCTTGTGCTCTTTCTCTCTCAAATGAATAAATAAAATATTAAAAACAAACAAACAAACAAATAAGAGAGCCTAACCTGCAGGGATATTGTCAGAACCTAATTGACCCGGGGGAAGGGACCTGGTCAATTTCAGTCAGCTGTGGCCTTTCATGTGGGGGAAGGGAAATACCTAAGGCCAGTACACTTACCATCCTGTCTTAACGAATAGGGAAGAAATAAAGAGCGGAGAAACACTTGTGAGGTTCACCCTGCAGAAGCATAGGCCCCCTAAAAGACTGAGACCAAATTATAGAACACATCTCATCCTCTCAACCTCAACACCACATTACTGAAGGCTTATTTACATTAGCTCCTTTGCCCAGTAGATCATCTCTGGCTATCAAGAAGAAATTACAAGGCACAATAAAAAACAAAAATCACAGTTCGAAGGCACAGATCAAGCATCAGAACCAGAGTCAGCTAAAGCAGCAATATGTGGTTATCAGGCCAGAATTTAAAACAACTGTGATTAATACGCTTAGGGACTCAGTGGGTTAAAAACAAAATTTTTTAAAATTCATAATTAGTCTAATAAATAACATTTTGGAATAACAATAGCAACAATGTAATTATGTGTGTTTAGTATACACACATGTATATATATTATGTATAGAAGATGTGCTTATCAGTTTTGCTCATCAATGTTTTATAGTTTTGAGAGTATAAGTCTTTCACCTCCTTGGTTAAATTTGTTCCTAGGTATTTTATTATCTCTGGTGCAACTATAAATGGGACTATTTTCTTAATTTATCTTTCTGCTACCTCATTATTAGTGTATAGAAACGCAATAGATTTCTGCATATTAATTTTGTATCCTGCAACTTTATAGAACTCATTTATCAGTTCTCATAGTTTTTTTGTGGACTCTTTCAGGTTTTCTGTATATACTATTATTTCATCTACAAATAGTGAAAGTTCTACTTCTTCCTTATCAATTTGGATGCCTTTTATTTGGATTCCTTTCTCTTGTCTGATTATGGTGGCTAGAATTTCCAGTACTTTGATGAATAAAAGTTGTGAGAGTGGACATCCTTGTCTTATTCCTGATCTCAGAGAAGAGCTCTCAGTTTTTCACCATTGAGTAAGATGTTAGCTCTGGGTTTTTCTTAGATACACTTCACTGTGAAGAGGTATGTTCCCTCTAAACCTATTTTGTTGAGTTTTTATCATGAATGGATGTTATACTTTGTCAAAAGTTTTTTTCTGCATCTATTGAGATAATCATATGTTTGTTTTGTTTTGTTTTTTTATCATATGTTTTTTATCTTTTCTTTTGTTAATGTATCACATTGATTAATTTGAGAATATTGAACCACCTCTGCATTCCAGGAATAAATCCCATTTGATTGTGGTGAATGATTTTTTTTTAATATATTGTTGGATCGTATTTGCTAATATTTTGTTGAGGATTTTTGCATCTGTGTTCATCAGACCTATACTTCTCTTTTTCTGTATGTTTTTATCTAGTTTTGGTATCAGGATAATGCTGGCCTCACAGAATGGATTTAGAAGTTTTCTTTCCTTTTCTGTTTTTTTGGAATAGTTTGAGAAGAATAGGTATTAACTCTTCTTTAAATGTTTGGTATAATTCACCTGTAAAGTTCTCTGGTCTGTGACTTTTGTTTTTTGGGAGTTTTTTGATTACTGATTTAATGTCATCATCGGTATTTCGATCTGTTCAAATTTTCTATTTCTTCCTAATTCAGTTTTGGAAGTTATATGTTCCCAGGAATTTATCCTTTTCTTCTAGGTTGACCAATTTGTTGGCATATAATTTTTTCACAATATTCTCTTATATTAAAATGTCCATACCACCAAAAGCAATTTACAGAATTAATGTAATCCCTATCAAAATACAAGCAGCATTCTTTTTTCACAGAATTAGAACAAATAATCCTCAATTTTGTATGGAACCACATAAGAAACAAAAACAAAAACAAAACAAAACACCAAATAGCCAAAGGAATCTTGAAAAAACAAAACTGAAGGTACCACAATCCCAGATTTCAAGATATACTAAAAGCTATAGTAATCAAAACACTATAGTGCTAACACATAAATAGACACATAGATCTATGGAACAGAATAGAGAGCCCAGAAATATTCATGATTATATGGTTGATCAATTGTTAGCAAAGGAAGCAAGAATATGTAATGGGGAAAAAAGTACTCTCTTAAACAAATGGTGTTGGGAAAACTGGACAGTACATGCAAATGAGACTGGACCACTTTCTTACACCATACACCAAAATAAACTCAAAATGGATTAAGGACCTAAATGTAAGACCTGAAACCATAAAAGTCCTAGAAGACAGCACAGGCAGTAATTTCTCTGACACTGACCATAGCAAGATCTTTCTAGATATGTCTCCTGAGACAAGGGAAACAAGTAACAATAAACTCATGGGACTATCTCAAACTAAAGTTTCTGCACAGTAAAATAAACTATCAACAAAATTAAGAAACAGCCTACTGAATGGCAGAAGTCATTTCAGTTTGTCCTTGAACATTACAGGTTTGAACTGCAGAGGTCCACTTATACAGGGATTTTTAATAGTCTAGTTGGAACTTGAACAACAGGAGGTTGGGGTGGTAGCACCCTTGAGGTCAAAAATCTGCCTAGAACTTCTGATTCCCCAAAAACTTAGCTACTAGCAGCCTCCTGTCGGCCAGAAACCTTACTGGTAACAAAGTTGACTAACAACATATTTTTTACATTATGTGTATTATAGACTATGTTCTTAAAATAGGCTAGAGAAAAGAATATGTTATTAAGAAAATCATAAGGAAGAGAAAATACATGTACAGTACTGTAGGTATATTTATTGAAAAAATGGGAACATAGGCCAGGTGGGCTGGGCTGGGACAGAGGCAGCCTCCATGGGAGGCCTGGCCCACCTCCCCATGGCTTCGGCTCAGTAGCAGCAACTGCCAGGTGGGCCCAGGGGTGGCGACAGCAGCTCCAAGGCCCGGTACTACTGCTCCGTCTGCCTGGAGGTATACCCCAGCTGTGGCCATCAGCAGCTATGCATGGGAGTGTGCCTGCTTCCGGGAGGCCGTGGGGCCAGGGCACCACTGCAGGGAGGGGTCTGTGCTCTTCTGCTTTCCCAGAGCATTTCTGGAGCCCTACATGCAGAGAACTGGACAGGGGGGCACTAGGATACAGGGCTCCCACTCAATGCCATCTCTACCCTCTGGACACATTCTTCTAGTTCAGCCCAGCCTCCTGCTCACCAGCCTCACGCAGGAGACCTGAGCACTCCAACAGCACACAGAGTGATCTGCACCCCTGCCGGGTTCTGGGGCCACCAGGGTCTGCTGACCCTCAGGGTGTCCTGGGCACTCAGAGGGCAGCAGGCATAACTTCTGCACTGTCACCTTCCATTCCACCCAGTGAGAACCTGAATGGGAAGTTACAAATAAATGCCTCGTGGCTTTTGCTGTCAAAAAAGAAAAATCTGCAAAGAAGTAGACCCACGCATTTCAAATCCCTGTTGTTCAGGAGTCGACTATACAGTACAGCAATGTGTTTTCTCTTCCTTGGGATTTTTTTTTTTTTAATTTTCTTTTCCCTAGCTCACTTTATTGTAAGAATACAGTGTATAATACATAATAACTTACATAATATGTGTTAATTGGCACATAAGCTTTTGAAAGGATTAGGAGTTTTCTTTATACCTACGACTTGTCTAGTATTTCTTTTGTTGCTTTCATCTGGCCCCTACGGGTCTCATTCTAGAACCTCTTGTTATATTGGTGAGTTGATGTAGGCTCTCACTGTAGGGCAGTTTGTTAATTTCTCTCTTGAAATGTACCTTTAACTCTCAGCTTTATCAGCCTCCTTTATGTGCAGAAAGCCCCATCTAGCTCAGGTTTCAAATAGTAAGCACTTAAACCCTGCCCAATGCGGGTCACTTTTAGCCTTTTATACCACAGTTAAACTCTCCACTCCCTTATGCTACTTCCAGATCCACAGATCAGTGGGCCCACAGTTTGTTTGTTTGTTTGTTTGTTTTATGAGGTTTATTTATTTGGGAGACAGAGCAAGGGGAGGGGCAGAGGGGGAGAGGGAGACAAGCAGACTCTCTGCTGAGCAGGGAGCTGGAGGGAGGGCTGAATTTCATGACCCTGAGATCATAACCCGAGCCAAAATCAAGCTTAACCAACTAAGCCACCCAGGTGCCCGGGTCCACAGGTTTTTCAGGACCTTCTGCTTTGTCTTCCATTTCCGCTTTTGATACACTGAGGTGTTCACCTCATTCGTTTTCTGCATCTTTGTTATGTGATTAAAACTGGCAGGTCAGGGGACAACTCAAGCATAAACTTTCAATACCCCATTAATCAAAATATCATCAATTTCTTTTGCAAGTTCTGCTTACAACGTTTCAAATATAACCTTCTAGGGATGCCTGGGTGGCTCAGTCAATTAAGTATCTGCCTTTGGCTCAGGTCATCATCCCAGGATCCTGGGATTAAGTCCCATGTCAGGCTCCCTGCTCAGTGGAGAGCCTGCTTCTTCCTCTGTCTGTCATTTCCCCGTGTTCTCTCTCTCTCTCTGACAAATAAATAAATAAATAAAATCTTAATATATATATATAGCCCTCTTTTCCATTATATTGAAAATAGTTTCTGATAGCTTAGCACCGAGTCTTAGGCAAATCATTTCAATAAAAACGTATACTTTGTTTTTGTTTTGTTTCATTTTGTTTTTTAAGATTTTTATTTATTTATTTGGCAGAGAGATACAGAGAGAGCACAAATAGACAGAGCAGCAGGCAGAGGGAGAGGGAAGAAGCAGACTCTCCACGGAGCTGGTAGCCCGATGCGGGGCTCAGTCCCAAGACCCTGGGATCATGACCTGAGCTGAAGGCAGCCACTCTGACTAAGCCACTCAGGCGTCCCAAAAACATACACTTTGAATTAACTCATTTTATCTAAATCTTAGAATCCATTGGCCAACACAGCATGATATTTCCTATTTATAAGAACGATAGCTCTATTTGCATTCTTTAGTTTACTGAATGTCTATTTAATAAATGTTTTCTTTGCACTAATTCCAAAGCTATATTGTTGCCATTTTTCAAGCAAGGCACTAAGTATCTTCATTTTCTATCTGAGAAAAATTTGATCTGAATCACTGAATGCCTCCATAATTATAATGAAAATATTTTCATGACAATGAAATTCTGAACATTAGTTTTATGAAAGTGCAGTACTTCAGAAGGAAACATGTACTAATTATCACAACAAAGTATTTTATCTTTTTGCTTATGTATGTTGAGTACTAACTTCTTTTTGGGGGAGGAAAAGGAGGATGGAAGACAACTTTTTACTTCTAATATTACGTAGCACTCACATATCATATGAACAGCTTTACATGAATAGTTTCTGATTAAGATGTTTAGGAGCCTGGAATATTTTTATGATAAAAAAAAAATCTGTTTCTATTTCAAGTGAAACTGCATATATATAACCTTTATTCAACACAAACATTGTCTCACACTTAACATCCAATGTCCATACAGAAGTACAGATCACTTGCAGGCTGTACAGGAAAGTGGAATGCATAAGTTTTTGTTTGATATTTTCATAAACTTGGTGTGCACCGAGTGCTAGAGATATTTACAATAGTAAAGTATATTGACATGTCTAGTGTACTATTCTGCATCTTGTAGACCTTAATAAATACATCTAACCCAAATGACTATGTGTGATTTTCCATAGTAATAATTCATAGAGCAAAGGAAAACATTCCATTTCATTCTTTATCATCGGTATGGACGGGAAGTATTTTGCTGCCAAGCCACAAGGATTTTTTGTCCTGGTGACTCTAGCAAAACAACATCCAGTCCAATTAAAAAGCTGTTCTTTCCCTGTTAGTTTAAGAAGTCAGCCCCCAGGCTTCACTGTGGGTTCAGCTCTCAGTTATTAACAGCTCTCTTGACATCTTATTAAATTGGAGAGGCTTTCAGACCCAAGATTAAATGGCATGTATGAATCTCTTTATATTATTTGAAATATATAGTCTATCCACATAAACTATTTCTATTATCTTAATTTTGTACAGCATAATAAATTATGTGAATTATTACTTGTAGGCCCTCGAAGAGGGTCATTTTTCAAAAATGAAGTAGCCACACATTAAAAAGGTCAAAACAAAATCACAAAAGAAAAAGTCCCTAATCATTAAAAACGCTTTTTTTTTTTAAATTTGGAGGAACATGAGGCACATTGGATATCAGCTATTTTCTACCATAAACTAAGATACACAGTGGAATAAATCATAAATCTCAATTCTACATGATAGATTCCCTTCTCCCAGGAGTACAAGTACACTTGTAGTACTCATATTTAGAAAGGGGATCCTTCTTCTTTTTCTTTTAAGATTTTATTTAGTGAGGTATAATTTACATACAATAAGATGCACATACTTTAATTATAGAGTTTGATGAGTTTTTATAAATTCATACATGGATAGACTACACACACTAACATGATAATAATATATAGAATATTTTTATCACCCACACATATTCCTTCATGTCAACTAGAGTCAATCCCCAATCTCCATCTGTGGCTCCAGGCAATTGTTAACATACTTAATCTTTATCACTAAAGAATGTTCCTAGATTTTCACGCAAGTGGGTCTAAATTGTATATATCATTTTGTAGCTGGCTTATTTCAGTAAATGTATTTTTTAAAATAAACTTTTCATTATAGGATAATTTTAGATTCATAGAAGAGTTGCAAAGATGATACTTCACACCCAGTTTCCCCTATTAAAAATCTTACATTAGTTAAAATGTAATTAATATGGTACATTTGTTACAACTAATGAACTTGTACTGATACATTGGTATTAATTAAAGTTATATTTTATGTACATTTCCTTACTCTTTAACCTAATGTCCTTTTTTCAGTTACAGGAGCCCATCCAGAATATTGCATTACATTTAGTCATGGCATTTAGTTGTCATGTCTCTTTGCTGTGCCACTTTCTCAGATTTTTCTTGTCTTTGATGACCATGACAGATTTGAAGAATACTGCTCAGCTATTTTGAAGAATGTTCCTCAGCTGGGATTAGACTGACGTTTTCTCAGGCTTACACAGTGGTTACGGGTTTGGAGTGGAAGACCACAGAAATAAAGTGCCATTCATATCACAGCCTATCAACATGACTTTCACTGTTGATGTTAACTTTAATCACCTAAATGAGGTAGTGATTGTCAGATTTCTCCAATGTAAAGTAAGTCCCCCCACCCTGACCACCACCTGTCATTTCCATGCTGCACTCTTTGGGAGGAAGTCACTAACTGCAAGCTACACTTACAGAATGGGGAATCATGCCCACATCCTTCCTTCAGTATGGAATACTAATTTAAATTATTTAGAATTCTGCATAAATTTGTTTATTATACCCTATTTACTTCTTTAAAAAATCACTTATTTATATCCATATGGACTTATGCACATTTAGCTTAACTCTGAGTTGTAATACAACACATGTTATTAATTTTGTTCCAGTTTTGGCCATTTGGAGCTTTTCCAATTGGTTCTTTTTCCCTTCGATATACTCCTATCATTGTAGGCTTTTTGTTTTGTTTTGGTTCAATTAGGTTTTGTTTTTGAATACCATGTTACTTGCTGTCACAAGATTCTCCAGCCTTGTATATCCTCTATTGTAGCCCTGAATCTGCCATTTTACCAATAAGTGCATATTGCCAGCATGTACACCCTTAATAGAATGATACTTTAACTATGTGGTTTTCTCCCAAAACCTAAAACTACACTCTGAACATGAGAAAAACTGGAGCATGCTACTAGAAACAAAGAGCTAGATATGCCCACTTACTGGGATGTATCATCACTTCAAGGCTTTCTCTGCATATATGCAAGTTATCAACCCATATATATATATACATATATCTATAGATATTTCTATGTGTATCTATCTGTATCTATATTGAACTCTATGTGAAGTATAATGTGTATACTCTAAACCATCACTATGTGGATAATTTTAGCCATTTCCCATTGCTTATTGGTAAACTCCTACTCCAGCAGTGTGAAATTTGAAATTTGATTTAACTGATCAATTCTTCTATGTGTGTATGTATATATGTATTTATACATATATACATGCATACATATATGTGTATATATAGAAATATGGATATAGATATATCTATATCTATATATATAAAATTTCAGAATTGTTATCCTATACCGCTGGAAAAACAACTTTATTGATTAAATTGCTGTAGGTACTTCCTTTAGTCTATGGTTTTAAAGTCTCTACTGAATTCCAAAGTTACTTGGTTCAGCACTTTTTCCCCTTGCCCCTTCAGTGATCCTGCTTCATAGTCACTTCATGAGTCACTGGTATATGTAAAGGTACAATTAACTGGGGCTGGAAAAATGGAAAAATGTAGAGGATGAGGTTTTTTTGCAAATCAAGAGTTACAGTTTCATAAATGTTAAATTGAAGATATTTATGAGAAATCCAGGGGAAATAGCAAATAAACTGTCAACAAATATTAACCATTTGTCCGTTATGTGAATTGCAATTATTTTCTTCTGGTCAATGTTTATCTTTTGGATTTGATTATGATCTAATTATATGTAATTATGTATTTATATTTTATATTTAAATGCATATAACATATTTTATAGGGAAATTAAAATATATTTTCTTTATATCCTTCTATACCTTCCAATTGGTATTTGAAATTAACACGTGCTCTGGGTGCTTTAATACTTTGTAGCAGAATAATTTAGAATTGCAACCAGCAAATTTCCTTGTAATCATTGTATTTTCTAATTAGGACAAAATTTTGCTCTAAGTAGTTAAGATACATTATGTCTGTAGTTAAGATCCATTATGTCTGTATACAAAAGTCAAGATCAAGAACAGTCTCAGAGGACACAACTGTCCCTACTCCAATCACTATATGAGTGAAGAGATCTTTGGTTAGGTACTCCTATTTAATTATATCCTCAATTACCTCAAGTGAAGGAGTAGACAATCTTATTTCTTGAATGACTTAATGCACTGCATAGTTATCTCTTCTTTCCATTATAAATGTACTGCTTGGTCTACTGGTATATTACTTAATTTACTTGAAGTTCTATTTTTCAGATTATTAAATTTATAATAAAATTGCATGTCAAAAGTATAACATGTAGGAAATAGGTTAAAATAGCCAAAAATCATCTGAGTATATTATAAAATGAAAACTGAATTCATACCTCACCAACAGTTGCCTTTTAATCAATGGTGATAATCTTGACATCACTAGCTTAGCATTTCATGGAAGCGATAAGAGTCAAATATTGCTCACCAGGAAAAAATACACAAGGTAAGGGAGAAATTTTTTTTAACATACAAGACACTATGACAGGAGCTACAGGAATGCTGTGTACAATTTTAATATGGATTCTCTTTTAGAAGAGCAGAAGGAAATTTGAAGGGGAGCTCAGTTTACATAGTAACTCTATAGATGTGATACTTTGGTAGTACTTTACTTTTTGTAACATGATCTAGGTGGTATAAAAAGAATAATAACATGTTTATAGATGGCAAAATTATGCCATAGTATGCTCTGAAAGGATCATAACTTATCACATAAGGTGCATTGTCCAAAAACGAAAAATATAGGCCTTTGTGGTTGACATATAAATACCATTCAGGCGTCCCACTTTTTTTCTCCGCTTTTTAGCCCTTAAGTAAATCCTGTTTAGTATTTTTCCAGCAGAAATTAAATATAGGCAAAGTGAAGCCTCTCCATTAAATATACATACTTTCAAATAAACCTGAATGTGCTTAATTTATCAATTAATAAGTGAGTTGCTCTTGCTACTTTCAGCGAGTACAAAGTTAGCTAAATTAATACTGTACTAATTTTCTTTAGTGCTTTCTCTATACCATACTTATTTTGCTTCCCATATTTATAAACTTCAAACTACATCATCATGGATTATATTTCTTTTCAAGAAACTGGAGATAAAAACTAAAACAGGCAGAAGATAATAGTGTGGTAAGTAAACAGTAAGGTATTTTTAGGAGTTTTCTCCAATTTTCCTAATGGTTATAAGCAAGGATCCTATGGTGATTATATCTTTTTTCTTGTCTTTTTCTTTTTTTTTTGAGGGGAGGGGAGAGAAATCACAATATATCCACTACAAGAAGGAAGAAAAGGCTTTTTTTTCCTGTTGCTAAATGTCTAAACGTGGGCTCTCCCACAAGCTCAGAGTGTGAATGAATCTCACAGACCTAAATGTCATTTTAAAAAAATGCAGAAAGGATAAAATTGCAAATATAATTTTTCCCTAAAGACCCTCATCCAAATTATAAAAACGCACATATATATAGCACACATATTTTACACATGCATAGATCCGACTGTGGGAGAGCACTTGATGGTAAATGTGGTGGCTGAGCATTCATATTAAATGTACTCAGTGATCATGTTTTTTTTAAAGATTTATTTATCCATTTGACAGAGAGAGATCACAAGTAGGCAGAGAGGCAGGCAGAGAGAAAGGGGGAAGCAGGCTCCCCGCCGAGCAGAGAGCCCAATGCAGGGCTCAATCCCAGGACCCCGAGATCACGACCCGAGCCAAAGGCCGAGGCCCTAACCCACTGAGCCACCCAGGCGCCCCCTCAGTGATCATTTTAATCAGAACAATGGCTGGTTCTCCTGAGGAGCATACAGTTTACCAGCTGGTTAAAACTATTAATTAATATCACTGAAAAAATAATTATATTGCTCATTATAAATCATTAAATTAAGGTTTTATACCATAAGTGGTTTTGAGACCAATACATTAGAGTTGGATTTCTTTAAATGATTTACTGTTGGGGAACCATAACAAAATTACCAAGCATCCATTCAAAATAAATGATGGCTACAAAAGACTGCTGAAATGCTCATAACTGGGTACTAAGTTAAAACACTGTTTTGGGGGTAATTGGGTGAAGGCTTTAAGGAGGGCACATGATGTGATGAGCCCTGGGTGTTACACACAACTGATGAATAACTGAACTCTACATCTGAAACTAATGATGTACTATATGTTGGCTAATTGAATTTAAATTGAAAAACACTATTTTCACTTAAAGTCTCAACTATCTAAAGTTACATATGATTTAAAAAGACTAAGAAATGCTGAATAGTTGTCTCTGGGATTCAAAGGTAGGGGTGATTCACTTTCTCTTTTTACTTTTCTGAGTTTCTCTAGCCTTCCGCAGTCATCTAGTACTGTTTGTTTGGTTTTTTTTTAAAAGATTTTATTGACGTATTTGACAGAGAGGAGAGAGACCACAACTAGGCAAAGACACAGGCAGAGAGAAAGGGGAGGGGGAAGCAGGATCCCCGCTGAGCAGAAAGCCCAATGTGGGGCTCGATCCCAGGACCCTGAGATCATGACCTGAGCCGAAGGCAGAGGCCTCAACCCACTGAGCCACCCAGGCGCCTCACATCTAGTACTGTTTTAATAATCAGTGAAACACACAAAATTTTATTCTATAGCTTGAGCTATCAAAGTAAATTATTTTGCTCACACATTATCCTGTCATAATTAATTTCTAAAATGCATCCCTATCTGTGGACGTCCACCCTGACAACCACAGACAAGCTGTGCTAATGATTTATAAATAACCCTCGGAAATTACCTCCATCTTAATAAACAGCACAGCATCATGTTCTCTTTACTTTAACTTATAATAGCAAATTTGGCCTGGGACTCAACAGACTATTTTAATTAATACTGTTTTCATTCTGACAATATTCTCTGCTTCGGTTAAATTCAGAGCAGCTGCTGTGTTAAAAAACTGAAGAGAAAGTTCCATGTGAGTTTTTTGGCCAGAAAGAGGATTTTCGTTTCCTCTGTAGTGCTGGGAATATGCTCATTCCTTACCTGCGACACAGAACAACATTGCGTCACTGTCCTTTTATAGCCCAAATCATAATGAGAAATGTTTCTTTTGGTGCAAGGGCAGAGTTAAGCTATATGGAAGGGAAAACAACCTTGACAAAAATGTAGCCACATGAAGGAAAGTACTGTAAAGAATGGAACCAGTCTTTGAGTTGAAGCTATCATGAAATTAGTCTTATCAATTTTTATTTATAATGTTGAGCATGGTGCATAGTATTAGCTCAATAAATACTTGTTAAATAATGATAAAGTATGACCATAAAGTAATAAGGCAGGTCCTGTAGGTTATTATGTTATCTTATGGTCATGGTTTTCATATTTTGTTATAGTTGGTATAACAAAGATCTTCTACAAAAATCAGTGATGTCTTTCTTGTCTGATTCTAATGCCGTTGATTTTTGCAATGTAAAAAACGAACCTGAGAGTGAGACAGAACTGGATTCTGGTCTCTGTTCTTGTTTCAGCTTTTGTCCTTGGCAAATAACGTAATTTCTATAAGCCTCAGTGTCTTCTTTTGTAAAATGGAAAAAAAAAAAAGATGAAACCTAGATGAAACCCCCCCTAGGGTTTTAATGAGAATTAAATGAAACTATATGAGCAGAGCAATACCTGAGATACTAAAAGTGCTCAATAGATAGGAGCTATTATTCTTGAAATGAATTTATTCTATGATGTTCAGAGCTATTATCTTAAGCAACAATAAAGTGTAGTGGGTAAGAATTTGAGATTGAAGTCAGACAATTCTAGTTTCAACTCCTTGCTCTATCTCTTGCTAGTTTTGTGACTGAGTCAAATTACTAAACCTCCTTAAAGTTCAGTTCTATATCTGTAAAATGATGATAAAAGAATGGATCTCACTGAGTTGTTCTAGAGATTTGACTAGAGAACCCCTATGGATGTGTGATAGATGGATAGGATTTACTAGGAGCTCAATAAATATTAGTCATTGAAGTTTTTATTGGCAAGACTGAGCCGATGGTAACGCGGATCTTGCCTCTGACTCCTAGATGGACTTTCTAAAATTCTTACTCAGCTAGGATCTCTTGTGTGAGCATTTGGGGGTGGGCTATTTTCAACCATCTGCCATGTTATTCATAACTGGATTTCATCAGAGTTAATCAGTGTCTTCTCTTCACCCTGTTTCTAATGTTCTCAGCCAGCTCATCAAACTGCTCTGCTACATATATCCCATAAACATTTATTCAGTGTTATAAGTCCCTATATGTTGTTATCTTTTGCCATCATGAGGATGTAGATAAAAGGAAAATTACAAAATATAAGAATTCTAAAAATGAATGAGTGGTCATCATTCCTATCCCCTGTAAACAAAACTAGAGTTTAATTCCTCAGCTGTCTTCTCAGACTGTCCTGTAAGCTGAAAATAGAAACATTTCTAGACAGAGGTCTGTCAGAATTTTCCCTATAGTCCTTCCTACTCTAACATATGGATCCCACTCCATATTTTCTACCAACACCACAACCCTCA
>CM052802.1:71742374-71769077 GCA_028533885.1 Nasua narica | reverse complement strand
TAGAAAAATTTCTGCACCTATAAGAAGTTTCCCATAGCCAGTCTTCTACCTAAGCAGGCCTCGTCTCCTGGACTGTGTCCCTATGTCTCTTACGCAGGGTGTAACCTGCTGCATCAGGAGATAGTTCAGTATTTTCCAAGCTCTTAGTATTGCCTCTCTTTGCTTTCAGAGATATGATATTATTTTCCCCACAAGAGATAATGTTTGACCTTAAAGATTTATTTTTAGCCATATCTGCATTATATCTAGAAATTCTTCGGCATGGGGTTGGCATAGTAATTCATTTTTTACAATGTGTCCAAGACTGATGTACTTTTCCCACTCATTTTAATAATTTTTGGTCATTTTTGTTTAATTTGTAGGAGGAAGGCAAAGGTATATTGATCATCTATGTTTATGCCACATTTCTGTAAATTTGGCTCTATAAAATATTTCCATTACTAGATGACTGACTTTGAGTAAGTTACTAAACTTTTATAAAACTTAGTTTCACTATCCGTAAAGTGAATGATGACACATAAAGGGTTACTGTGAAAATTTAAGTGCTTGGCACAAGTTAAACTCTCATTAAGTTTCTGCCACTTTGAAAACACACAAGGATATTCAAGATATATGAGCATCACTGTTTGTTATTGGCAATCCTAAAGGCATCTTTAAACACTAGGAGAAGACAGGTTGATTGAACACACAATGCAAAGAAACAGTTTTTCCCTTATTTCAGAGATGCATCGGGAGGAGGTACAAAGAGGTGCATTTTATTGCCAAGATTAAAAAACATTGTTCTGGAAAAATTTGCAGAATTTTTGCTATTAATAGGACACATTACATAATCATGTTATGAAGATTAAAAACATGATAGCAGAACACCAGGAAGCATACTGCTCTTGGATTCTGTGATTAAAGGAAACGTTTTTGTGTAGCCCTAAAATTAATTTAGCGTACTTCCATTGCCTTTAGGCATATGACAGAATAATGTAAGGTCACAAGCTTTAAAGATAGCAGTCATCACCAAATCCAATTTCTTCATGCTGACTGCAATTTAGTTGTTTTTCCTTGAAGAACTGCTCTAATTCAGGGAATTAATAAGCAAAGCATATTATTTAAGCCTTACTGCCTCACAAATTATATTGCAGCTCTGCAGTGAATGTAGAATACTAGCAAGATTTTTTTTTAACTAGAGAATTTTAGAAAAATAAAAATATATTGGGCATCTTGTTTTTAAATTTTTAAACATTAAATGGCCCTAAAAGTTCTAATTTCTGTTTTATTCAACATATTAATTCATTTTCTAACATACTGAGGGAAGCAATTTTGTTTTAATGTCAACAATGTTTAACAGTTTTGAAACTGAAAGCAAAAATGTTTGTATTGCTGTATTCAGAATTATCAGTATATCATGGTTATGAGATCCTGATTTTTTCAAAATAATTTCACTTTTAAAGTTTGAAAATATGTACATGTGAAAAAGGGAAAAATGAAAAGTGGGGCAAAAATGGAACTTTATTCTTTAATCTACTTATCTATTAATCTATTTATCATTTATTCAATGGCTATTCTTTGCAAGTGCCTAAAATATACAAAAGAACTTACTATCTTATGGAAAAACCAGTAAATAAACAGATAATAAAACAATTTAGAGGTGATTGGATGGCCCAGCCACTTAATTGTCTGCCTTGACTTAGGTCATAATCCCAGGATCCTAGGATAGAGCCCAGGGAGCCTGCTTCTCCCTCCTCCACTCCTCCTGCTTGTGGTCTCACTCCGTCAAATAAATAAAATCTTTAAAAAAATTTTTTTAAAAATTCTTGTCACAGAGGAAGTTCTTGGAGATGAGAAGACAGAGACCCAAACAAGGGAAGGAGAATAACTGTGGGTGCATAGAAATGGCTTTCCAGATCCCTATGCTGCGTGTCAGATGTGAAGGAAGTGGAAAGGGCATTATAGAGAGGACTAGCATTTGTAAAAACTCAAGAAATGAAGAAACTGGTGTGGCTGGAATAAAGAGTAAGAGGTGGGGAATGGCAAATTTAAGGCTGTATGAATAAAACCCTGATCAAGAAAAATGTCTTTCAGACAAATGCCATAAGATTTTACTCATATGTGGAATTTAAGAAACAAAACAAACAAGCAAAGAAACAAAAAGAGAGAGAGACAAACCAAGAAACACACTCTTAGCTATGGAGAACAAATTGATGGTCACCAGAGGGAAGGTGGGGGGTGGAGAATGGGTGAAATAGGTGATGGGGATTAAGGAGAGCACTTCTCCTTATGAACACCAGGTGATGTATGGCATTATTGAATTATCACTATATTTTACACCTAATATTAATGTAACACTTAATATTAACTATACTGGCATTAAAAACTTTAAAAATAAGGAAAAATGTCTCTCATTACAAAGAGTCTCGATTCAATCCTTAATAGGTAAAGGTTAACTTGTCAGTGTCTGATTACTGAAAGAGCTGCTTCTCTGAGAGATAATGGTCATCCTAGGGCAAAATAGCCTGACAGTGGCTGATAGGTCAAAATAAGAACCAGAAGGTATTCATACAATTCAGCAACATAACATCATTAATAACCTTAACAAGATTTAGATGTCATGATCCAAGTCAGAGGAGTAGACCAATGGACCTAGAAGAATCTCTAGGTTGTATTTAGGGCCTACTTGTCATTGAGAACCATGAAAATAAAGATATATACTGTAGATGGATACATATAAGTTTTTATAATTTTTTAAAGGGTTTTATTTATTTATTTGAGAGAGAGAGCACGGTCGGGGGGAGGGACAAAGGGAAAAGGAGAAGAAGACTCCCCAATGAGCAGGGAGGCCTGAGCTACACAGGGCTTGATCCTAGGACTCTTGGATCATGACTTGAGCCAAAGCCAGATGCTTAACCAACCGAGCCACCCAGGTGCCCCTCTAAGCTCTTACTAATAAAAACTCTTTCCCAGGGGCACCTGGGTGGCTCAGTGGGTTAAGGTCTCTGCCTTCGACTCAGGCCATGATCTCAGGGTCCTGGGATCGAGCCCCACATTGGGCTCTCTGCTCAGCAGGGAGCCTGCTTTTCCCCTCTCTCTCTGCCTGCCTCTCTGCCTACTTGTGATCTCTCTCTGCCAAATAAATAAAATCTAAAAAAAAAAAAAAAAAAAAAAAACCTCTTTCCCAAAGGGGTTTAACTAGGGCTAGGGTTCTCTGTAGATGAATTCAAACTGCATAGGGGGCTCCATCCTCAGAATTTAGGAGCAAGATCAGAAAATGTCACTGTGTGATATTGAAAGTAATCATCATCTTCACAAAACATGTATTTATCCATCTTCAAAGGTAAGTCACAGGAAGAAATGGTTTGTGGAGGCTCTGTTGGTAACACTGATGTGGTCATAATTACCATCAAGTGAGTAATCAGTCTCTCAAAACTCATCAAGTATTTAACATAAGTTGGGGAGTAATGAGGTGTAACTGTCTGAAAGTTTGGTGACAGAACACTAAGATGGCAGCTCAAATACATAAAATGTTTGTTTTAAGTTGTTACGTTGTTAAGTAGAAGTCTTCAAAGTAGTATTCATGCACGTTACAGGGTTTACCAAATGGTCAACAGATCCATGCAAACGTTAAGCAAAATGTTCCCACTTCTAAAAATACATATATGTGTGTGTATACACGTATATAAACATAACATATGAATATATAAAGACATATATATAGATAGTTATAGGTTTGTTTTTATCTGGAAAAAATTATTAGCCTTTACTACCATTTAATGCAGAGATTTACACTCTGAATTAAATTGGACTTCTTAATTGGTCCATGGCCAAATAGCTGCCACCCTCTGGGAGAAGGGTGATACACCTACATATGGAGGTGATGGCAGAGGCATCCTTATCTCCTTCTCTTGCATCATATTGCACACATTTCTGTTTACACATGAAGAGTCATTCTAAGCAGACAGAGGACAAACACAGCTATTCAAAGATTAGGAAATACAAATGAGCAAATTCATTCAAGAAGCTATGAACCATATGATGCTATAAGAATGTAAGGAAAATGCTTATGAGTGAGGAGATGCAGTGGAAGTACAATTATAAATCTTGTGGTATTGATATTAAGGCATAATTTTTCCACCTTTACTGCCTCTCCATTCAAGAAACTAGGGGATTCTGTGCTCACTGTTTTGGGGGTGGGTTATGGTACAGAGGAAAACAGGACAAGATCTGTAGTCCTTATAATTTTTATATCCAGAACCTATAAGCATCAATTAGGGAGAAAATTCCTTATATAAAGTGTGTATTGAAGGAAGCCAAGCGGGGCAGGAGGCTCCCATCTATTACCTCCCCAAATAAAAAGATAGCCTCTGGACTACAGAGAGAACAGAAGGTAGAGAGATACAATGAGATAGAGGGAGGAAGGGGAAAGTGAGAAAAACATGAAGAGAGAAAAAGAGAAAGAGGTATTGGTGAGTCTGGCAGATCTCAGGGGATCTAGCAAGTCACCACAGACAGCTGTGTGGTGTGTCTAGAAAGATGGAGCCCTGGACAATTTCTCTAATATATTCTGTGGTCCATCTTGCACAGGATAGTTCAAGTCACTGGACCTGGAGTAGCCCAACCAACTGGGTGATATATATTTCGTTGTCAAACTACTGCAGCAAAGTCAAGGAATATATTGTCCTCCTTCTCTCAACTCTTGCCTTGACACTACATAAGACTCTAGTACTGTGACAAATCCCTGGGAAGTGAGTATGGGGAGTGCTGAAGATCCTCAAAGGAACTGAGACATTTCACCCACAGTGATAAAATAGAGACAGGAATTAAGTCAAATTATAAAAAATTAAGTTGATTTTGAAATGAGATATTTAATAGTAATAGCATAAGGATTTTGGACTTAATCTGGGAAGTAATTAATCTGGGAACAATTATAGGAGTTTAAGTACAGAAATTTAGCATCATGGTTCTTTTCTTTTCCTTTCTTCTCTTTTCTTTTTCTGGTCTTCCAACAGTATGTTAGAAAGAATGTAGACATTAAGAATTGAACATAAATTGAAGCTTACAGCCTGGGACAAGCTGAATCAAAAAAAGAAATAAAAAGATCCAATAGTAGGTCAACATTTTTTTTTCACTCATTTGCCAAATGCAAAATTGATCTAAATGTACAGACTCTCAATCAACAATGTACAGCCTTTCTTTGTCCTCCATGCTAAGAGATATAAAAGAGTAAGGGTCAAACAATACCAAACGTACAGGCTTCAAAACCATCGATGTTAGGGCATTCACTAGTTTTAGCTAAGATACATCTGGAACACTGACAAGTGATTACTTACAATAACGTGAAGTAAATTTTTTGAAAAATAAAACATTAATGGAATAATTCTGGAGGATATACCAAAGGAACAAGTTACCAGTTTAAGGTATCAAACAATTTGTTTATTAGTGATTTTGAGTCCATATTCTAAAATCCAGAATTTAGTTATCTTTCTCATAAGCCAAGAGCTTCCTATCATGTCAGTATCTATATTATGAAGTAAAGGAGACTGAGATGAAATGCTTTTATTTATCATAATGGCTGTATCAATTGCCTAGAACCTCAAAAGTATCATGGAAGTCTGGGGAAAGTTCATGCATAAAGTTATTGCCTTAGCTGACTTAAAATTGCCTCATTCAATGGTACATAACAACCCTTGGTGAAGCCTTTAAAAAAACAAAGAGGTTGAAAAATGGGTTAACGGAGTCAAATACAGCATCTGCTTTTAGAGCTATCAACTCAGGAATTCTCTCAATTATGAAATCTTGCAGAGAAGTGATTTTTCTTTCTCAAAATCTGGTGGTGACAACATTCCTTACTCCAGAGCCATTATTGCTGTCTTGTGAATCATCACCTGCTCCATCTACTGATAAATCTACATCCTAGTCACCACCCATGTTGTTCTTCATCTCACAGAAGTGATCAAAATTCCATGTGTCTTCATCTGAATCATCTTCCCAGTCTTTCCAATATTGAAGTCCACACTAAGCCAATTAAGTTTTGCCTTTTCTTTTGTTAACCTTGGCCATGACTGACCAGATTTGCCTTTTGTAAACAACATAAAATTGATCTGTCTGTTCTTTTGTGCTTGGAATCATTTGGATCAATCCAGTGAAAAAGATCAATTTAATGTAAATGTTTAAAATTATTACTTTCTCTAAAACAACTGAAAGTAAGTTTGGCTATTTAAAAATTTACATTAACATTTTTACTGTCTTCACAAATTTAATGAAGGTGTAGTCCCTTCAATCGTATCACTTCACAGAAGCCGGCTGCATGGTGAGCCCAACAGGGGTATAGGTGAATGGGTGGGCCGGGGCCTCTCCAACTCTTCTTGCTTCCCTCAGGGTACAGCAGCAGAGAGCTCCCTCGAGTCTCCAGAATGCACCAAGGAGAGAGCACCAATTCTGGACTTGGGAGAAGAGGAACATCTCAGCATCATAGTTCTCTTTGGAAGATTGTCCATGGAGGAGATATTAGAGGTTAAATATGGCAAAACATGCTTCCTGGTAAGTGGAAAGATACATTCTTTATTGTACATTAACAAAATTGGGCCTTTAGTCTATAAATCAGTATTCCTTGATGTTGTTTATAATGTTCAAGAACTTAAGGTCA
The DNA here is from genome assembly GCA_028533885.1 of Nasua narica. NCBI lineage: Eukaryota > Metazoa > Chordata > Mammalia > Carnivora > Procyonidae > Nasua > Nasua narica. The sequence goes on along the minus strand of CM052802.1, from coordinate 71,762,446 downwards.
ACAGCACCGGAGTGAAGTGAGTCAGCTGGCTGTGTGTTTGGACTTGCTACAGGGGAGAGAGACTGAACTCTACTCCCCTGAACCAAAAGGTAGGATGGAGGGGCGCCTGGGTGGCTCAGCTCGTTCAGTGTCTGCTTTGGCAGATAAGTCCTGGGATCAAGTCCCACGTGGGGCTCCCACTCAGCCTGGAGTCTGATTTTCCTTCTCCCTTTGCCCCTTCCCCCGACTAATCTCTCGCTCTCTAGTGTGCTCTCTCTAATGAATAAATTTTTAAAACCTTAAAAAAAAAGAGGCAAGAGGGATTTAAAATGCTGGGATAAGCTAGTGAAAAAGTACCTGAGGCTGGTCAGTGGAATGTGTTCAGTACACTGAATCAAACCTGAGTTTGAAAATCTTTGTGATTAAGCCACCTGCATTTTCTAATAGGCACTTACCAAGTTAGGCTTCTATTCTCCCATGGGAGAAAGGGGTACTATCTTTCTTGATGATTACATTTCAGAGATGATTCCCAGGTCCTTGAGAAAGACATTCCTGGGTTATAAAACTGGTTAGAGGCTGGGAGAGGATTTATCTACATTTCAAAAAGGCAGAGAAAGAATTTGCAATTATAAGTATTTAAAGTAACCACTCTAAGAAAAGGGAGGTTAAAGGCCTATAGTCAGGAAGAAACTTGCCCAAAATTTAGTCAAGCTGTGGAGAATGTTAAGGGCATCTTGGTCAGTGAGTAGAAAAGGTGGTGAGAGACACTGAAATCACATCAGGATAAATGGATTATAGGTCCTAGTTTGGTCAAATAATTTTAGATGGCAGCCTACGTTGGGAGTTAGGAAATACAGGTCTCATACAGGTCTAAGAGAGTAGTGACTTTTTTTTTTTTTTTTTTAAATGCTGTGACAGTATCTTTTCTGCTCCAGGAAGGAAAAAAGTTGGTATACTAGAAACAAAAATGGGTTGCATGTAAGGCAATCTGACATTTGTTCTCAGAATTCCTACTGGCCCTTTTTATACTGGAGTGCATCCTCTATAGCAAGTAAGTTAACTTTGTAAATTGTGCCATAATCAGTAAACCTCAAGAAAAAAGGAAAGAATATTTTCTTTAGGGTACACATTCCAAGTATCAATAGATGTTCAATATTTTCTCGTGGATTATTTCATTTAATCTTCACGATTATTAGAATTAAGTAAGAATTAATCCATATTTATGGATGAAGAAACTAAATCTAATGCAGTTTTTAAAAGTTGTTTAATATATTAATCCACCTTAGTGTTTCTTGGTGTTAATGAAGATTCTTCAGTGCCATTATGGAATATGGAACTGTGATTGTCAGACAGAATGCTCCCTATAAAAACAGCAGATCAAACTTGGTTATTGTCAACTTTCTTCTCTCTGATGTGATCGTTTCCATTTACAGTTTTCCAAATACAAAGTTTCTTTGTATTTTACTCAGACAACCATCGTGTAGATTATTTTTACTCCAGGGAGGGTCACTGCCAACAACTTGTACATACATTGGTTTTTTGTTACTAACATAAGGAATAATGATTTCCAGCTCTTAACCAAAGAATAAAGCAGTAAGGTCCTAACTAGTAAGTTTGCTAAAGTACTTTTTTACTTGAAGCTCCACATTTTAGTAAACTTGTTTACTTTGATATGCAGTTTATATCCTTTTGAGGCATTTTTTCATCCATCTCTAAACTTGATATATATAGGTTACTTTCATTTTAATAACACACTCTAAATCTACTTGATAGATGTAGAGGAAAAAAAGTCTGCCCTTAAAGTAGTAATTCTTTAGAAGCAAACACTGTATTTCTCCATTTCAATTTTAGAGCAACTGTCAATTTAAAGTGTTCCATTGATATGTATATCATCTTACAGGATTTTAACGATATTAGATTTAGAAATATAAAAATTTCCATTTATTTTAACTGTACATCAGCTTTAAGGCTTTGTCTTGAAAATCAAATACTTTCCAATTTAAATTGCTTTGTTTTCATTATAAGTACTATCTAAATACAATAGATGAATCATGTTAGAAAAATAAAACTAGTTGACTTTGAATGGCTATTGATTACTAGAGGATGAAATAATATCAATGGAATAGTTAGGCTCCAGAAATAGTTGGGCTGCTAAAATAAAGTTAATTCATATTAAAACACCCAAAATTGCACTTATTAAATCATGTGCAAGCCCCCTCAGACAGTTATTTTCATGCTATGAAGATTGCCAGAGTTTTGGATGTGGTTGTTAGTCCTTAACACTCTCTAGAAAAATGATATGAATTGTATAGATCTATTCCATGCATTTAAGGAAAGAGTAAGTATTACACTTACAGGTGAACGGATGCCACCCCTTGATATCTATGCTGACCTTCTGCAGCAGAGAAAATTGTTTCACTGGGTAGACCAGTAAGTAGATTGGTCATCAGGCTAGCATCTTGTGGGGCTTCGCCTCAACATGGACATTTGCATACATTTCCCCCTCATTTCACTTAATTGTGTGTGTGTGTGTTTCTTTTTTTTTTTCCTTCTTTTTTTTTTTCTTTTCTTTTCTTTTCCTTTTTTTAGAAAAGCAGGAGAGAAATGCTCAGGCAAATTGCCACTACCCATGAGGATTTCATGAGAATTTGAAATGATATTTGCCAAGTGCAAAGCACTAGATGAATACACAGAGCAATATGCAAAATTACCAAGAGGAGACTCAAAGGGGATTTTATAACTTTATAGCTCCATACTTACTGACTTTGATTTTAACATCATTTCCAAAAGTACTTATTTTGCTTGTGACTTTACTTGGAAATAACACATTCTAAATAGGAAATATAGAAACCACACAGCACAGATAAAAGTGAAATTACGTATAGTCCAAAAATCCTGATGGGAATGTTGGCTAATCTGGAACTACAGTTCCCAGAATCATCTTTCCTGTATAGTTCCAGCTTAGCATTGGTCCAAGAGAAATTTGCATAAGATTTGGACCAATGAATCAGCAGCCATCAATTCCCTAAAGTCATCAAACTCACCATAGTAGGAGACAGAGAAAGACAGCTGTGGAGGGGGTGGTGGGTCCCAGTGTATCCTCACTCTGAATTTTTCTCTTCTTTTTTACCACTTACTCTACTGAACTATAGCCTCCCAGGCCCACTACAGGCTTGGCTGTGAATTCAGAGGGGGTAACTATGAACAAGCCACCACTTTCTTCATGCTAGCACCCAGTGCAGCTTACTCCAGCAGCTAGATGTTCCTTGTTTCCAGATTTCCTGGAAGCTTTAACATGGCCCCCCATGCCAGTGCTTTGGGAGAACTGCATAGTGACTTATAATGACTTATAATCTTCCAGCTCCCTTTTGTGGACACTTACTTTCTCAATTCCTCCTATGACTGTGTAATGTCTAATTCTGATAATAAATTCCTGAGTGCATAATATTCATAGTGGTTCTGTTTCCTTGATTAAAGCCTGACTAATCTACGGAGAATATTTTCATTAGTATTCATTCATACATTTCTTTTCTATTTTTCATCAATTAATTCAGTCAACATTTGACAGTCATTTTTTAATTCTTTGTCCCTCCTTCCTTTCTCTTTTTTCTTGCTGTCTTTTCTGTTTGTCTTTTATTTATTTATTTATTTATTTATTTATTTATTTATTTATTTAAGATAGAGACAGAGCAAGCAAGAGAGAGCATGAGTGGGGAGGAGCAGAGGCAGAGGGAGAGGTAGAAGGAGAAGCAGGCTTCTGGCTGAGCAAGAAAACCGAAGTGGGGCTAGATTGCAGGATTCTGAGATCATGACCTGAGTGGAAGGCAGATGCTTAACCTACTGAGCAACCAGGGGCACCCCACCTGTTGTCTTTATCAGAAAGTAAGCAGTATGAGAGCAGAGACTTATATCTTGTTTCTCCAACATGCTTCCTACACCGGCCACGTATCACCACTGTTCCTTGTACAACAATAAATTATTGTTATGTGACTTGAATAAATAGTATTAAAATGTGATTTAGTAATCAAATTCTTAAGACTGTTTTTCTAATGAACATTTAGATTTAGATTAGATTAATTATTTGAGTCTAAGTTCCCACCACCTTTGTCAGTCTCCTTGTAGTTAACTGTAACCCAGTGCTATGTGAACATAATACAATTTGCCTCCATTTATGGAAATGTTCCTTGTCTTCTAAAAATAATCAATTCCATGGTTTGTAAATAATGGTAAGTTAAGTATCATTTATAAGGACTAAATTTAGATTAAGAAGTGACTATGGTTACAAATTATATTTGTTCTGCTTTCTTTGTAAAATATTTTTCTTAAAATCCTTACTCTTTAGGTGATATAGTGACTAGGAATAGTATATTAGCTGACTTAAAAAAAAACATTAATTTAGGAAAAGCATTTAATCTGGATATTGCAGTTATTAGATGAAAAAGTTTGAGACACTCATTATTTACATTTATCCTAGAATATAATTTTGTTTATGTCCAAATGGTTTTGTTTTTAAAATAGGAATCTGTCATTTTTCAGACGAGTTATCTCTATCTTCAAAAAAACACATCCACAGTAGTGTTACCTTTTTAATTTGAGGCCAGAAATATTGACATAGAATTAATAAAAACACTAATGGAAATGGGCACAATGAAAAGTATCCTAAAATTATTGGGACACAGCAGTTTACCAGTAATCTTTGTTGATGGGTATTATTGTGAATCAGAGATTCCTAATAAAGATATTTTTAAAACAATTTTAGGACTTGGATACAATTTCTAATTCTGAAGCTTGAGCAAAGAAGCTATATGACATTGGCTTGTTTGTTGGAAACCTCTCTAAGCTTGTTTTCTGATACATTTATAATGTATAATAATCACATCTATGCTTGTTGAGAAATTACAGATGTAAAAGATGTTGTAAGTAGTAGCAATATGAATGTTAATATAATTATTACTATAATGATTTATCCTGTTGGCCCTGTAAGTTTTTCTTCCCAGGTGTCAGCCCAAATCTGTTATTTACGTTTGATAACTCTGTCATATGTGGATCAGCTTCAGATTATCTCTTATTTTTTGTTACATCTTGTAATATCTTGTACATCTTTTGTTCAAATGAGAAATTTGGAAGAAAGAATTACCTAGCTGAGTAAGTCATAAAATCAGCATGAACCCGTGACTTTATTTATTTTTTTAAATATTTTATTTATTTATTTGACAGAGAAAGAGAGAGATCACAAGTAGGCAGAGAGGCAGGCAGAGAGAGAGGGGGAAGCAGGCTCCCTACCGAGCAGAGAGCCTGATGCGGGGCTCGATCCCAGGACCCTGAGATCATGACCTGAGCCAAAGGCAGAGGCTTAACCCACTGAGCTGCCCAGATGCCCCGAACCCATGACTTTAGGTACTAACACTCACCGATCTGCTTTATTGGGACCCAAAAAATTACCTTCACTTTCCAGAAGGATAACATGGCAAATGTGAGCATATTTAAACTCTGCATTATAATAAATCTCTAAATACAGACTCTCTCCACCTAAAAGAAGGTCCGTGTTTTCCTTCCTTTCATCTTGAATTTAATTTCATGCCAAGAGAATTCTGACTATTGAGTTAAACTTGTACGAAATGGTAATTCTTGTCCATGTATTTTTTTTTTACTACTCTTAATTTTGCTCTTTGCTCTGTAACACTTCCATTATTAAAACTACAAAACAAAACCAAACGAGGTTACTGTGCTTTGCTCCAGGTGAAATAATGCACAAAAATATTTCAGTATTTGTTTCAAATTCTCAGCTCTGAGTTCCAAAATATACTCTAACCTTTATAACATAAACAATATCCTTGAAAATGTTTTGAGAGTGATCCTTATTTATCCTAGATTTATGCAGTCTGAAGTGTCAGGGAGTAGAGAACTTTCAACATGAAGTTGATGCTACAAATTCCAGAGGAAGATAAATTCAAGAAGCATTAGTGTGGGTAATACTAGCTGCTGGAAAGAGCAGATCCAAAAGGTATAAAGACCTAAACACAATAGAATGTATCTCTAACTCATCTAACTATCCAGTGCAGGTGTTCCTGGTTGATAGGAGGTCTTCTCCTCCTATCAGCAACTTAGGCTCCTCCCTCTTGTGGCTCACTCATCCCCTCACACCTCCTCACTATCTGAAACTCACAGTGTCCAGCCAGCCGAAGGGGAAATTCAGTGGAGAGGAAAATCACCTTCTCCTAAAAAGCTTTGTTCCCACATCACTTGCACTCTTACTGTTTATAAGGACATTCGCATCAGGAAGCTAAGATATGGTAATGAAATCAGGTTCTTGAGTGGTATAATGTTTTTCTATGTTAGTAAGTGAAAGCATTAAATTATCACATGTTATCTTTCAATGTCTAATTGGCTCTTGGAGAAGGCGCCCTTATCACCAGCTAGAATGACTCCAAATCAGCGACTGAAAGGAACAGAAGACTTCCCTCCAAGTTAAGACACTTGATAATGCTGAAGTGACCTACCTCTTACTGAAAAGTATTTATTATCCTTTGTCAGTAAGCACCTGGTTCTGTCAATCCTTATATAAAATACTTTGGTAAGTAGTTGTTCTTTCCATTTGAACATAGTCCATGTTTATTATCCTAGTACATTAGATATATAAGCTTTTGAGATTAAGTGACTTTCAAAGAACTTGCGTCTAACCTTTGCTCCCCATCTAGTAGTATTCATATGTGAGATGGAAAATGTGGCTGCATAAGTGTGTCTGAACCTTTAAATGTTTTATCCTTCAGCTCTATTCAGAAAAATAGGCAGTGGAGCACCTGGGTGGCTCAGTGAGTTAAAGCCTCTGCCTTCAGCTCAGGTTATGATCTCAGAGTCGTGGGATCAAGCCCCGCATTGGGCTTTCCGCTCAGTGGGGAGCCTGCTTCCTCCTTTCTCTCTGCCTGCCTCTCTGCCTACTTATGATCTCTCTCTCTCTGTCAAATAAATAAATAAAAATCTTAAAAAAAAAAAAAAGAAAAATAGGCAGTTAATTCCATGTTTCTGGTACTGTTAATTCCTTACTGAGTAATCTGATATTTGAAAGCTAGAAATTGAGAATTAAGAATAAAAGTACACTTTAGTTGAGACTCTAAACCTTGATTTAGGAATTAATCTAAAAATGTTCTCTGGGGGTGCCCAGCTGTCTCAGTTGTTAAGCGTCTGCCTTCAGCTCAAGTCATGATTCCAGAGTCCTGAGATGGAGCCTGGAGTTGGGCTCCCTGCTCGGCAGGGAGCCTGCTTCTCCCTCCCTCCTCCACCCCCACTTGTTTTCCTCTCCCTTTCTCTCTCTCTCTCTCTCACTTTCTCTCTCTAGCAAACAAATAAATAAAATCTAAAAAAAAAAACAACTGTTCTCCAAAGATTCCTGTAGCTGGTTATTCAATCAAATACTAGTCTAGTTATTTCTGTGAAGGGACTTTGCAGATTAAATAATCACATGGACCCTTAAAATTAGAAGAGGAAAATAGAAAAGTCACTCAGAACATGTGGTGGAAGACAGCAGAGGAGCAATGAGGCCAAAAGGGATGTCAGAGACAGTCAAAGCATGAGAAGAACTCAATCCACCATTGCTGTCTTTGACTATGGAGGAAGGGGGCTCGGACCCTAGAAATGCAGGCAGCTGCTAGAAGACGTGGATGACTCCCAGTCAGCAGCGAGCAAAGAAGCAGGAACATCAGCTTGACGGCCACGGAAAGCTGAATTCTGGCAGCATCCTGAACTAGCTTGGAAGTAAATTCAAATCCAAGGTCTCTAGAAAGAAATGCAGTCCTGCCAAAAATTTTGACTCTTTGAAACCAGAACCAGAGAACCAGATGAGCATTGTGCCTGGGCTTCTGACTCACAGAACTGTGACATAATAAGCAGCTCTCATGGTAAGTCTCTGCTGAATCCGTCGTGACTTGTTACATCAGCAACAGACAATACTACCTGCCTTTACGGGCCAAGAAAACCAGTGTTTTTACATTAAGTAGCATAAACTAGTGGAGTGGAAGTGACGCATTGGTGCTTCCTGAAGTTTTAAAAATCACTTCACCAAATGAAGTTTTTTAAATGTTCACTAGAAAACATACAGTGAATTATCAGAGCCCAGGAATACAGTTTCATAAGGATCTAGGACTTAGGGGAAATCAGGGCAAATACATAACATTGTTTGAGTTTTAACCTTATGTTCAGAAATGTCATTACTTCACAGCAATAATCTAGCTGATTCCCAATCATCCTGGATTGTATTGCAGCTATATGTTTTCAGGCTTTGTAGACTAATACTTTGGTACGTATTTTCACCCTCTCGAATTTCGATTCTTTTTTTATTCACTACATGAAATCTTCACATCCCTTTTGTTGAATTACGTTGACAAGACTGCCTCCAATTCTCAGTGATGATCCATCTGGAGACAACACTGCACTCGTATTTGAAAACACTTTCTGAAGAGACATCTGATATATACAAGTGCTTTAAAAATCAATGAACTTTTAGAAATGGTGACAAAATGATAAAGCAGCAAACTTCAAAATCTCACTAAAGGTTTTCTTTTGTATCAACAAACATTTATTAGGAATCTACTGTGTGTCTAGGACTTAAAAAGCTTCTAGGATATAACGGAAAAACGAAATCAAGTTGGAGCCAGACAGATATAGGTTTGAATCAAATATCCAACCGCTGACTACATATAACTTTAGGTAAGTCACCCAATGTCCGGCACCTCAGTGGTCTCACCTATCAAATCAGACCAGCAATTAATTTCTTCACAAACTATGCAGATTGAGTAAAACTATGCAGAGGAGCATGTCTAGTTGATATTTATTGCAGGCTGGATATTAAGGCTCTAATCCCTGAAACCTGTAAATGTTACTTTTAAGGAAAAAGGATTTTTTTTAAAGGTTTTTATTTATTTATTTGACAGAGAGAGAGAAAGAGAGATCACAAGTAGGGAGAGAGGCAGGCAGAGAGAGAGGGGGAAGCAGGCTCCCTGCAGAGCAGAAAGCCTGATGCAGGGGCTCAATCCCAGGACCCTGAGATCATGACCTGAGCTGAAGGCAGAGGCTTTAACCCACTGAGCCACCCAGGCGCCCCAGAAAAAGGATTTTTATAGACCAAGTTAAGATTCTTGAGAGGGAAAATTATTCTGGGTTATCTGCATGGGCCAAAAATGCAACCACTAGTGACCATTAAAAAAAAAAAAAAAAAAAAAGGAAGACGATGTTTTGACACAGAAGAGAAGGCAATGTGTCCATGGAGACAGATTAGAGGGAGGTGGCCCATAAACCAGGGAATGTCGGCTGCCACCAGAAGCTGAAGGAGGAAGGAATGCATTTTCCCCAGGAGCCTCCAAAGGGAGTACAGCCCTGCTGATACCGTGATACCATCCCAGTGAAACTGATCTTGGACTTCTGGTGTCCAGAACTGTGAAAGGATGCATTTCTGTTTTGTTTCTAGTTACCCAATTTGTTGTCGTTTGTTATGGAAGCCACAGAAAACTAACATAGTGCTCAATGAAAGTTAGTTTGCTTTCCCATCCTTGGACAAGTTTTCAGTCTGTCTCAGTACTACCTCATTGGGACTTTCATTCCATTTTCATCATTGGAAATGAGATATCATATCCATTGTAATATAACTGTGGCATAACTCTTTCATCTAGTTTTCATTTTGCTCAATAAATTCATTTGGTTAAGGTTATTCCGACACATGTTCACTAACAACTATCTGCTAGCCATTCATTATATTAGGGAATATAGAGGATGACAAGATAGACCAAGTCACTCTCCTGAAAGAATCTGTAATCTGCTTTAGTAGTTACACTTGTATAAGACAATTTGCACTAAATAGGTTAAAATTTTTCAGAAAATCAAAGGAGGGAAGGATCAATTCCTACTAGAGAATCAGAAAAGGCTTTATGGAAGAATTCACCTTTGGTCTGTGTCTTCAAGACAGCTTATATTTTATACAGGTGCAGAGATGGTACAGGAAAGAACAGTAAACAATGGGGAAACTATGAGCAAGCTTAATCAATGGGACCATAATATGTGCAGCAAAATGTGGGAGGAGAAGCTATTTAACCAGTGGAATAGAGAGACATATTCATGGCAAACAGTCTCTGGATATTGTCCAATCACTTCATATATTTTGAGATCAAGTCTGGCCCCTTATTTTTGAAAATTACATGATGTTTAATTTTTTTAAACACTAGAGACTCTATCAGAGCTACAAAAGGCTTTCGGAGACTGTGATATGGGAGCCTAGCAGAACTGTCCTCAAGGAATTAGCTAGATCACATGAGAGAATAATAGGAACACTTACTAGTAGTCACCTGGATATTTCAATTTTTTTTCTTAAACTCTCAAATTCCCACGTGAATTTGATACTGCATGAAAGCGGAGGAGAATACCAAAGTGCTCCAGTTTACCTGCATGTTATTTTTTTCCCATTGTGCTTTAATAATGAAGCCCCTATAACTTCAAAATATTTACATTATTCTCTTCTTTTCAGGCAAAACTGTGGAGCCCAAAGCAGTAAAGCCATGATATGATTTTAGTTTAAAAGTCTGCAAAAGAGGACAACATCCAAACAACTGAAGATGTGGTTTCGTCAAAACACAGTTGGTTGTTGTTTTTAGCGTGACGATTTGGTTTTCTCACACCTCAGCGTTCTTTAAATCGATCTACTGCCGCTGTAGGTGTTTGGGGTTAAATTGGAAGATAAATATTTATTATCCTCTGTGGAGACTGTCTCTCATTTTACCCTGATGTAGACTAAGTCAGAAGAGGAAAGAAAGAAGAGCAAAACCATCCAGGCAGGGGCAGGGGAGAGAGACTGATGACCCATGGAAGCAAGGAAGGGATGTTAGACAGTTTGCTCCTAGAGCTCATGTAAATCAACAATGGAAGAAAAAAATGTGGGAGAAGACGGAGGGAGAACTATGGAGAAATCAAGTGATACTTAAAAAGTTAAGCTTTACTACTAAGTTGGTTGGACAGGTAAGTTTCCTCTCCTTTATAAGTAAGGGAAATGAACTCTCATATACTCGAGAATAAATGGCTATTCTGATACATATTTCTAACATGTTCTTTAGCACATGGTCGTAGACTATCAGCTCCAGAATCTGGTTGTGAAGCCTTAACTATTTTCTTAAAGATTTCATTTATTTGACAGAGAGAGTGAGAGAGAGAGAGCATAAGCAGGGGAAGCGGGAGAGGGAGAAGCAGGCTCCCCCCTTAGCAGGAAGCCCAATGAGGGGCTCAATCCCAGAGCTCTGGGATCATGACCTGAGCTGAAGGTAAACACCCAACCAACTGGGCCACCCAGGCGCCCCCAGCCTTAACTATTTTGAAGATAACTCACTAAATGAGTAGATAGCAGGCCTTCGCAGCTGTATAGGATTTTATGACTTACATTCAGTAAATATAATCCCACTTGATTTTCACAATGGTGTAAACATAGCAGGCATTAGGTCCACTTTCTAGGCCAGGAAACCATAGATAGTGGCTCGCCAAGGACACCTAACCTCTAATTTGTAGATCTAAGACTCCAACTTCGATCCATGGTGTTTCCCATCAAATTGATAACTGACTGCTAGCTACAAAAACTGATGCAGCAATAGTTTAATGAAAAACATTGGTAAGTATCAGATAGTAACTAATAATAATGGTTAATATTTTAAGTGTTTACCATGTTCCAGATACTATTCTATGTGCTTTATCCCACAACTACTCTAAGAGGTAAGTGTTTATATTACCACCATTTTTTCGAGGGGCAAATGGAGAAAAGAGGAGGTTACAGAATACCTAAGGTCATATAAATAATGTGAAGCCAGGATTTGAATCCAGGGAGTTAAGCTTCAGATCTCATTTTCCTAACCACTAGGCATATTGCTTCAAATTCAGGTACGTAAGAAACAAAATTACTTTAGGTCTAGTTTCTACTCATAAACTAATGAACAGTCACTCCTAAAATTCTGTGCTTGATTTAATTTGGGCATATTTGCATTTTGTTCCACAAGAACCCATGGCCAAAAACGCTCAGGCAAATTAGAACAGAAAGGTGATTTGAGTTACTGCAGACACCCAATTTAGATAATTAAGACTTCCCTATTTCATTTTGCTTTGGATATGCAAGAACTGGCCTTTGCAGAATATATAGGTTACTTTGAAAAAACTGGAAATATTCCTTATAATCAAAAGCTAAAGTTTACGGGGAGAGATAAAAATGTTCATCTATCTTGTCAGTATTTTCTTTATCATTTCTGGCATCTTATCTGTCTGGATTTCTGATGTAACAAGTGGATCTGTGGATTAATTTCAACTTTCTACTTCACTTCACCCTGGATAAATTTTCCCATGTCAATCATTTACATTTCAATAGTAGGGAAGAGTGCTATAATATACAGATGTCATTTATTCCCTAAGATTAAAAAAAACTGGCTCCTGGGTGTTGGGTGGGGCCATGAGGCTAGCCCGGCCAATGAGGTGTGAGCTTTCATCTTTCAGGGGTCAAGCAGGACCCCTTGGGGAAACATAAAGGGAAGTACCAAGTAGGTGACTGAACCTGGCTCCCCTTCATGTTAATGGAAAGTAAAAGTGGGTTGTAGGGAGAGGCTGGGTCCAAGATAGCGATGTAGGAAGACCCTGAACTCACCTCCTTCATGGACACACTGAATCTACACCTACATATAGGCAGTTCTTTATACATAAAGAGTAATTGCTCCTGAAGAAGACCTGAGGGCAACTAAGCAGCTTCTGTACAACAAAGGATAGAGGGACTACATACAGAAGGGCAGGAAAGATAGAGACATCGTGACCACAGGAACCCCCGCCCTGGTATTGTGAACTGCAATGGGGAGGGAGAGCACTGAAGGACCAGGTGCAGAGCTGTCCACCCTGAGGCACAGAAAAAAAGCTGCGGTTGAAAAGGGAAACTAGAATTGAAATGAACCATGCCTTGAGTGTCTGCCAGATGGTGGGGGACTTGTTGAATGTTCTCCAGTGTCAGAGGGGCTGGTGAGTGCCATTGCTTATGCTCCCTTTCCACCCTCACCGCACAGATGGAAGGAAGCAGGGTTCAGGCACCCTAGTCAGCCTGACACCAGCTCCAGATGCCCTGGGGCACAGAAAAAAAGCCATGATTTGAAAAAAATTCAGAATATAAAGGAAACGGCCCTAAAAGGGGCTGACAAGTGCCACTGTTTATGTTCACCCCACCCAGATAGCGTAGATGGGAGCAGAGTATAGGCACCCAGGCCAGCTGGCTGCCCTGCCAAGCCCTGGAGCCCTAGCCCACACCTGCCATCGCCCAGAAAGGCTCCACCCAACTGCCTGAGCTCCAGTCATCCTGCCAAGGCAGCCCCAGTGCAGCGCGCACCAAGACACCCTTGGACAGTGCCCACCACCGCTCCAGCCGGCTCACCAAAGCACTGTAGGAGCCACCAGACCCAGACCCACCTCGGCTCCAGATGACTCACCAATGCACCTCCTCTTTGAAGCACTCCAGGACCTCCCAACCTGTACCTGCTTCAGCTGCAGCTGTCCTGCGAGGGCACTGTCTGCAGGGAGAGCCCCGGAACCACCAGGTATATGCCTGGCTTCAGCTCTTGCCATCCTGCCAGGAAGCCCCTGCACAGAGTGCACCAGGACAACCCTGCCTGGGCCCGCGTCAGCTCCAGCAGTCCCACCCATGTGCCCTGCGTGCAGAATGCCCTGAGACCCCCCTCCCCAGGCTGTACCCACTTCAGCTCCAGCTGTCCTGCAAGGGTGCCCCCTGTGAGGAATGCCCTAAAACCCCGTGGCCTGAGCCCACTTCAGCTTCAGCCCTCGCACCAGAGTGCCTTGTGTGGGGGGCACGCTGGAAGCCCTGGCCCGTGCCCGCATAAGCACCAGCCATGCCGCCAGGGAGGCTCTGATGCAGAATACTCTGGCATGCCCAGCCAGCCAAGGCTACCAGACAAATGCAATCTACATGGGGGATATTCCTATAAGGCCGATCCTTGAAGACTAGCAGAAGCAGCTGTTCTGTCTGATTCAGAGAAACAAACACAGAAAGTCAGGCAAAATGAGAATACAGAGAAATATGCTCCAAACTAAAGAACCAGACAAAACTCCAGAAAGAGAACTAAATGAAACAGATAAGCAATGCACTTAATAAAAAGTTCAAAGTAATGATCATAAAGATGGACTGGAAAGAAGAATTGATTAACTCTGTGATCATGACCTGAACTGAAGGCAGACACTTAACTGAGCCACCACGCGTGCCCCAAATATAGTACTTTTAGAAAGGGTTTGAACTTAAGCAATAAGCAATTTAATATAGATTGTTGTATACGTAGGATCCTGTATATGAAATTCCTGGTAACCATAACTTATAATAGATAAAAAAAAATAAAGAGAAAGAGCTCCAAACATAACGAAAAAGAGCTATCAGTCACAAGGGAAGAGAGCTATAGATATAAAGAACAGAGAACTATAAACAGAAATCAATTAAGAAAATGGCAAATGGCAATAAGAACATACTTAGTCAATAATTACTTCAAAGGTGGGGCGCCTGGGTGGCTCAGTTGGTTGAGCAACTGCCTTTGGCTCAGGTCAATAATTACTTCAAAGGTAAATGTTCTAAATGCTCCAATCAAAGGAAATAGGGTGACTAAATTGGTTAAAACACAAAAAACAAAACCAAGACCCCATCTATAGCCTGCCTACAAAAGACTCGCTTCAGACCTAAAGATACATGCAAATTTAAAGTAAAGGGGCAGACAAAATTATTCCACACAAATGGAAGTAAAACAAACAAAAAATAAAACCTCGGTAGTAATACTTATATCAGAAAAATAGACTTTTTAAAAAAAGACTGTAACAAAAGACAGAGAAGACCATTATATAATGATAAGTGGATCATTTGAACAATACTATATAACAATTGTAAATATCTATGCACTTAACATATGTGTACCTAAGTACAAAAAGTGAATATTAACAGACATAAAGGGAGAAATTGATAGATACAATAATTTAGAGAACTTTAACACCTACTTACATCAATGGATAGATCATCCAGATAGAAAATCAATAGGGAAATGATGTCTTTGAATGACACATTAAACCAGATGAAAACAGATATATAGTTCAAGCAACAAGAAAAAGTCTCAATCTAAAGTTACACTCAAAGGAACTAGAAAAAGAAGAACAAAGCTCAACTTTAGAAGGAAACGAATAAAAAAGGTCAAAATGAGAACTGAAATAGAAAATAAAAATAGGAAACATCAATGAAACTAAGAGCTGATTCTTTGAAAAATAAATAAAATTGATAAACGTTTAGCCAGACTCATCAAGAATAAAATAGTTTTACTTCTTCCTTGCAGATTTGGATGCCTTTTATTTCTTTTTGTGTCTGAATGCTGTGGCTAGGACTTCGAGTATGATTATTTTTTTAGATTTATTTATTTGTGTGGGGGGAGAGAGGGAGAGATAGAAAGTGGGGGCAGGAGCAGAGGGAGAGAGAAAGAGACGGAGAATCCCAAGCAGACTCCATGCTGAGCATGGAGACTGACGTGGGGCTTGATACCACGACCCTGAGATCATGACCTGAGCAGAAACCAAGAGTCAGAGGCTTAATTGACTGAGTCACCCAGGATCCCTGAGTATGATGTTGAATAAAAGTGATGAGAGAGGGCATCCTTGTCTTATTCCTGACTGTAGAGGAAATGGTCTCACTTTTTTCCTCATTTAGTATGATATTACCTGTGGGTTTTTCATTTATGGCCTTTATTATATTGAGATATGTTCCCTCTAAACCTAATTTGTTTAGAGTTTTTATCAAGAATCAACATTATACTTTGTCAAATACTTTTTCTACATCTATTGAAATGATCATATAGTTCTTATCCTTTCCTTTATTAATGTGTTGTCATGTTGATTGGTTTACCATTATTGAACCACCTTTGCAACCCAGAAATAAATCCCACTTGACCATGGTAAATGATTTTTTTAATGTATTGTTAGATTTGGTTTGCAAGTAGTTTATTGAGTTATTTTTGCATCTATGTTCATTAGGGATATGGGCCTATAGTTTTCTTTCCTAGTAGTGTCTTCATCTGGTTTTGGTATCAGGGTATTGCTGGCCTCATGGAATAAATTTGGAAGTTTTCCTTCCTTTTCTATTTTTTTGAATAGTTTGAGAGGAACAGGTATTAAATCTTCTTTAAATGTTTGGTAGAATTCACCTGTGAGTCCATTTGGTCTAGAGCTTTTGTTCGTTGGGAGTTTTTTGATTACTTACTCAATTTTTTTTGCTGGTTATTAGTCTGTTCAGGTTTTCTATTTCTTCTTGTTTCAGTTTTGGTAGTTTATATGTTTGTAGGAATGTATCCATTTCTCCCAGGTTGTCCAATTTGTTGGCATATACCTTTTCATAATATTCTCTTACAAACGTTTGTAATTATAATTGATATCTGTGCTGTTGGTTATTATTTCTCCTCTCTTGTGTTTTTATTTATTTGAGTCCTTTCTTTTTCCTTTTTGATAAATCTGGTGAGAAGTTTATCAATTTTATTAATTTTTTTCAAAGAATCGGCTCTGGTTTCATTGATCTGTTTTAT
Organism: Nasua narica; assembly: GCA_028533885.1. Taxonomy (NCBI): domain Eukaryota; kingdom Metazoa; phylum Chordata; class Mammalia; order Carnivora; family Procyonidae; genus Nasua; species Nasua narica. Next base: position 71,745,863 of record CM052802.1, on the reverse strand, counting down.
TTTGTTTTGTTTTTGTTTTTGTTTTTAGTTGCTATGTCTTTTATTTCTGTTCTAATCTTCGTTATTTCTTTCCTTCTGCTGGCTTTAGGCTTCATTTTTTTCTTTTGCTAGCTCCTGTAGGTGTAAGGTTAGGTTGTTTATTTGAGATTTTTTCTTGCTTCTTGAGGTAGATCTATATTGCTATATATATCCCTCTTAGGACAGCTTTTACTGCATTTCAAAAGTTTTGGACAATTGTGTTTTCATTTTCATTTGTTTCCAAGTACTTTTTGATTTCTTCTTTGACTTCTTGGTTGACCCATTCATTGTTTAATAGCATGTTGCTTCTGGCTTAGTGGGTTAAAGTCTCTGCCTTCAGTTCAGATCATGATCTTAGGGTCCTGGGATTGAGCCCCACATCGGGCCATCTGCTCAGCAGGGAGCCTGCTTCCCCCTCTGCTCAGCAGAGAGCCTGCTTCCCCCCCCCTCTCTGCCTGGCTCTCTGCCTACTTGTGATCTCTCTCTCTGTGTCAAATAAATAAATAAAATCTTTAAAAAAAATAATAACATGTTGTTTCATGTCCACGTATTTGTGGTCTTTCCAGATTTTTTCTGGTGGTTGATTTCTAGTTTCATAGGCTAGAATATACAATGGAGAAAAGAAAATCTTTTCAAAATATGATGTTGGGAAATTTGATAGCTACATGCAAAAGAATAAAAGAGGGCCAATTTCTTATACTATACAGATAAAAACCTCAAATAGATTAAAGACCTAAATGAGAGACCTGAAATGATAATACTCCTAAGAGAAAAGATAGGGAGTAATCTCCTGAACATTAGCTTTAGTAACATATTTATGACTATGTCTCCTCAGGCAAAAGAAAGAAAAGCAAAAATAAACTATTGGGACTATACCAAAATTAAAAGCTTTGCACACAGAAAAGGAAACCATCAACAAAACAAAAAGGCAAACTACTGAATGGGAGAAGATATTTGCAAATGATTTATCTAATAAGGGGTTAATATCCAAAATATATAAAGAATTTATACCAAAGTCAGCACTAAAAAAGAAACTCCACAAAACAAACAAAAGCCACCTACCAAATAACTGAATTAAAAAATGGGCAGAGGACCTAAATTGATATTTTTCCAAAAAAGACCTACAGATGGCCAACAGACACATGAAAAGATGCTCAATATCACTAAACATCAGGGAAATGCAAATCAAAACCACAATAAAATATTACTTTATACCAGTCAGAGTAGCTATTATCCAAAAGACAAAAAGTAAGTATTGGTGAGGATGTGAAGAAAAAGGAATCCTCTGCACTGTTGATGAGAATGTAAATTGGTGCAGCAACTGTGGGAAACAGTTTGGAGGTTCTTCAAAAAATTAAAACTAGAAATATCATATGATCCAGTAACTCCACTACTGGGTATTTACCCAAAGAAAATGAAAACACAAATTACTTTGAAAATATCTATGCATTCCATGTTTATTGTTGTATTATTTACAATAGTCAAGATATGGAATTGACCCAAGTGTCCATCAATAGATAAATGAATAAAGAAGATGTAATATATATGTACAATGGACTACTGTGCAGCCATATAAAGAATGAAATCTTGCCACTTGCAAGATCATTAATGGACCTCAAGGATAATATGCTTAGTGAAATAAGTCAGATAGAGAAAGATAAATATCATATGGTTTCACATATATGGAAAATCAGAAAAAAATGAACAAAGAAATAAAAACAGGCCCATAAACACAAAGAACTGGTGGTTACTAGAACGGGGGGAGGGGGGAGGGATGAGCAAAATAGATGAAGGGAACTAAGAGGTAAAAACTTCCAGTTATAAAATAAATAAGTCACAGAAATGAAATATACAGCATAGGGAACATAGTCAATAATATTGTAATAACATCGAATGGTGACAGATGATTATTACACTTATTCTGAACACTGTGTATGTTTAGAATTTTTCAGTCAGTATGCTATGCACCTGAAACTAATATAATGTTGTATATCAAGTATACTTAAATAATAAAAAAAAAAATTAAGTGGGTTGTAGGTTTCTACCTTCTTCAGACAACTAAGAAAACAGAGACATTTGTATTGGAGGCTTTACTTAGTATTAGAAGTCAGGGTTCTCCAGAGAAAAAGAACCAAATACTATATATATAAAGAGTGATAGATTTATGAAATTGGTTCATACTACTGTGGGGACTGGCAAATTGAAATTTGTAGGGCAGGTCAGTAGGTTGGAAACTGAGGTTGGAAACTGAGGCAGGACTTAGGATTACAGTTTTGAGGCAGAATTACTTCCCTGGGAAACTTCAGTTTTTGTTCTCAAGGCCTTCAACTGACTAGATGAGGTCCACCTACATTATTGAGGGTAATAAACTTTCCTTAAAATCTGATTATAATAAATGTTAATCACATCTACCTAATGCCTTCAAAACAGTATTTATACTGACATTTGACCAAACAACTGGGTACCATAGCCTAGCCAAACTGAGGCACAAAATTAACTCATCTGTCCCTGTAACTCATGTCTATCACTTATCACATATTCATAATATGCTCCAACCAATAAAGTTAGCTTAAAGACACAGTAAGTGTCCTACACCCTATTTTTTTCTGATGCACTCCAATAATATCTCCAAGTTACCTTGAAATCTTGATGGTTACTCAACACTCTGATGCCAAACTTTCCTCATACCATCTGGACTTGGGGTTTGCGTCTCTTCTCTGAATATTTCATGTAATGGATCATATAACACTGGTCATTTGGCCAGTATCCCAACTTTAATAATTTGAACGCTCAGGGAATTGAGGAGATTCTGACCCTAAAAAGAGGTACACAGGGGCGCCTGGGTGACTCAGTCATTAAGCTTCTGGCTTTGGCTCAGGTCATGATCCCGGGGCCCTGGGATCGAGCCCCGCATGGGGCTCCCTGCTCTGTAGGAAGCCTGCTTCTCCCTCTTCCTCTGCCCTGATTGATTCCCCATCTCTCTCTCTCTCTCTCTGTTAAATGGATAAAATCTTAAAAAAAAAAAAAAGAGGTACACAATCTCCTGCTGTCTCTCTTGTGATTTTCTCTAGAAACTAAAAATAATGATGATTTAAGACATGATTTCACATAACCTTTCCACAATCTGACATCTCCTTTCTGTGGATGGATGCTTATAGCAGCTTTATTCATAATTGCCAAAACCTGGAAGCAACCAACATGTCCTTCAGGAGATTAATAACTGAACAAACTGTGGTACTTCCAGACAATGAAATAACATTCAGCACTAAAAAAGAAACTAGCTACCAGTCCATGAAAAGTTGAATGCATATTACTACATGAAAAAAGCTAGTCTGAAAAGGCTATATAGTGTGTATGACATTCTGGAGATTCTGGAAAAGGCAAAACTATGGAGATAATAAAACTATCAGTGGTTGGTTGGGCAATAAGTAGGCAGAACACAGAGTATTTTTAGGGCAGTGAAAATATTGT
>CM052802.1:71723565-71741874 GCA_028533885.1 Nasua narica | reverse complement strand
ATATATTCCAATCAATAGAAATACTTGTCACACTAGTCAGATGTAACAGAAGAGAAATTGAGTGTAATTCCCTACCAATGGAACTGTCATGTCTAAACAGAAGATCCACATCCACTTAGTAGAAAAAATATTGGCATTCAAGAGAAATAAGCTAAATGACCTTTAAAATGACTGCAAATCTTCTTGAAATCCCATAATTCTATACATCTTTCATCAGTCAAGTGTTTAACCTTGAAACAACAATAGCTAAATAAAGAAATAATAAAATACATAGAACTTGGTTCCTGTGTCTGTATTTCTTGGCAGCATTTTATGTGTTCTCTCAAAAAGCTCTTATCATGCCAGGCATGTATCCGTGAGGCCATTTTTAACCAAAATGACTAAGTATAAGTCTTTGGAGATAAACTGCCACGAAGTGTTGCAATACTTATGGCTGAGTGGTTTATGAGAAAGGGAGAAAGAATACTTTCTTAAAATCTATTTTCCTTTCTCTTTCAAAAAACAATTGTCCGTGCAATAAATATCAGACAAGGTCAATACCAAAAGGCAGATTTTTTTTTTTTTAAAGGCAGATAGTTCGAAGGAGAAACCCTTTATTTAAAGTAGAATTCACTCCACAAGCACTGACATAGACTTACTATGTGCCAGGCACTGGGAGAGACATGGAGTAGCCCATTGTAGAAGCCCATCTTCAGGGAACTCACCTTCAAGAGGGAGGGGGCATATAGATATTAAAACAGCTGTCAAAATAAGTGAATGGCACTAAAATGAAGATGTATACAAGAGGCATAAAGGGAATGGCCAGAGTGATTAAGATACCTTGAAGAAGTGAGTGGCAAGTGTGTGTGCAACAGACAGGTTTGGGGACAGAGATGGTGTGCTTGGCAGAGACTGATATGATAGAAGATAAATGATTTTGGACTTTTTAGAAACATTTCTCACAGGGATCTTTGGTACACCAGGTCCTTGTGGCACTCACATGTGCAGCGTAAACGGGAGCTCAAGAATCCTGAGTACTGTATTTGAGTCCCGTAGTACAGAAGCCTTTTTAACATTGCTGAATCAGTCTTCTAACTTCATTGCCCAGAGTACCTTAAAAAGATGGAGAGCCCCTTTAACATCTGTTAAAAATATCTATGGAAAACCATTATATTTTTCTCCCATAGAAAACAGGGAGTCTAGGGTTTACAATTGGACTGAAGTTGGGATACAATATGAACCAATTTTTATTTAGCAAAAAATGATCCTTACTGCTAAGTGGAGGATGGACTGAGGGAGGCAAAGAGACCCCCTTGAGAACAATGCAGGGAGGAAAAGACCAAGCCTGGATGGTCAGTTTCTTATTGCTGGCAATTAAGGCTTTTAATTTTGGATGTCAGGTACCACCTTCAAAGTACTTCATATATAGTCTTAGCTCTCAATACATACCTTCTGTTTTGTTTCTAGGTTTTTCTTTTTTTTTTCCTTTTTCTTTTTTGAGGCATTGGAAAATGGTCTTTTGAAAATAACCCCTACCAGCCATATCAGTTTTTGGTTCACATCTTAAATGGGGTCTATGTGTTTTCTGTTGAAATTACTCCCCAGTATATATGTGCTTTTATATTCTCCCTCCTTTGCATATTTTGGGTCAGATGACCACCTGAAGACATGGCCACTTTTAGCAGATGTGGTTCACGTGCAAAACAGACAGGGAGAACCAAACGGTTCCCCAGAGGCTGCACGTTCCTTAGGTGAAGGTCACTTTTTGCACCCTGTTCCCAAGCACCTCATTGTTATTCCTTGTTTTGGGGCTTCTCTGGGTCCTGCTGCCTCACCTGGACTTGATTTCCATTCCCTGCAATCTTGACCTTTGACCTGATTGGCTCTGTAATTTTGCAGGGACAATCCTTTCCCTGTTGCTGTCTAGTTTATTTCACTGGTATTTTCCTCCTCTTTGGCACAGCCCACTGAAACATTCCACATATTCCTAGCGCATAGTACTGACTCCTGCCAGGCTAACTGAGTCTTGTCTCCCTCAACTGGGAAAAAACAGTCAGAACAAATACCCAAAGGATAGCTTTAATATTTGATTAAGAAATTCATCCTTAGTAATAACTAGAGGTAGGCATTTTTTTCCAATGGAAATATGAACTTTTTAGAAATATCATTGGTTGATTAATATGTCTTTTGCTTATTTTTTTTTTTTTTGGAACTTATTTTCCAAGGAACTCAGTCTTTGTCCAGATTCAGCCAAAGCTCTCGGACAAACATTAAAGCTTGTGAAAACAGACATAATGGCAATGCCTTAGAATATGACATTACTGGTAAGAAAGAAAAAGAACAAAAATGAACAACTAAAAAAAAAAAACAAGCAACTCCTGACATCTGAGAACTTGTCTGATATTCACAACTAGTCCATATGTTTCTCATGTTGGGTTTAAACAATAGAAGAGAATATCAACCTCAGATAAGGTTACTCTGAGGTCATCACCAAGTGAGACAAAAACAGTATCTATTTTGGTCTCGGCTACCAGCAAAATATAAAATCTCCCCCTTTTCCAACTATTGTGAGTGACTGATGCTTCTCCTAGATGTAAGATTTATTGAGATATGCGACCATAGGTTCACCCCAGCTTTCTGACAGCATCCAATCCAGAATGAAGTTCTGCTTCCTTAGACTCTCCCCCAAATTACTACACCTTCCAATCCCAAATCCAGTAAGAGCTCTTTCTATCCTCTCACTGACGTACTCCGCAAGAGCCCCTGTGGGGGCGGGTAAGGACGGTCACAGAATTGTGTGGGACCAAGTCGCCAAGTGAGGTGGTTAATGCTTCCCTCTCTTCTCTACATGTAGCCTTTACTCAAAGTTGTTGCCAATTAGCAAAGCGGTAGTACTGTTCTGCTATTTTTTTTTATTAATTACACTTCTTAACTGTTCTGAGAACATAACAGGAAACTCAACTGACAGATTTGGACAAATCTTGACATTGATTATAAGTTGTGTGCCTGAAATTTCTCTTTAACAAGTCTCTAGAAGAGTTGAATGCTAATCTTTTCAGCTAACTTGCTTTATGTTACATTGTTATCAATCAATCACGCTTATAATTGACTTTTGCTTTTATAACAATTCTAATACTTATGAGACTTTAAGGATGATTGAGCCCACTTTTGTTCTAGCTTCTTCATTGAATACCAGATAACCCGGAAAGACTGTAAGTCATAATTTTAAAAGACTTAAAGTAAAAATTTCTTTAAACTAAAATATTAAAATTGACAAAATTCTAAATCATCAGCACTCAAATTGTTTTAAATATATCACATTAGTAAATCAAAATTTTAAAAACTTCTATGCCTTTAATGAGTACATACATCTACAAATAAATATTCTCTAGTATATCAGCAACTACCTCTGATAGATATTATCCTCAAAAGCTAACATTAATCAACAAATGCTCTGAAACCATTGGAAGATTGAATAGTTCTATGTCCTTGTTAAAATCAAAGCCTCATTTCTTAGAAACTGCTACCTCTTTTTTCATTTGCAGATAATTTTTCAACAACCTTTTATAAGCAAGGAGAAAACAAGTCATTTTTTCATTATTTCAGACAAAACAAATCTCTAATTACAAAATAGGACACATATAATCAGATAACTAAAAATATAACTATTGTATAACTAAAAAATTTGTAGGGATGCTGAGTCCAGATAAATTGGGGGGAGAAAATCTAATAATCTAAATTTTAATTTCTCAAGGAAATGAATAACAAAATAAATATTTATCTCTGGAAAAATTTTATAGCAGCTCAGAAAACTGCTTTAGTCACACTTTATTCCATTTATTCCTTAAATCAATGCAGCAAAAGTGCATGTTAGTGCTGTTAACTTAGAAAATACTTGACTCATTCTAATATTTTATAGTCGAAACTCAATGTATACATTCCTTTAAACCTACTTATTTATGTCATCATAAACTCCTTGTACCTGAACAACAGGAAACCCAGGCTTCATAAACCAAGCAAATGAAGCAAAAACAGAGATCTACCTCAAATTTTGTCCTTGGGTATAGATGCAATTTAGCATGGCGTTTATATGGCAAGCTCAAGGTTCAGAAGCATACAGTTATTTCCTCTGCTCTTTGACAAGATGTAAAATGTGGGTGAGGAGTTTGAGGATGACATACAGGATGGGGGTATGAAATGGACAATAGAATTGTTAAGTGGAAATATTTATATCACTCTCTGTGGAAACATGATCTTGGTAATTGATACAAGTTGTTACCTGTCAACCCAGGGACCCCAGACATTTTAAGATTTCCTCTTATCTTGACTGCCTGATGTGGACTAGATAAAAGGCTACACGTTTGGATACATTTAGCAGAATCACAGGGCTGGAACAGATTTCCTAACTCCTTGAAATACTCCAAAGCAAAAAAGCCTACTTCAGAATGACTGATTTATATTATTCTCTTAAAGATTTTTAAGAATTATCATTTTTTTGCCCTCCACTGAATTTAAATTCCAGTGTTTATCCAAAATACATGTCAGAAACTTATACTTCTCTGCTTTTGTTGAATTCCCTCATATTTTGAGTTAAGTTTCGAAAGGAGATGATTATTTCCAAGGATAATTAGTGGCTTATTTCTGTTGCATTGCCTTACTTCATTCTTCCTGATTTGATAAAAACTGATAAAGATTTTTGAAATAAAAACTTAAGTGCTATCAAAGTTATTTAGTTAATGGATATGTAGTAGAAATCATTAATTAATAAACTAAATACAAATTTTTGAGTTTCTATGTTCCAAGCACTGTGTTAAACATATACTTTTCAGATACGTAATTTAGAATCTGGAAAGAAAGACATAAAATTCACCAGCCATCACCAAATATAATTAAATAAACGAATGTGCTAAATGTTAATAAAAGCAGTAAAATCCAAAAAAATAGCTATTAAACAATAATCATTTTCACCCTCGCTGTTATAGCTGTGCTTGTTGGAGATGGATGGAACTGTTCATTAATGAATTACAGGAACGAATCTCAGGGTGAAGGCATTTAGTGATGTCATAATCTCTCAGGCAATAATCAAAGCAGACATTATGCCGTATGCCCTAAAGTCCAAGCGCATTCCGGAGCCTCTGCCACCACAATGACAGGGAAGGATTATTTGCAGGCATGCTATTTGCAGAGGGCATCGTGGAGCCAAATTTCCAAAGTTTTAATACTTTAACGAAATAAAACAGAACAGTAGGAAGTAGTCGGGATATCTGAAGAGCAAACCTAGCACAGCTACAAAGATAGACACTAAGTTATTTGCAACCAGTATATTAATCAGTGCTGAATAAAGAAACTGGCTTATCCAGAATAAACTGGCACGGGCATGCGGTCAGATAAATGCACACAGTGGACTGAGCATGATCAAGACAGGATAAAAAATATGGGGGACTGAGACAGTCCAGATTTTCCAGATACTCTTGGCAGAAGCTTTTTTAATAAGTATCCCAGAGAAAAAAAATTATGGATACAAATTATTTTGTGGTATTATGCACTATATGTTATCAATAATCTATATAAGTAAAATAAGAGTGGCAAAAGTGACTTAATTATCCTTCAGTGGTTGTTTTTCCTTTCTTCTATGCTAGGACACATTCCAGCTACCCAGAAGAAATCTTCGCAGCTAGGTGTGGCCATATGACTAATTCTGTCCAGTGGGATTTAAAAAGAAGTGTCATGTACGGCAGCTATTGGTAAACCTCCTTCGATTCAGTTGGTGTTCCTCTCTCTGCCTCCTTTTCAGAATTTCCATCACCCTGCTCCCTGGAGTGCAGATACCCCCATCTTGGACCATGGCGTTAAGAGCCACACTTTACAGATGGCAACGTGGTGAGCTGGGAAGATCCCGAGTTTTCGGACTTCGCGAGCATAGTTGACAAATCAGCCCTGGATCACAAAATCACTCTGGATTTTGTTTGTGTGAGAGATAAGTTAGTTTCGTCTTATTTAAACCACTGTTATTTTGGCTTTGCTCTCACTTACAGCCAAACCTGATCCTATTTTTAAAAAATATTTTATCTATTTATTTATTTGTTGAGGAGGGGGGCAGGCAGAGGGAGAAGCAGGCTCTTTGCCGAGCAAGGGGCTGATGTGGAACTTGATCCCAGAACCCTGGGATCATGACCTGAGCTGAAGGCAGACACTTAACCAACGGAGCCACCCAGGTGTCTCAAAACCTAATCCTATTTAATAAAATTTGTTCATGCATATATGCACAGATATATATTTGTTCATATACGTAGATCTTTCTATAGTGAATTATTTTTCAATATATGCATCTTTTGTTGACATCTTTAAATGTTAAGAGAACGCTATGAACCCCGAGGAGCCTACTTCCACTAAGGAAATCCAAACAACATTTGTGGTCAATATTCATTTTGAGAAAATGGACTAACTAAGCAGTCGTACCCTACGACTAAGGCAGAATAATCCCTTGCTCTGAATCCTATGCTCTAGGAGGCCCCAGAGATAATGCAGATAGACACACACTTAGACACACATACTATTAAAGAACATACATACAATTCTACCATGAAAACTTCTACGCTTAATGTGGCAGACTGTCCCCGAGAATCCTAGACGTTTGCTCTTCTGATTGAAGTATTCAGACACTTAGAAAACATTTCTCCATTTATCTTGTTCTGTGTGCTCAAAATAAAAAGCAGCTACTCTCAAATATCACAAATGTCTGTGAATAGTGCAATATCAGGGAGGCAGGAAGATCTAAGTAGTAGAGTGGTTAGTTAAGATGAGAAAAATATTTAACATGAACCCAACAGTTTCTGACATAACAATATTTCATTTCCCAGTGGTGCTGAGAGTCATTTTCTTCTTTCTCTTTTGGTTCCAAAGTATAGTTCCAGAGGTACTCATAAATTAGCGTGGCACTTGTGACACTGCGCATGGCATCTGAGGAATAGTTTGCTCTCTTAAAGAATTAAAATTCTCTCAGATTTGTATAAGTGTAGGTTATACATATAATATATCTTAACACCATTTTGTTATTGCAGCTAGATATTGAGCATTAGAACTGGAAAATTATTTCACTAAAATATTTAACCAAACATATAATTTTAAATTAAATTTTAAGACTTATTTAAATAATTTTTAGGGTTCAGTGTTTTTTCATTAAGTTTTTTAATGTTTTACATTAAGTTTTTAAGTGTTTTAACATTAAGTTTTTTCTATTTAATTTTTAATACTATAAGAAAATAACATTTTTGAAGGTATATATAAAATAGTTTTATTTTCTAGATTGAAATATGTACTTTAATTTACATTATTAGCAATATATTTAAATTTCTACTTTAAGTACAATTTTACTTCTTTTAACATTTTTAGTAGAACAAAAGATGTAATCATTTTAATTATAATACAATGAACAGGGACATGCTTTCCTGCTGTAAGATCTTCATGTGGTTGATTTTTGGGACCTTTTAGTTTCTGTATTTTCTTTCCTCAAGTTCTCTTTTTGTGCTGTTTCTCACTATTTACATTAATTAATAATCCATCCCTAACTGTTCTCTTCTTGCATTCACTCTCATTCATATAATGATAAGTAAATGTGAAACAGATAAAATCAGAAACTGGAAGGTGAAAAAGAGATGCAAAGTAATTGTGAAAAAAACAAGACAGAATTAGAAAAGAATGAAGATTAAAAAAAGTGGTGAAATCAGAAAATTAAAAAATAGTTGTCTAGAATACTTTGATAAGTGAAATAGACTATAAGCAAGAAAACTAACAGCATTCTGGAATGGAGCAATGTAGAGTGAAGTCTTAGCAGGCAAGACTTGTGCAGAATCTTAACTACGCTCTGTAGAATTGTCTAGACCAGTAAGACCCCAAGACCTGACCTTTACTGCTCACCTGCTTGTATCTACGGAGCTGTGTCCCACCTTTTTCTTTAAGCTCTTCCTTCCAGCTTATCTCTTAACTCAGACCCAACTGGCATAGCATCCCATGATGGAAGCTGAAATCACCCCTTACACAACAATGACTGGCCTGATGAAGAACCCCGATGGCTCAGACCACTTTGAGCTCAACCCCCAACTGGCATCCACACAGTTGGACCATGGAGTTAAGGACAGTTCCATTTCCCTCATTATAATGCTAATCTCCACTCCAAGAGGAATACAAGCCTCAATTATATAGCATACAATGCGTGGTGCTTCTGTGACCTTATGCCTGCCTCTCCGTATGATGACAAGGCTCTCCTATCTAAATAATCATCTTAACCCTAAATAAAAGAAACCCACTCACCCTTGCTTGGGGGGTCATGGCTTTGGAAGTTATTCCTGGTTATCTCTTTATTTGCTGCAAATAAAGTTTCCTTTGTGTGATGATTCCACCTGTTGTAGTTTCTTTCTGTAACTCACCAAGGAACGAACTCATGTTAGTTTGGTTACTGATACTGTGAAATCAATTAACTATTTGGGCTTCTATTCCCAACAAAATGTTAAGTTTGACCAGATTTCAAAGGTCATTTCCATTTCTAACATCTTGCATTTGACAGAAAAGAACAGATATAAATTAGAATGACCACAGTATCTAAATTATGGTTGGTTTGCATTTACTCATTAAAATTTCAAAAAACTGAGTATCTACACAAGCACATTTGAAAAGATGAACACATCCACATCTTAAAACGTTGTTTTAAGGCACACAGCTGGTCTGTACTTTTTACTTGTTAAGATCAGGATTTTATGTCTAGTTAAAGATCTCTCATTACTGGGACCCAAATATCCCTCTTACATTTTATAACAGGACACATAAGCAACATTGTCAGGCTATCTAAACTTGAGGTTAAATTTAAAATCATTGATACAGTGACACATATTCCCCTGTTTTTTCCTCTCCTGCTATTGCAAGACTGAACCCTCGATTCACAGGGGAATATCACACGTACCCGCAGTGAAATCCACTCAACTACCAAGACAGTGGTGGCTTGCTCTGTCTTCTAGCTCTGGTCTCTCTGAGACATATCTCCCTCTAAAGTCTCTATAATCAATCCTCCAAAGCGAATTAGTTTTCTCCACTGTATATATCTTCATAGCCTCTGTACTTCTGAGTATTTATTGAAATTAGAATTAAGTAATCATTTGTGTTATTATTTGTTTGATGCCCATTTTCTTCACTTCACTCTATCTCTGAGAGGGTTAGGGGCTGGGACCTTGTTGTCTTGTAATGCCGAGCACCTAGCATAGGACCAAGGTACGTGAAGACCTCGTTACATTTCCAGGGCCTAGAAAAGAATGCCTATTCCACTATTCCACTGCATCTCATCCACTTTTCCAGGCACTGCTGTGCTTTGCTGCAGTTTCCTTACCACCTGCCACTCTGCCATCACCCTCCAGAACTCTACTGCTGGGAGCCTGAGGCCTTCAGGTGCCAAATTGATGTTTTGTTCTCAGGGGTCCTCCAGACTCTGAAGCAATTAATTCTGTATTCCTCACAAAAGTAGAAAGAATACCTCTCAACCCCTTTTAAATTACATTTTGCACCCTGAATGTCTTTTTAGTGAAAATAGCTCCTTCAGCTCTTACTTACGACACAGTTTTAAGTCCAGTTTGCTCTGCACAAATAAGGTCCTGTACAAACTTATTCCACACTTCAGGTGTGTAGCCCTTTCATGACAACTATGAATGGAAAAGTTGTGTTAATTTATTGAGACTTTAAGTAAGCCCAGTTTCTTATTGTTTTTAAGTGGTAGCAATTTAGCGCAAACTATTAAGGTGGTATAACATCAGGGACAAATTCATTTTCTCAGTAGTAGATGGTCATCCTACACCTTGAAGAGTCACTTGGAGAGGACAGTGAAGCCTTGAAAGGATGTGTGTGAGGAATAGTCAGAAGTCAGGGGGTAACTAATGTGTGGCTACCACTGTTCTCGAAGTTGAAGGAAAGAGAACCAGCGAGAAGCTTTGAAAACCTTTGGTTGGGGTAAGGGAGAGGAGAAATGAGGTGACTGGCCAGGGAGAGCCACTTTCTGGGAAACAATTCATTTTTTTTAAAGATTTTTATTTATTTATTTGATAGAGAGAGAGGGGGAGAGAGAGAGAGAGAGAACAAGCATGAGAGGGGAGAAGGTCAGAGGGAGAAACAGACTCCTCGTGGAACTGGGAGCCCGATGCGGACTCATGGTCCTGGGATCATGACCTGAGCCGACGAAGGCAGTTGCTTAACCAACTGAGCCACCCAGGCGCCCCAAGAGAGACATTTCAAAGGAGATTTTATTAAGTTCTTTTCCTCACATCTTTACAGAATCTATAGGAAAAACAACAACAAAAACAACCCATCTCTTTTTAACGTATATCAAATTGAATCTGGGTCTAGAACTGTTCTGAAGTGCAAAGCCATCTTTAAGATGCAAACAGAAAAAGAGAAGCTGCCTACCAGGGCCTATCATGTCAGGGTTATATAGTCTCATGGAGTTTAGTTTATCTCCTTATTATTGAAGACTAGGTTTTCCACCTTAGCCATAGTACATACTTTAAATATCGTGACTTCTCACAGGCTTTTCAAGGTACAGGATTTCTATAATATATTCTTTCAGTAAACCCGTATTAATTTCTTGTGTTCTGGCCCTAATGTTTAGAATGTCAAAAAAAAAAAAAAGCCTAATATATCTTAAGTTGAATTATGGAAGATTCATTCCATATTTTGTTCTACTTGAGACACACTTAAATTTTTATTTTCATCAGTCTAGACGGTCAGACATTTCATGACTCTCTAAACATAAAAGTGAGCCATTTTCTAGTTGTTTTATACACTCTCAGTCCCACAGTCATCTTTTTTGGATGCATTTATTTGTTTCAATGATAAAAAGCAAATGGCTGTGCCTCAACCAACATAATTTCATTAAGAAGCATTCTTCCATGGTTTGACATTTTTGCAGGGCTCCTCAAATAGTTTTTTCTAAGCTTTGAGTCGTATTAATTATGACCGCAAAAACAGTGAGCATTATGTATCAACTGACATTTTACATAAGCGCAAAAACCTCAATTCCATCATAATTTCATTATGTAGGTTTTCCAAGGGACAGAGAGTAATTGCCGATGCTGCTGAGGTAGCAAGTCAGGTGGAGCTTGGGACCTGATACTGGTATCCTAAATAAAACATGTTTTACTGGGGTGGTGAGGTGATGACCTACGAAGGGAAAGCACAAAAGTGAATGGGATGAGAAGAAAGTGAGTACAGACAACAATGTGAGGAGTTTTGCAATAAAGGGAGCAGGGGAAGATGGTAACTGGAGTGTATGTGCCATCAAGGGGAGGTGTTTATTAAGGTGAGTGACACTGAAACTTGTCAACTCTTTGATAGGCAAACATGATATTCACCAGGAGCCCTGGTGGTTCAGGTTCCATAAGGATTCATCAGTGCTCCTGCCTTATGTTGCTATTAATGGAATATCATCTGTGCTGATGTGAAGAATCCAACAGACAGGGAAAGTGTAGCAACAGAGGAAAGAGGAGCTAACTGCATCGAAGTCCCTGTGTAGGTGAGAAGCTGGTGTGGGCACGGCCAGGTTAATCATTTCACCAGCAGCAAACAGTGACAGGCCCAGATCCGGGGAGATGGGAAGATGAGAGATTTCCCCCTGGTTGCTCTTGTTCTTTCAGCTGAGAAATAATCTAGTCAAGGTCATCAGCTGAGGGTAAGAGGAAGAGATGCTGGCGGTTTAAGGAGGGAGTAGAAGCCTGCAGAGGAAGCAGCTTCGTCAGGAAGCAGCCTGGTGACTGTCAGAGAGAGAACAAAGAAACTTTCAAAGAGGTAGGTAAGCACACAGGGGATTCGATGGTAACAGACTCAGTTCTGAAAGAGCGGTGAAAGCAAAGTTTAGGACAGTGATTTTCAGCATTTCTGGCTACATTTTTGAATCAACTGGAGATTAAAAATACACCAGTGCTTGGGCCACACATGAGATAAATCAAATTTAAAACTCTGGGGTGGGACCCCAGGTAGTAGATCTTTCTAAAAGCTCCTCACAGGATTCTAAGGTTGCAGTCAGGGCTGGAAACTGGCCGGGGGCTAGCAGGGTGGGGGAGCATGGGTGTGAATGGATAGGAGAAGACAGAGGAGTGAGGGACAACCTAGATCTCCTGATGTGAGAGAAGCTGAGCATCACAGTGATGTAAGTAACGGGATGGTGAGATGTTCTCAATAATTTCTTCATCCAAGGTATTCTAGGTATTTATAGGTTGTAAAGTAAAATCATCATAGATACTCGTGGCCTTTCCTTTCAGAATTTCCATTTTAAATAAAGGAAAACACACAGGAAACCCCAAAAGTATGTAATCTTTGATAAATATTCTCCTCCCAAAATCGGTTGTCTTATTGGTAGTACTTGACAAGGTAACCTGTTTTGTTCTATTCATTTTTGATATTTCTAAAAAACCAAGAATAACTTTTATCCTAGTAGGTTAAAGAAAATATATATGATTGGGGCACTTGGGTGGCTTAGTCAGTGAAGCATCCAACTCTCGATTTCAGCTCAAGTCATGATCTCAGGGTCATGAGATCGAGCCCCATGTCTGGCTTGTGCTGGGCATGGAACCTGGTTAAGATTCTGTATCTTGGGCACCTGGGTGGCTCAGTTGGTTGAGCAACTGCCTTCGGCTCAGGTCATGATCCCGGAGTCCCGGGATCGAGTCCCATATCGGACTCCCGGCTCTGCGGGAAGTCTGCTTCTCCCTCTGACCTTCTCCCCTCTCATTCTCAGTCTCTCGCTCTCTAATAAATAAATAAAAATCTTTAAAAAAAAAAAAAAGATTCTGTATCTCCCCCTCCCTCTGCCCCTCCCATGTTGATGTGCGTGTGTGTGCACTTTCTCTCTCTCAGAGAAAAAAGAGAAAATATATATGATTTATTTAAATGAGTTCTCACTTCCTCCATGTAAATGAAATGTTTATATAAAAAAGTATCTTCATTTGCAAATAAAATATCCTATAATAATATGCGTTTTAAAATTAGATCTGTCTGAAAGTTTCTCTTTGAGTTGGATCCTCACCAACTTCAGCTGATTCATCATAGGTGTGAAGAAGGACAGAGCAGCAGTTCAAGAGTCTCCCAAACAGAAAGCCAACAGGGGGAAGAGTCAGAGGGCTGTAGACATGGACGCCTGGGACTGTCCAGCATCTGTCCTGAATTTCTAGCAGTAAAATGATCTTTTATTATTGTTGTTATTGATATTTTGCTTTGTATTATGAGGAAAGTTAGGCTTTTTTTTCCCCATACCTTTCCCTCCCCCTCTTATCCTCCCTTCCTTCTTCTTTCTTACCTCCTTTTCTCCACCTGTTCCCAGATAATCCATCCGAGTCAAGACATAGGATGACCTTCACTACAGATAGGCACAAACTTTCTTTACCCCCTCAGCTGTTTGGTTCCTTCTACTAGACAATCTTTGGAAAAGCAGGGATTTCATTTTGTTTTTCATTATAAGCTTCATGGATCACAGTCCTGACACACAAGACCTACTCAATATAAAAGTTAGTTGAATGGATAAGGGAATGAACATCCACCTCCGATGTTGCTCTAAAAAAGCAGCCTTCAAAGTAAATAGTTACACTCTCTACTGGCCAAACCAATGTTTTATCTAAAAAAAAGCCTTTAAATTTCATGTTACTATCATTTGAACTCCTTTAAAATACTTTATAATATAGACTTGATGTTTCCAGTAAGCATGGAGTTAATTCCATCCTTTCTAGACAAGGATTGGCTTACAGGACAATGAAACTCTATGTCAGTAAATGCTTTTGTTTACTGTGCTAGCTAGCAGCCCTCACATTTACAACAATTTAATGTTGTTCTTAAGAGGGAGAACAATAGGGGCGCCTGGGTGGCTCAGTTGGTTGGGCGACTGCCTTCGGCTCAGGTCATGATCCCGGAGTCCTGGGATCGAGTCCCATATCGGACTCCCGGCTCTGTGGGAAGTCTGCTTCTCCCTCTGACCTTCTCCCCTCTCATTCTCAGTCTCTCTCTCTCTAATAAATAAATAAATAATCTTAAAAAAAAAAAGAGGGAGAACAATATCTTTCACTGTTAGTTAGGTATATACAACACTGATCTGAACGTCCTCCTGACCAGAGACTTATTATACCAGAAGACAATTCCTTAAGAGTGAAAGGAAGCAAGAGGAGGTCTGGCTGCTGATTTTCCAGGAGCCTTCGGTGGGATATTTCTTCATGAGGTCTAGAACAGACCATCCCACCTCCCCAAATACTTGCATTTATTTTTTTCTTCAAGATTTTATTTATTCATTTGAGAGAGACAGAGAGTGAGTAAGAGAGAACATGAGAAGGGAGAAGGTCAGAGTGGACTCCTCGCTGAGCAGGGAGCCTGATGCGGGACTCGATCCTGGGACTCCAGGATCATGACCTGAGCCAAAGGCAATGGCTTAACCAACTGAGCCACCCAGGCGCCCCAGACACTTGCATTTAAAACAGCTAAAGATGAAAGTTGAAAAAAGATAAATATTGCCTCGCATGAGCCTCTGTAACTCTCTTTGGGCAAATGAAGCTCTAGGACCGAGCGGGTGGAGTAAGTGGCAAGGTGCCTGTCACCAACATTCGTGCTCGCTCATTCTTTGGCTTTTGAGCCCAGGTCCCTCTGGATTTGTGGACACAGCCAAGAAGAAATCGACAATAATCCAGGCAGATAGCTGTCTGGCATAAAATGTCACATGCCACAAGTTAAACAAAAACGCATCTCTCATCTGTCCTTGAAATACGTTACTGTAGCTCAAAAGTCAGGAAATGTACAAAAGTCGCCTTGATGATGAACCCAAGAGAATTTCAACAAGGCCTTCACCATAGTAATAGAATTTATTTTTCCTGAGGCAGAAGTAATATATTGAACAAAATTACGCCTTTTTTGGCCATGAGGAAAGCATTTAAGAATCAAGAATATTCAACCGTATGCCTTTTTGCCAAGATTTTATTGTTGATGAGTTGCAGTGATATCTTAACGCCGTACGAATTAATTCCCAGAGTCACAAAATAAATGAAAAGAGACACTCTTCTATTAAACTTTTATAATTGAGAATTTTACTGGGAATGGACAGAGCTTTGAAAGCTGATCATTACATTGTTTTTAAAAGTTAATTTATGCCTATTTAGCTCTTTATCTAGTTGTAAGGTATAACCAACCTATGTACAAGGAAAATCTGAACAAAATCAGTACCATCTGTGTTTAGCATTTAAAAGGTTGCCTTTTTCCTTTCTATTTAATTCAGGTGTACAACCTCAAAGATTATTCATGATGAATTTTAGCTTTAATGTATTCTTTGGAATTATGCACCTGTGATACTTCATAAATTTATGCACAATAATAACACTTCGCATTTTTATGAAGCTTTTCATCTTCAAAGCATATTATGCACATTAGGAAATTCATCGTCTCAACACACTTATGAGGAAGGTAAATATTGTTCTCTTCATTTTACAGATAGGGAAACTGAAAGAGACAAGTCATCCATAGACATAATTAGAAAGGGACTTTAACTCTGTATGTGGTAGGATTAAGAAATACTTATATTCTGTTTTAAAATTTCAAAGCTATGAGAACACACAACTATTATCTTAAAACTTTTCTATACCTGAATCCCTATACTTGCATCAAAAGCACACATTCTCCAAAGAGGTGTGAAGTTTAAAAATTAGAGAGAATTTATCTATATACCAACTCAGTTTCCTCATAGTTTCTAACTAGGTTCTAAACTAAAAAGGAAAAATTTACTTATTATATTTAGTGGAAAGAGGCCTGACTTGTGTCTTGCTTCTTGAACTTAACCTACAAAACTGGTAAACATTTTCTTTCTGACATGTTTTTATGGAAAACTGAGGATTCTTTATGTTTTTAGAGGTTGCCTATTGAGACCCATTCAAAATGCAATCATTTATATAAGTAACTGCAATATTCAAGGCACTAGGCAGTTGATTATATATTCTATTGTAGTCGTAATGTTATAGAAAGCATGTAAATACAGCTCTTTTCCAGTCATGTTTGCTTATCAACATGCATTGCTCATATTTGTGATACTCATTCCATTGTTATGAAACTGACATATGAATTTATATAAGATGCCATACCCTGTTGAAATGGTTGTTTTCAGAAACAGCCCAAATTAACATTATATTGCAAGTAAAGATCACCACTGTCTTAGGAATATACTTCAGTAAAGAGCTCTGTGTTCAGGTTTTATCAGAGTGTTCATCCAAGGGAACAACACCTACCAGGGAGCGAAAGACACAGGATTGGGCAGAGGGAGAAGCAGAAATGTAATGTAGCAACAACAAACACTGAGTGGTACAAAGAAGGGCCACATGTACCCCAATGTTCATAGGGGTACATGATGAATATTGTATTCATCAGAAAGGATGAATACCCAACTTTTGTATCCACATAGATGGGACTGGAAGAGATTATGCAGAGTGAAATAAGGCAAGTGGAGAGTCAATTATCTTATAGTCTCACTTACGTGTGGAGCATAAGGAAAAACACGGAGGACATTGTGAGAAGGAAAGGAAGGGTGAATGGGGGGAATCAGAGGGGGAGATGAACCATGAGAGACTATGGACTCTGAGCAACAAACTGAGGGTTTTGGAGGGGAGGAAGTGGGGGGTTGGGCAAGCCTGGTGGTGGGTATTGAGGAGGGCACATACTGCATGGAGCACTGGGTGTGGTGCATGAACAATTAATCTTGTAACACTGAAAAAATAAACGTATTTGGGGGGAAAACAAAACAAAACAAAAAAACACCGAGGGGTGGTTTGAAGCTGGGATAGCCCTAAAGAACCGTTCCAATTTAAGGCAAAGGTGCTGGGTCTTGTATCCCCAAATCAACCAGCTATAGGATTCTGGATGCCACTGTAGCAGAAACATAGTCTGGATAAGGCAGCTTCTTTCAGCCAGAGAGAAATTCCCAGAGGAAATCAGTGCTGAGCTATCAGAAACCAACAGTATCCACTACAATAATGCACTAGGTATCACAGTAAGAAGCAATCTTTGCTCTGATTCCCTGGCCCAGAGATAAAGCCTGGGCTCTTGAAAGACTGTCATCACGCTGTGTGTCAGTGCAGCTTTAAATGCAACTGACAGAAGAAGTAAAGATGAGGTATAAAAGACTGGAAGCCTGGGCACACTGAAGGAATGTTCTTCTGTGCAAAACTGTTGCTAAATCCCTCTCCTCAACACACTGGAATTATATAATTTGCCAGCCAAAAGAACCGTGACCAAGACTTTGAACCCAGAGGACTGCAGCTGAAATAAATTGTTCTACAAAATGTTGCCCTGAGAAAAAAAATCCCAGAAATATAAAGCTGGACCCAACTGAGAACCATGGAGTGTCAAACATAGGGAAAGCAAGCTCAAAAATGAAGTCCTGGAGACAGAAGCTGGCAGGAATCAATTCAGAAGCTGAATGTAATTAAAAACAAATGAGCACAAAGTGGACAGAAAAGAGTATAAGCCTGGCAAACTGTTGTGAACTGTGTTTGAGTATCTTTAGCCTGACCTCTGTGAACACAGTCCATGGGTTGTGGTTTACAGTCAGTGCAGAAAAGCGATGGGATGGACTTCTACGGAAAAGGACTTCTATGTATAAAAGAAGGCCCTTACTTGCTGAATTCTCATCAGTCTTTAAGCTTCACCCAGAAAACACATAATGCCAATGAGATGAAGAAGAAAAGGAAGTTCACACATGTTCATCAGAGAGCTATAGGGGAGGAGAAGTGAAATTGGATCATGAATTGTATTGCTGTTTATGGAAACTTTCTCCTTCTGTCATTAGGAAATCCATAGACAGGATCTAAGTGCTCAGGTAAAATAAGGATAAACAGCTCTGTTCCTTAATCTCCTAAAGGAAGCAGAACATTCACATCTCATTGATAAGCCTTCTGCCATTTTGAAGCAGAATATTGACCATGAGGTCAGCAGAGAGATTTCTGCATTTGATTTTCTTCAAAAATGTCAGACCTTTTAAATTGCTTTGATAGAATGCATGCTCTAAAGCTTCCTACAAAGAAAGCGATTGCTCAAAGAAGTCTTGAACTAAAGGATCTGTGACAAGGAGCGTGTAAATGAGCTTTTGGTGGTTTAAAGAGGTCACTCCATTGGACCTGTTACAGGCTCTTACAGGGCTCAGAGAATTTACCGAAGTGGGAAAGTATTTCAAACACTAGCTTCCATTACATTGATACGTGTTTTATTCAGTGCATCTGACCTCTGAGCTGGGCAATGACTCTTTGCAAGTGGAAGCTTAAGATGCCTTGTAGCATAAAATAT
>CM052802.1:71707072-71723065 GCA_028533885.1 Nasua narica | reverse complement strand
GACAAACCATAAGAGACTCCTAAACTCACGAAACAAACTAAGGGTTGCTGGGAGGTGGGGGGGTGGATAGGGATATGGACATTGGGGAGGGTATGTGCTATGGCAAATGCTGTGAAATGTGTAAGCCTGATGATTCACAGACCTGTACCCTGGGGTAAATAATACATTATATGTTAATAAAAAAATTTAAAAAAAAAAAAGAAAAGGTGACATGCCTTTATGCAAATATTAATTTTCAGTAATAATAAATCCTTATGATACAGTGAAAAAATTAACCAAGAGTCATATAATTTCATAGCTGGAAGACGCCTTCACGACAGCCTTGTTCTCCTTTTTCCTAATGAAGAAACTGAAGTAGAAAGTGGTACGTTAGCTTGCCCAAGGCCTCTCAGCTTGTTAGAGGCTGGCTTGGACCAAGAAGCAAGTTTTCTTTTTCTTTCTTTCTTTCTTTCTTTCTTTCTTTCTTTCTTTCTTTCTTCTTTCTTTTTTAGATTTTATTTATTTATTTATTTGACAGAGAGAGAGAGAGAGATCACAAGCAGGCAGAGAGGCAGGCAGACAGAGAGGGAGAAGTAGGCTCCCTGATGATCTGAGAGCTGGATGCAGGACTGGATCCCAGGACCCTGAGATCATGACTACAGCCAAAGGCAGACACTTAACCTACTGAGCCACCCAGGCGCCCCTAGAAGCAGGTTTTCTAAACCCTTCCAGTCAGGGTTCAACATTATCCTGCCCCCAAACTTGGATCCTCACTGGAAAAATTGCCTGTAAGGCTGTGACTAAGGGAATCAAGTCTGCAGATTTGCTTTATCTGAATCCCAGTCATTGATGAGAAGATATGGATGTACTGGGACTAAAACATTATCAGCTTAACAAGAAAATATATAGTTTAAATGTTCTTACCAAATGGGCGCCAGGGTGGCTCAGTTTTTAAGTGTCTGCCTTTGGCTCAGGTCATGATCCCAGAGTCCTGGGATCGAGCCCTTCGTTGGGCTCTCTGATCCACGGGAGGCTGTTCTCCCTCTCCCATTCCCCCCACCTGTATTCCATCTCTCACTGTGTCTCTTTCTGTCAAATAAATAAATAAAATCTTTAAAAAAAAAGTTTGCCACTTATCAGGGAGTCTGCTTGAGACTCTCTCTCTCCCTCTCCCTCTGCCCTTCTCCCCACTTGCTCACCTGCACATGCATTTTCTCTGTCCAATGAATAAATAAATCTTTTCATTTTTAAAAGGCCATTTAGGTCACTTGTGGCTATGCTATGAAAGGCTAATTTCGTGGGTAGCTAGCTTTGTCCTAAAAAGACTAGTTTGCTAACACAGAAATGTATAGAAAGTATTAATTTGATTATAATCAAATTTATTATTTCTGCTCTGATGTGAAAAGTTTAAGTGGTAATTAAATAATGGTCATGCCTGCAACAGGGCTAAGAAAAGAGATACATTCTAGAGCAGAAATCTGGAGACCGGGGCTCCACTCTGCCATTAACAATGAGGTGACTGTACACAAATTATTTAGTTCTTTGATTCTTAATTTCCTCAAATATAAAGTGAGAGGATGATATAAGCTTTGATTCTAATATGTTGTGTCACTTATCTGCATTTTAAGAAGCAAAGCAACCTGTGGACATACTACACTAAGGGAAAGGGTATTTCTGTAGTGTTCAAAACAACCAGAATATTCATAGGACCAACTCTGTTGGGAGCTCTGAGTCGCTCAGAGAATATGAGATTCTAATATGTATCATGCCCTTCATATTTAAGGGGAAAAATCCACATATTTAATAATCTGGCATACTCCTACATCATTTCTTAAACCATAGATTTTAGCATTTTCTGCTGTATTACATATCTGTGTGACAATAAAAGTTATATTTGTATTTTAGAAAATTACTTAGAACACCTCAGAGATGGATTTAAGTTGTTATTATAGAACAGAAAACTTGGCAGCTAGTCAAGAGTTAGGTCTCTTGATTCAAAAGACAGAAAACTCAGTTCACATTAGCTTAACCATAAAGGAACTTCATGGACTTACTCAACTGAATATAGCTCGAGGGGTCGGTTTGCTACAGGCAAGGTTGGTTTCAGCAGTTCAGATGAAATGTTATCATGACCCTGTCTTCTAGCCTCACCATCTTCCATGTGGCCTCACTCATCAGTTCCTCACAGTGGCAAGATGGCTGCTAGAAGCTTTAGGCTTATACTCTTCCAAGTCTAAGACAACAGGAAATACCCACTACCTCTCCTCCAATATTTCTAGAAAAAAAGTCTCACTGGATCTCACTGTCTCACTGTCTCATTGTCTTTGATTTCATCACATGCTTATTCTTACTCCAATCATTACAGCTAAAGAATTAGATGTGCAGATTGGACAGACTTGAACCCTTTAATTGCCCAAACCTTACCTGAAGCATAAAGTTGGGGCAAAAAGGATGGGGCAAAGCAAAATCAGGGTACTGTCAGCAGAAGATGGGAGACTTGGTAAGGAGCTGCCACGACAACAGGTCTACCAAACTATGATTTTGACATATTATCAAATTTTGACTTTTTATTAACTCTTACTTCAAACTTAATATGATTTTCTGCACTGCTCTTGCAGGCAAGTAGGAAAAGTTGACTGCTATATAATGCGTACCAATCTGCACTGATACCACAATAGGGTTGTTTACTAATGTCAGTGTGATGGATTAACGTAGTGCTTTTAGCACCAGGTAATCTTGTTCAACTAAAAGCTTAAATGAAAGGCAAACTGATAAAAACTGAGCTTTTGGGGCACCTGGGTAGCTCAGTGGGTTAAAGCCTCTGCCTTAGGTTCAGATCATGATCTCAGGGTCCTGGGATCGAGCCCCGCATCGGGCTCTCTGCTCGCGGGGAGCCTGCTTCCCCCTCTCTCTCTGCTGGCCTCTCTGCCTACTTGGATCTCTCTCTCTCTCTCTCTCTGTCAAATAAATAAATAAAATCTTAAAAAAAAAAAAAACCTGAGCTTTTAAGGATAAAGTCGGGGCAGGTGGGATCCTCTTTGTCAAAGGATCGTGTAGCTAACCCCAGAATACTTCAAATAAACCTCTGAGGTCCACACAGCAACATTACTAGAGGTAAACAGGCGGTCTTATTTGAGTTTCAAGATGCTATTCTTCCTTCTAAAGGCTAGCTAACAGGCATTACAGGAGAATTATGTGCTAAATCTGAAGGAAAATATGGGTGACAATAATTTAGTAAGTGCCCTTTATCTAAAGAGTCCTGCTTTGAGATTACAGGGCACTTGCAAAATTAATACTCTCAAAGCAGGACGCTGGAGAAAAAGTGGATTGGAGAATGTGAGAGAGACAAAGCATGGCTCTTTTCTCTCTTGCACTGAAGAGAAGACAGAAGGGTAAAGGCAAGTCTAAACTGATTTCTTCTCTTACTCATCACAAAAGACAAGGGGGCCTGTCAAGCAGAATGCAGTGAATAAGGGGAAGATGGGAAAGTTGGAGAAGAGATGCCTCTACCAGAGGAAAACTTCCCGGCCTCCCTATTGATCCACATCAAGGACAAGAGGAAGCATGAGTCTGGTTTCTGCCCTTGACACAGTAACTCCAGTCTTGCCAAACCTGGCCAAATGGTTGTCCCCGATTCAGACAAGTCAGAGGGGTGAGCTTTGCTTCTGTGAGGTATCCTGCCCCTACTCCCCCATGTGGGGAAGGAGCAAGAGTCCTCTTCTCAGTGGAAAGAAGACAAAAATGAAGAGGGAGAAAATTTCCCCCAAGAGTTTGGCCCCAAGTAGCCTTAGGGAAAAAATGGGTATGTGTTTGAAAGTAGGGGTGGATTCTGTTCTTGGTTAGTGTAGTAGACAGGATTATGGCCCCACATATGCCCTACTCCCACAACTTGTGAATATGTTACATGACGTGGCAAAAGGGAATCAAGGTTGTAAGTGAAATTAAGGTTGCTAATCAGTTTAAGACAGGGAGATTATTTCAGATTATCCCAATGGACCCAACCTAATTATATGAGCTATAAAAGCAGAAGATGGAGGCAGAACAGGGAGATGGAGACATGCAACATGAGAAGGACACAACTCTGCTAGCTTTGAATATGAAGGAAGAAGGCTGTTATGGGCTAAAGTCTTCTCTCCAAGTACATATATTGCAGTCCTAACCCCAGAACCTCAGAATATGTCTGTATTGGAGATAGGGCTTTTCAAGAGACTATTACGTTAAAATTTAGTCATTCTGACGGGACCTAATCTAGTATGAGTGGGGGCCTTATAAGAAGAGCAGCTTAGGACACAGACACACATAAGGGAGACCATGTGAAGATACAGAGAGAAGGCAGCCATCTGCAAGCCATGGAGAGAGGCCTCAGAAGAAAACAATTTTGCCAATACCATACTCGCAGACTGTAGCCTTCATAATGGTGAGAAAATAAATTTCTGTTGTCATTCATCCAAATAAATAAATGGATGAATAGGTCATCCATTCTGTGGTATTTTGTTATGGTAGATCTAGAAAATGAATACAGAGGCAATTAGTTAAGGAGTATATGAACTCTAGGAGCTGGGAATAGCCCTTAGTTTACAGACAGTAAGAAAATGGTGATCTCAGTCCCCAAACTGTAAGGAACTGAAATCTGCCAACAACTTGTGTGACCAGCAAGACATATTCTTTCCTAAAGCCTCCAGAAAGGAATGCCACTTGTGGGCTCCTTGGTTTTAAGTTCAGTGAAACCTGTATCAGACTTCTGACCTGCAGAACTATAAAATAAAACTAACTGTTTTAAGTCCTTACATTTGTAGTAATTTGTTATGATAGCATTAGAAAGGACAGTGTATTCGTTCACATAAAAGGCTTTTTTCTGAAGCGTTCAAGGTGTGACCCACAGATGACCTCAGTCAAACTAAAGAACCCTTAGTTACTTTTAAGGGCATTCTTCCTCAGCCACTTCAGCCGAAGCCAAAATTAGAGATGGGATTGACTAGGAATAACTTGTGGAAAAATCTCCTATCTAATGGCATGAATTCCTGAGCTAGACATGGGGAAACAAGGTGCTTGAGACTTTTAAGTCAGCAAAAATACTGTGAGTTTGGACCACCCAGGACAGAGTTAGCATTAAGTGAAAGGAGGCTACCGAACACTCAAAATTCCACAGGCAGGAAGCAGGCTGATGAACTGACTCTGCTGGGAACACATGCTATCCTTTGTGAAAAGGAAGAATGGCCCAAGGGGTGAAGATATGAGCCCAGAGGGTAGAGCCAGGAACCAGAGAGGATTACTCCCAGCTCTTAAAACCTAATGAAGTTTGGCTGTATTTAGAAGTTGCTCGGGAGTGTTTTTCCTTCCATTTTCTCCCCTTACCAACCATAATGTCTATAACTATTACCTCATGCCTGTCCCACCATTGTACTTTGGGAGCAGATAACTGTTTTGTTTTGTTTTGTTTTGTTATTTTTTCAGTGTTCCAAGATTCATTGAGATAACTGGCTTTCTAGTTTCATAGGACTACAGGTGGAGATAAATTCTGTCCCAGGATGGATTATACCCAGAGCCTCAACCACAGCTGATTTAGACGATTTAGGTAGTGGGATCTAGGACTTCAGAGCTGATGAGATTTAGATGATATTCTGGATTCCAAGCTGTAAGTGTAATGGGAAGAGACCTCTTGGGAGCCTGGGATGGGGTGAATGTGTTTTGTATGGAGGACAGATCTGGAGGGTAGACTGTGGGGAAAATAATGACTCTCCACAAATATCTATAACCTAATTTGCTAGTGGCAACAGGAAACCAATAGTCATTGATCTACTTCTCTGTAAATCAGTGCTAGAATCCTAGGACCTAAGGGCAGGAAGCACCTGAGCATCTAATTCATGTCCATGATTATCCAGATGCTGATCCTATGGACAAGGGCTGATGAGAGCTTACTCCATGTGACATGGCTCATTTCTGTCAAAAAAAAAAAAAATGAGCATGTTTATTTCCCTACAGAGTAATTACAGTCTGATTAACCTCTGTTTTCAGAATCTTCTTGTATGTGTGTGGGTCTATCCTCTGACCAAGCTACACACCAGCTGCCATCAGTCTAGTGGCTAGCAGACTCAGCACTGCCTCAGTGTCCCATTTCCAACATGAATACCTTTTAGCTGGCTACGCATTTCTTTGGCTTTTGACAAAATAATCCTTATGAAGTCAGTAATGCGTTACTTCTGAGAATTTTATTTTTTATTTTTTAAATTTAAGATTTTATTTATTTTTTGAGAGAGCACACAAGTAGGTAGAGGGGCAGAGAGAGAAGGAGAAGCAGGCTTCCCACTGCACAGGGAGCCAGACTTAGGACTCGATCTCAGGACCCTGGGATCATGACCTGAACTGAAGGCAGATGTTTTAACTGACTGAGCCACCCAGGCAACTCTGAATTTTAGTTTTTAAAGATTTTATTTATTTATTTATTAGGAAAGAGAGAGAGCGAGAGAGAACATGAGAAGGGAGAAGGTCAGAGTGAGAAGCAGACTCCCCATGGAGCTGGGAGCCCGATGTGGGACTCGATCCCGTGACTCCGGGATCATGACCTGAGCCGAAGGCAGTCGCTCAACCAACTGAGCCACCCAGGCGCCCCTGAATTTTAGTTTTTAATCAGCACTTAACAACCCCCTCCAAAATGAGATTATTCTGGGAGAATTTCAAAGACAACAATAGTCTTTCATCTCACCCCCCAGAGAAAACTACTCTTAGTTCTCTCTAAGGGTAGATTCTCCTGAAATCTTTTTAACTAATTAGATAATTTGATGCCCTTATTTTTGTATCCATTGTCATTCCGTGGTTTTCTTAGACTCCTTTTTAAAATAGGGTTTGCGCCTTGCAGTTTATTTTAGCCATACTCCACTAACCTAACATGGAAGCCCCACTGACGTGGTGGTAGCATGTGGAGGAAGGGAAAGTATTCAATAACCTTAGTATTAGGTCTGAGTATTTCTGTGAACCTTTGCTCCCCAGCTGTCAAATTCAGAAATGCTCCTCAGCTTTCTTCCCTTCCTCATGTGAAAGAAGAAGGCTACAGATGACTGAAAGTGGGCATTTCTCTTCACCTCAAAGGCTAGAGAGGGATGGTGATGGGTATTTCCCTTCTCTCAGATCAGACAGCTGCTGCTAAAATAGTTTCCCTTGAGTCCAGGCCTAGCCATGGAGAATGTAGCTCTTGGGGCCTATCTCAAAATGGTGGCTTCTCCAGTACCTGTGCTGGAAGCGTGAAGAGAATTTTGTCTGATCTTCATGAGGAGATCGGTAGGGCTATCCTACCCTTCTCTGCTAGGGCTCTAGGAAATAAAATTCACAAAATCTGCAGCAGTCCCTGAGGACTGGGCCCCAGGGTTTTTTGACTCTCAAGCTGTCCATACTGAGCCTTGTTAATTTGTTTGTGTTCCCAATATTGGCTCCAAAGACTTGTTTCCCCTAGTCAGCTGTGATTCTTGGTATCTTTTCATTTCTCCAGTTTTTGGAGGAGCAGTTTGCTCTGTGACCTCAATTCTCTGGCAGATCTAAGAAAAGTTGTTGATTTTTCAGTTTGCTAAGCTTTTCTCTTGTTGTGAACACGGAAGTGATGATTTTAAAGCTCTTTGTGTGTCAGAGAGGAAACTGGAACACTCTATATTAAAATGGGATCAACTTGAACATACTGTTTTTTGTAAATATTTTCATGTTGCCAAATATATTCGCAACCTGTATGTTAATATTTGCATAATATCCTCTTCTATAGATACACCCTAATTTGCTAAGTCAACTTTCAATGTTAGACACATGGTTTGTTGCCTATTTTGAACCATTTTATACAATCTGGAAGTGGAGCAAGCTTGTGATGCATCTCTGTGCCTACCTATGAGGAGTTCCTTGGAATATTTTCAAATATTTCTATGAAGAAATCAGATTTAGTGTGCAGGAAGATTTAGCGAAAAAACAAGGAAAGAAGATGGATCCCTATATCCACCTTTGGGTACTGCCACCTCCTCCTAACTTTTCTTTTGTTGATCCTGTTGTCTTTTCCCTCACTTCTCCATGTGCCTACTACCTTCTGGCTACGTGATTCCCTGGGGTGGAGCTCAGAGGACTTGTGGCATTTAATGTGCCCTATGTAGGGATGAGAACTTCTGGGAATATTGTGGAGGATGGTTACTACTTCCCCCTTCCTCATCCTCCCATCTCAACCTCAGTAGCAGAAGAAGGAATGTGTCCAAAAAACACCTGAACACATTATTTCTAAGGTTTTATTTTTTAATTGAATAATAAACCATGTCTACATGTTCTCGAACCTCCTTTTGCCAAATTTTGGGAGGTGGGCACTTCCTCCTGAGCACTTCCCACTGACCCCTAAAGACAGGAGAGCTGCCCCCTTCAACACACACCCAGTTCTGCTGCTATCAGGCCTGTGGGGACCTGTTTCTCCAACTCCCTCCTCAAACACTCCCCCACCTCACCCCAGATTTACTGTTAAAGGAAGGAAAAGAGGAAGAAAAGCCAACATGCCAAACTGTCTCTTTCCCTACCTCTTGTGGGGAACAGAGGTCACAGAAACACAAAGAATCTCAAAATCAGCTAAATCAGAAGTAGGGATGGGGAGAGACAACTGATATTGTTTTCTTTAATGCCTCAGTGCATGATGTGTCTGGAATAAAACACTGGCACGCTAATCTTTTGATAAATACTAAGAAAGAGTTGAGCTATACACATCTTAAAGGGGGGAAAGTGCCATGACAATTCTACTTTGAAGTCAATTTCTTTTTTTCCGTCTTTTGACGTACATTATTTAAGAGTGCTTATATATTTAAATAACAACTATTTAAAATGACCCAAGCTGAATGTCATGTTCATATTTAAGTAAAAATAGGGAACTAAAAATATAGCACTGACTCTAGTCACAAGGAAGATGTTTGAGGTTTTGCTGTGTGACAAGAATATAAAATATTTCTACATGTATAATTAAATACACAACAGATAGATAGCAAAGCATTATCCCTGGAAATTAACATCAGACAAATGACCTTGAATGCTTTCAAATGCTTTAAGTTCATATTCTGGCTATAAAAATAAACATAATTGGGTCATAAAATAATATTTAATAATTTTAAATTTTAGAGGAAAAGTTTGGTGAGTGAGACTTGCAAAGAAGGCAATACACTCTTGAGAAACTATAGAGCTAAGGTTCAAGGAAGAAAGTGATCCTTCTCAAGCCTTTTCTTGTTTTGTTTTTGTTTTTTTTTTAATTGTGTAAGAACACTTAACACGAGATCTACCATCCTAACAAAATTTTAAGTGTACAATTTTGCATACGCAATTGGGAAACCAGAGGTTTATGTGGGAAGCCACACTTCCTGACTTCCCTGTTATTTCTTTGTGTGAAACTGAGGCTTCAATAGAACCAAGCAGTTAGATAGTGACTCTATAAGTGAAAACTCAGAGTCTCACTGCATGCAGAAATGTACCTTTTCTTGCTTATCAGTGTATCATTGAGCATTAGGGCGTGTTTGGAAAGTAAATCTGGGAGAATTCTGTCTCCACTGAGGTGCCCCTTTCCCTTCCAGTGGAAACTACTTCATCCTCATAAACATGCAGAAGAGTGATGCACAGAGATGTGCTTCTAGGAGTTAACATCATCCTGGGTATAATCTTCACATTTCATGTTAGAACACTTACATTAATATTTTGACCAGCATACATAGTTTATTTTAATGATGAATCACCTTTATATGCCACCTTTCAATGCCTAGATTTTTTTGATCCAGCAACCTTTTCATACCCACGCAGCTTTAAAACTAAGAACAAAAAAGTTAGTGAGCCATTTCTCCCCTCCCCACCAGTAAATGTTGAAAATCCTGTCTTTTAAGTGCTAAGAGAGACCAAATCAGTCTTCTCTTTGATTCTTCTCAAAGAGCTTCAACAGGGAATCTTACCTAATTTCTGGTATTATATAACATGACAAAGTTTTTGTATATGATTTATAACTATCACAGCCATCTTGGGCAGCCGCTATTCTCATTCTAAACTTACAGGCTTGAGAGAGCCAAGTTTTACTTACTTCTCTTTATTTAAACAAGTGAATACTGTAAGATCTGGTACCTTCAGCAACAACGCTCAAATTCTTCCCCAAAAGAAAAGAGCTTCTCAAGGATACAAATGACTTCAAATATCACAATCCAAATAGCACTCAGTGTATTTAATATGGTGTTTTGCTCTACTTCCGTTCACTGATGTGTAGGCCACAATTCGTCTTGGTCCAAGATAAAGAAGCAGTTTGTACTTCTGGCCCCATTGACAGAAAGCCCTCCCCTCTTTATCCCCACCCCTCTAACCCCCCGCCCCCCCGTCTCATTTTCTTCTGTATCCTTGTGAATGGATTTCACCCTTCTGGTCTCAGTCTAGGGCGTGAAATGATCCTTTCGTATCTTACCTCTCTTGGGATGTTTTGTTTTTCTTCTCATGGGTAATGGTAATGAAAATTAGCAATTCTGAATTCCTTCTTCTAGGCTGGTGTTGTTCTAAATGCTTTACACATCTCAATACCATAAATCCTCACAATAACAATCCCCTAGCCCCATTTTACAACATGAGGAAGCTTCAGGAACAAAGGTGTCACACTGCATGTCCAATGTCAAGAGCAGAAGATTCAAAACCGGGCCATGTAATTTCAGACTTTCCTTTCTTACGTCTGACACTGCTGATCTGCCATACCCTCCTCAATACTCTCGCCCTAAGACCTATGGTCTTTTCTACCCCAATTGTTCATATTCTCTCTTTCTGAGGGGCTATCCCTCTTCTTCCCTCTTGAGGAAGTGGCTTTAAAGCATAATCGAAATATCCTGTCATCTGAAGCAGAATTTGACATTGTTGAGGATGGGAGGTAGCAGTATGGTCAAGAGCTAGCATCTATAACCCTCATCCCCAACCTGGGGCTCTTGGTTGGGCAGGGTCTTTACAGCAGCGTGGTACGTTCCTCCCTCCCGCCTCTCATTCCAACAGCTTGTAGTGTATGTGAGGTATCTGGCTTCTGGAATCATTCTCCACCTTCCTTCCCAAGACCTTATTTTCCCAAGTAGTAGCTGGGAGAAAGAACAGGAGAAGCAATGAACATCTGTAACCAGATACTTAGCAGGGGTAGACCGCATCCCCTGACTGTCCCCCGCCCCCCGGCTCGGCTGGTTCTCTCTGCTGCTAAGGTGGAGTTTTGCATAGACATCAGTGTGCTTTAGCTTTGTAACAGCACATTCTGTCACTAAGGACCTCTCTCAGATAGGGGCAGTGTGAACTTCCTTTAGCCCTAATAGAACAAACTCTCAGCCCCCTATCTGATGGTCTCACATTGCTTGGCCCCTTGGAAAATCCTAACACAAAGTGAAAAACGCTTTCACTTGTTCACTGTAATGTGAATATTTGATAGTTGGTTTGCACAAAACAGAACCTTCCTATTCTTTACCTGGGACTATAATATGCTTTAGCACTAAATTCGATTTTGTCAATTCTTAAGGCTACAAAAGCTGCTTGTATTCAATGAAAGGTAAACATAGCAGGAAATCTATTATTATTCAAACAAAGAGACACAGTGTTTCATTTAGGCTTGCTACAAGTCCCTCCACTGTAGCATATGCAATGAAAAGTAGTCCATAGTTTATGCTGGGCGCTCTTCTAGTGTAACTAAAGTTGAGATCTCATTACTTGTAGACCTACATTCAATTAACCTTTCATTTCAAGGGTTGGAGAAATAAGATATAGAGATGCTCTACCTGCGAGTGCATATCAACAAGATTACATATGGGTAAACAGGCTTGAATAAGTATAAAGTCTCTAAAGCGCCTTCTATATCAAGTAAAGACTCCTAAGCTTGCTTTCTAGAGAAAATTCTGCTTTACTGAGCTCACTATGCCATCTGCAGCTGGTGATATGGCCTAGTGAGCCTCGGTTTCAGCTTCTCCCTCCCCCATACCTGCTGCTGATCCAGCACACACTGGCAGGCTGGCCTACTTCCTTGACGTGTCATTGATAACCTTCCTCCTTCCCTCCTCTCAGTCCTTGCCATGCCTAATTGTGAGGCTGTGCTTCTCTCCTTTTCCTGTGTTCTTAGAACACAAATAAAACCTTGATTTAAGGCAATGAGGAATATGCAGCTTTTGTTTCGGAACCCATGTCCTTGTTGGAAATGGCCCAAGGAAATAATCCGCAACAGTATACAATGTTACTGAGTGAGAGGAAGTCTAAATGGAAGCCAGACACTCATCAACAAGATTCAAATGAAAAATTGATTTACTTAGTGTGAAGAGATAGAATTCATCCGTGCTCAGAGCTATGAGGTCCTGTGGATATTCCACACAATTCAGTGTGGAAACAGAAACGGTTTGGTTTGGTTTTATACTCTGCCCAGGATTTTGCCCCAAATTCCAAGAAGCAGATTGAAGCTAGAATCAGGGCAGAGTTTAAAGCATGCTTGTCCATTATCTGGCTTTCTTCCTTGTTGTTATGGATGGGGAGAATGATGCAGAGATGCTGAGGGGTTCCTGGCCAATTCGTGTTAGAGGTCTCAGAGCTATCCCTACACTCCATCTCGAATCTCGGACTGTGTTTTGTAACATACCATACCGGTGGGTAGTGCTCAGCTCTCCATGTTTCCTGAAGCCGTTCTTATTCTCTCCCTTACCTTTTGAAAAATAGCAGGAAGGGAGGCCATAATCCATAACTCTTATTAGATGTTTTTCCAGATGCCGCAGGGGTTCCTAATGGCAACTGGAAGCCTGCCAGTGCAGAAAACATACACCATGTTAGGCGAGGTTTCCAGATTCTGTGTGAAATCTGCTACTATTTAAAAGACATTTCCTGGACTATGCATTCCTTTCCATCAATTCCTAGGTCTCTGACTTCAAAAATGTTTTTGTTTTTTTTTTCAAATGCCTGCCTTAAAGAACACTGTACTATTTACAACATTTCCATTGCACCTTCTGAACTCTTTGCTTCCTCAGATGTATTTTGCCCTAGGTGTGACCTTGACATATAACTGCCTTGTTCAATCAATAATAAGTTTTTGACCACTTATGGTGTGTACATCTTGGTGCCACGCGCTACAGGAGGATCTGAAGAACAAGGAAAGCATTCAGAGCTTTCTATTGATCTGAGGCAGATAAAATTAAAACTTACAAACTACTCAGAGAACAATTAAGAATTGAACTGTGAGAATTAATGCAGCAGAATATGACTGAGAAATGTAAAAAGACCTAAGTTTGCTTGGATTCCTTTATGAAAATTCACAGCGGAGGTAAGACATGGATTGTGGCCTGAAGGAAGAATAAAATTTAGTGAGAGAGGAAAGAAGAAGGGGCATTGCCGAGGGGAGGCAAGCGTGGGCAAAGACTCAGAGGTGGGACTAGTCGCTGAATCTAATGAGAGACTGCAATTCATATTCATGAACAGGGAGGTAAGCAGGTAAAGCGCGCTGGGTCGTGAGGGGTATATGGACTAGGCAGCGGCATTTGAATTTGGCATAAAAAATGACCCCATAGGGATGCCTGGGTGGTTCAGTCAGTTAAGCAAGGATCTGCCTTCAGCTCAGGTCATGATCCCAGGGTCCTGGGATCAAGCCCCACATTAGGCTCCTTGCTCAATAGGGAGCCTACTTCTCCCTCTGCCTGCTGCTCCCCCTGCCTGTGCTGTCTCTCTGACAAATAAATAAATAAAATATTTTTAAAATGACCTCATAAAAAACTGTGAGAATAATGTTCAAAGTGCAGCCTGAAGGCCACCCATCTGGGAATTTGGGCTGAGCTCCTTAAAATAGCACATTTCCATAACCACCTCCACAGTAAAGACGCAGAACAGTCTCACGGGCCCAAACCACTCCCTAGTGCTACCCTTTTATGGCCACCCCCTTCCTCCACTCCAATACATGTGTCAAAATTCACAGAACTG
The DNA here is from genome assembly GCA_028533885.1 of Nasua narica. Lineage (NCBI taxonomy): Eukaryota > Metazoa > Chordata > Mammalia > Carnivora > Procyonidae > Nasua > Nasua narica. Next base: position 71,709,154 of record CM052802.1, on the reverse strand, counting down.
TACATCGAAACGTCCGTTTTACTTGATATTAATTTGAAACAATAAATAAAGTCAAGATTGTCTTTACCTATAAAAAAAAACGGCATATCTCTGGCCTCCACATCACATGGACTAAAATCAGAACCTTTGGCATTGATTCCAGACATCTACATTTTTTAAAAACAGTGCTTGCAGTGATAGAGGGGGAGCTGGCCTGTATGACCCCCTCCATCTTCCCGGCCTGCCTCCTCTAAGTGTACGCTTTGAAGGTTTCCTTCCTCCAGGTGAGGCTGAGCTGGAGTCCAGGGATGGCCTTTCTTTTCTGGGTTCGTGCCACTGTCCCAGATCTTCTATTTCTTGGTTTACTGTTCCATTTTTCCTGAGATTTTTCTAAGAAAATGTACACCAGAAGAGTTGTAGGAGCTCCTGTCAATCTGAGAAGCTTTATGGGCCACCATATTTGATTGATAATTTGGCCTTTGTACAAAATTCACAGATGAAAATCATTTCCCTCAAAACTTTGAGTGTATTTCTCCATTGTTCTTCAGCATTGGGTGTTGCTTTTCCTTGCTAATCTTATTTTCTCTACTTTCTAAAGGTCACTTACTTTCTTTTCTAAGACATTCAGCATCATTTCTCATTTCTGAAATTACTCAGATACATCACAGTAATATATCGGGTAGTAGGACTCCTATTCATTCATTCAGCATGTTAGGCAATTGCTGGATCCTTTTAATCTGAAGACTTGGGTCCTTATCCAATCCTGAAATTTTTTCTTACATTATTCCTTTGATAGTTTCTGTCTTTTGTTTCCTACATTCTCTTTTTTGGACTTCATGTAGTCTGATATCGGGACATGTTATTGACCCTCTAAAACTTAATCTCTTCTCCTTTTCTTTCCTCTTTGTCCATTGTCCCATGCTGGCAAGTGTTGATTTGTCTTGGTTAATCAACCAGTATCCTTCTGATAGTTTTATACTAATTTTTATTGCTGTTGTAACAAATTACCCAAACATTGTAGCTTAAAACAACAGAAATTGATTATTTTACAGTTCTGGAGATCAGAAGTCCAACATGTGTCTCACAGGACTAAAGTCAAGGTGTCAGTAGAGTTCCTTCCTTTCTGGAGGCTCTGGAGGAGAATTCATTTCCTTGTTTTTTTCTAGCTTTTAGAGACTGCTTACATTTATTGACTCATGACCCTTTCTTGCATCTTCAAAGCCAGCAATGTTGCATCTTTCCCTCTTTCTCTCTCTTCTCTCTATTTCTCTCTCCCTCTCTCTGTCACTCTCTCTATGTGACCAAAGTCAGGAAGATTCTTTACTTTTAAGGACTTATCTTATTAGATTAGGCCCACCTGAATAGTCCAGAATAGTTGTCTCATCTCCAGATCTGTAACCTCAATCGCATTAGCAAAGTACATTTTGCCATGCGTGGTAACATATCTATAGGTTCTGGGGATTGTGGTATGGACAGCATGGTGGGCCATAATTCTGCCTACCACAAAATACCTACTAGAAATTTACTGGACTGTGTCTGCTGATATTTCCCGTCTACATTCTTCATTTCTGTTGGCATGTGTACCACTCTGTATTAATTTATGATTATTTTACCATAGTTTTGGGAGGAAAAAGAGGTAAATGGATGAGCTTAATTTGACATCTTGAATCAGAAGCCTTTCCCCAGGATTTTGTAATGTTCATTATTATTTAAAAATCACTGTTGGCGGGGGTTTGGGAGAGCTTCCGGTTGGTGAACACGTGGAGGTTTGGGGAGAATGGCGGCCTGGAGAGGTCAGGGAAGCTGTTTGCTCTTTCTCCATCTCACCCTACCTAACTCTTCCATTTGGCTGTTCCTGAGTCACATCCTTTTATAGTCAACCACTGATCGGATTTATTTATTTAGGAGGGGGGGCAAGATGGCGGAGAAGTAAGAGATCCTGCAGCAACCGGTCCCCAAAAGTGAGCTGGAAATCTACCAGAACACGCTGAACACCCATGAAATCACCCTGAGGAAAAAGATTTCTAACCCCGGGATCTCTTCGAGAGCAGAAGACAGCAGTGGAGAGGTAAAAGCAAAGTGGGATCACTCGAGCTGATATCG
>CM052802.1:71683412-71706572 GCA_028533885.1 Nasua narica | reverse complement strand
TGTGTGTGTGTGTGTGTGTGTTGCATTATATAAGTTCTTTATATATTTTGGATTCTAACCCTTTATCAGATGTCATTTGCAAGTGATATTTATTAATATCTTCTCCATTTCAGTAGGTCTTTTTTTAGTTTTGTTGATTGCTTACTTTGCTATACTGAAGCCTTTTATTGTGATATTGTCCATATAATTTATTTTTGCTTTTGTTTCCCTTGCCTCAGGAGACTTATCTAGAAAGATGTTTCTATGACCATTGTCAAAGAGGTTACTGCCTATGTTGTCCTCCAGGATTTTTATGGTTTCAGGTCTCACATTTAAGTCCTTCATCCATTTTGTATGTGGTATAAGAAAGTGGTCCAGTTTCATTCTTTTGCACATAGCTGTCCAGTTTTCCCAACACCAACATAGTTTTGTGCTAAATAATTTGACTTTGTCATGTATGAACAAAATTTGGAGAATGGTAACTGGGACACAACTTTACAATTGGAAGGGAATTAGAACCTATGCCTCAAGGCATGGGATTAGGTCCTCTGTTGTCCTACCCCTGGTTCTTCCACTAGCAGATATTCATGAAGTGACATCCGTTCCAGAGCTGCCATCTGAAAGCCCAGCATGGACACATTTTCCAGAATTATTCTGTAGCCAACAGCACATTTTCCCTCTTTATCCTACTTTTCTCTTCAAAGAAATGTTGGTGTAACACTGACATATAAGAAAAAGCAGACGAATGTGATGGGACACAAAATGCTTTCTTCAGTTTAACTCGCATATGTAGGTCCCACTTCATTTAGCTCAGTGAGAGTACCAGCCATCCATCTCCCAGGAAATATTTTGAAAATGGATCAGAATCAGTTTATTAGGTATTTATTTGTAACTTTTGTTTCAGAAAATATTTCAGAAGATTTTCAAAAATACGTAAATTATAAGATGTTTAATATGAATAATATATTGTGATCTACATTTTTACCATGATTGGGCCATAGTTTAGTGTGGTCAGAAAACAATTACGAACAAGGAATCCTTGTCACTTAATAATTACAATATACACTGGATAAAAATAAATTAATTGCTTAAGAGAATTACAACTATTTTTTAAACCAGAGTCAGGCAGAATTTTATACTGGGGGGCTTTGTAAGGAGAACATTTTCTGATTTAGTAAACAGCATTGTCACAGTTCAACAAATTTCTTATGGAGCTTTCTTATAACTGTCAATAAAATCTGATATTATCACACCTAAACATAATTTAGTAATGGCAATTCTTGTGTATGTGTGTGGGGAGGAGGTATAGTTGTAATTCAGTGCTAATTAGATGTCTAGCTTTTGGCTGACCTTGAAAAGTGTTGAATTCCCAGCATCCAACCCATTGCCCTAAATGTAGCAGGGGCCAACAAATCTTTGTTGAAGGCGATAATTGTGTATTAACGAATATACAGGAACAGTTCTGCTTTTACAATGCTCACACTAGTATCTTGTTATATAGACTACTTCAAATCTGCTGCCTTCCATCCATGGGAATGGAATGAAATGATGTTTACTAGCCAAGGCACAGTGTGAAAGATCGCTCAATTTTGGCAAGCTTATATTTCATAACCTCAATCCCAAAAACACAAAGTTGATTTTACAAATATTTCTTTAAAATGTCTATAGATTTATCCACAAGGCTCAGTTCCATTACCAATAGATGTAATACTCCAGTAGGGTAGGAACTTACCAATAAAGAAACAGATTCAAGATGGTTGAGCATATTGACCCAGTTCATTGAGCTAGCAAGTAGCAGAGCTGGGACTTGAACCCAAATCTGTCTGACTTCACATTTCATGCTCTTAATGTGCTCAGTAATGTGCTAAGAAAGATCATGTAGGGATTGAACTATATATTTTTTTCTCTCAAAGAAAGAGAAGAAAAGGGCACTGCAGACAGAAGGAGCCTTAACAACTTCACAGTCAAGAATCCTGGAAATTCAGATATTTTAAATCTGCTTTGATGCCCCAGGGTCTTAAACCTTATCTCTGCTGTCTTGTGAGCTGGACTTTCTCATTGCCAGCCTTTGTGTCATGCTTCAAGGACAGCATGTCTGATGTACCTTTTGAATTCCACGGACACTGACTTCCACAGGAGGACCTACAACCTTTCATTTATTTTGTGTGCTCTCAGGTGGTATTTAAGTTGACAACCAGGTCCTCAGCCTTCTTCTCAAGGGATTATAGGTGTGGAATTACTTTCATCTTTCTCTGTGTATTTTTTTTTAAGTGATAAAGCATCAAGATGGCTCTCCATCTTTCTCTATCCCCTGTAGTCCCCTGGCATTCTCAGCAAAATGCTAGTTGGAAAATCACACTTCTACAGTGGTGGACAGATAATTGAAATTCAAAGCAGAGGGGAGAAAAATTGGTTCTGAAGGCTTATTTCGCTGCATGTTCTTTATTAGGATTTTGGCCCTAGATCTGCACTAGTCACGACGGGGAGAATTCAAAGAGAGAAACAGGATTCCCTACAATGTTCTGAATTGAAATAATTACATCCTGAATCTGTCTGAGATGGCCTGCTTACCTTGCACTGTGCACACATCCCTCTGGTTTCCTGTTCTTTAGATGGTCTTTTTTTTAAGATTTTATTTATTTATTAGAGAGAGAGAGAGAGAGAGAGACACCATGAGAGGAGAGAAGGTCAGAGGGAGAAGCAGACTCCCCATGGAGCTGGGAGCCCAATGCAGGACTCAATCCCAGGACTCCGAGATCATGACCTGAGCCGAATGTAGTCACTTAACCAACTGAGCCACCCAAGCGCCCTTTTTTGACGTCAAGCCCTCCCGCAAAGCATCTTTAGCAAACACTCTTTGAGGATTAAGCATGCAATGTTTACATTAATTTGAGAGCTTATCAAATGTCCTTTTTTTTTTTAAATTATTCCAAGCAGGCTGACAACCCGCCATCCCTGTCATAACTGTTTTCTTACACAATTTCCTCAGGCATACATATTAACAGGTTGCATTTGACAACGAAGACAATCTACCCTTTTCTGTGTGTGGGAAATCTGGCTTTAAAAAAATGTATATGTTCTTTCTGACAAGCATTAAGACTGGCATTAGCCAGAAAGAGAAAGTCTAATTTTCTGATTCACTGAATACAGTAGACATACAATGGAGCCCAAACTCACAATGTTCTAAGATTTTGAAGAATATGAAAGGTAAAAAAAACCCTGCTAATTTTCTTTGTATCTGTTTATGATGTCCTGGGACAGTAAAAGAATCTTTAAAGAAAAGAGAATAGGAAAAAGAGGTCTGTAGTATAAACTGATAAGTTTGTGAAGCCTGTGAGGTATAAGTCAAGTATTGGTTCCTACTTTCCAAGTTTTAGTTTTTGTTTGGGATTTGGTTTGGTTTTGTTTTTTGGCTACAATTAAACATCATAAAGAAAATGATAAATGACAGACAATAGAGGCAGCTTTCAATAAAAGGGAAAAAACTTGTGTTATCCAGACAGAAATAAAGCTAATACAGAATAATAATGCATTAATAAGTATATGTAAAGCACTATATAATGGAAAGGCATTAATATACAAAAAGGCTGCCATTTGAGTTACTTCATAAGCTACATCTGCAAAGTTAGGAGTCATGAATCTGATGGTGAGATTGCTAAAATTCGTTGAAGTCACTCAGAAGGTTCTGAGGCAACAAGGACATTTTAAATGCATAATGTCTAACATTCAATCCAAAAAATTACTGGTAATACCAAAGAATAGTACAAAGAGAAAAGCCAGATAATAGAAACAGAAATAAATTCAGATAACGCAGTTATTGAAGTTACTAGACCCAGACTTTGAGATAACTGTGGTTAACATGTAAAAAAAAAAAATAATAAGTTGAAATAATTCACCAGAGAACTAGAATATAGAAAGCACAATAAATTATAAAATCTAAAAACGTAAAAATAAATTGGCTGGATTTTAAGAATCAATGCATGCAGTTATCACAGCTGAAAAAAAGAATTAGTGAACTTGAGGGCAAAAAGCATTTGGACTGACACAAAGAAAGTAAAGTAACAGAAAATATATGAAAGAGAGATATATGGTACACTATGAAAAGGTCTTGAGAAAAAGGTCATAAGTGTAGTTGGAGTTTCAGAAGTGAGGCAGAAAGAGTTTCAGGGAAGAAGCTTTGAAGACACAGTGGATCAGATTTCTTCAAAATGGACAAAAATTATCTAGTAGTTAGATTGTTAAACGCCCTTGAAGTTAGGCCAGTGAGCTAAGAAGAGCTAGGAACCCTAAGCAGGATAAATAAAAAGAAAATCCTATTTAGGATTAGGTACATTATGGTAAAAATGTTAAAGAAAAAAGTTAAAATATAAAATCTTACAAGCCACCATATAAAAACAAACCAGATCAAAAACAGCACTGATAGTAACAGAAGAAATGGAAGCCAGTAGACAACAGAATCACCCTCAACATGCTGAAAGATCAATGCCAACCTAAAGGGCTACGTTCTATGAAACTATCCTTTAAAAAAAATAAGGTAACCAAAATACGAAAAAAAATTAAAGAAACACCAAAGGAGATTTTTTTCAGTAGAAAGAAAATAACCTTACATCAAAAAGCAGAATTGCGGGGGAAAAGAAAATACTAGATAGTATAAATATGTGGGTAAGTATAAAAGATCATGTACTTTCTAAAGAGTAATAATAAACTTCACCGAGTAAAACCTATATGCAGAATGAAAACGCATGGCAACAATAACATAAGGATCAGAGGGGAATAAATGCAGCTTAAAGGTTGAAGGTTCAAGCATTACCATAAAATGGAAAAATACTAACTTATACCCCAGGCTAATAAATTAAGGATGAATCTTATAAGCTCCAGGATAACCTGAGAAAATGACCAAAGAACATACAAACTAAAAAAATTAAAATAAAAGTAAAATTGGAACAAAGAGAATAACAAAAAATACTTGAGGACCACTGGTTGCAGCCACAATGGAGTAAGTGGTATCAGACTCCTACACTGTTGGTGGGTATGCAAGCTGGTACAACCACTCTGGAAAACTGTATGGAGGTTCCTCAAAATGTTGAAAATAGAGCTACCCTACGACCCAGCAATCGCACTACTGGGTATTTACCCTCAAGATACAAATGTAGTGATCTGAAGGGTCACATGCACCCGAATGTGTATAGCAGCAATGTCCACAATAGTCAAACTATGGAAAGAACCTAGATGTCCATCAACAGATGAATGGATAAAGAAGATGTGGTATATATATACAATGGAATACTATGCAGCCATCAAGAGAAATGAAATCTTGCCATTTGCAACGACGTGGATGGAACTAGAGGGTATTATGCTAAGCGAAATAAGTCAGTCAGAGAAAGACAATTATCACATGATCACTCTGATATGAAGAATTTGAGAGGCAGGGCAGGGGGTTATGGGGGGGGTGGGGAAGAGAAATGAAACAAGATGGGATGGGGAAGGAGACAAACCATAAGAGACTCCTAAACGCATGAAACAAACTAAGGGTTGCTGGGAGGTGGGGGGGTAGGGATATGGACATTGGGGAGGGTATGTGCTATGGCAAATGCTGTGAAATGTTTAAGCCTGATGATTCACAGACATGTACCCTGCGGCAAAGAATACATTATATGTTAATAAAAAATTTAAAAATAAATAAATAAATAAAATTTAAAGGACTAAAAAAAAAAACACTAGTATAAGATTGTAAATTGACTTACTCTCTGTTCACAAGATTTAAATTGTAAATGAAGTCTCTTTAACTCCTTAGGCCTTTTCTTTGGTTATGCTAAGTTACTCAGAAAGTACTGATAAACAATCGGTAAACCTTGGGTTACATTTGGGTAAATGCTATAACTATTCTAGAGGTTCTATACCTTTCCTAAAGTTCTAATGTTTTAATAAGGTCATCACTTGATATTTTAATTATTGAAGTGTTTTGTGTCACAGAAATAATCTGATTTCCTTGCCAGCTATATTGTAAACTCTTATCTCATCAGCTCTTTAACTGTGTCTATTCTGAGTTTTTGTCATTTATAATTGTTCTAATTCTCTTTTAAATGAGTTTCATCTTCAAGGAGAGTCATAAAAAGGACAAATTGAATACAAGTATTCAATATCTGAAAATTCTTAAAACTAAAATGGGTAAGAATTTCCAGAACGAACTAAAGCTGCATTCATTCTAGACCAGAATTAGTAACATTAGATTAAATAAACTAAAAGATTATGGTGTTAGAACTCTTATTGGAAACATTGCTGGTTCTCTAATGTTTGCTCTTCCAAACTAAGGAAACTTTCTTAAGATATTTGGCTTACAGAAATGTAAAATACTCATTTGTAAATAAACCAAAACATTCAACTTCTCTCTACCTGAACCCTCAAATTCAAAAGGTCTCAGTAAGTATTCTTTCTTCCATGATAATTCTAGTCATTTACATAAGTTAAATAAAAATCTGTTCTCCTTGTAACAGGACACTATTGGAAGCATTGGTTATTTTACCAAGGCTTTGACTGGAATGTCATATTTGACAAAAACATACATGGACTCAGATATGACCAGACAGCTTTAAGGAACTAAGAATGACTTTATGAAACGTGGAGCCGTAAAGCCCCTTGGAACCCTTGGCCTTTTACCTTGCTTACAGAGTTCTGGCAGCCTCATCAGGTAAGTAACGAATGTCACTTCCTGGCAGGTGCAGGAACCTCAGGCTACTTTGGGGACCTCAGGAAGAGGAATTCACCCAAGTCTACAGGTATTGCAGGCGTGTCTGATGGCAAGTACTTGGCTTGGCTTCTGGCCTGGAGAGGCTGCTAAAAGTTCAACCTAGAGATTCCTTATAAATTTCCAGCAAAGCAGATTTTAAAAGATCTATATGATCACCTACTGTTCTTGCTGAGCTTATGTAAATAACTAGGCCAAGTTTGTTAAAACTGTACTTGTTTCTCAAATAAATTAGTTCTGATTTGGCTAACTCTGGAAATGAGGGTTATTTTAGAGAGAAAGCGATTATGTTTCAGTAACACCCCTTTGTGGATGTTAAATTCTAGATCTGAGTGTCTTTAAATGTTTGTTGTTTACCTAAGTTAGACAACTTGAGGGAAACTACAGAGAAACTACCATAGTAACTCAAATATAGACAATCTTCTTGCTTGTTATTCTGTGGGAATAATAACAGAACCCCATGGGCACATAATTATTTAAACAGCTGGAAAATGGGATTAGTTCCCCAACAATTGTGTAACTTTTCACCTTGACCAGTTCTATGTGGCTGGGATAATAAAATCATTTCCTAAAAGCCAGAACATACCCCACTCCATAGGGTTAACTATGGACTTGTGGAGATAATGGATGATCCCACTTTCTTTATAATTGGATCAAATAATGTATTTGGGAATGCCCTTAATTTCTTGATAAGTCTTTCACCACTTGCCAGTGATTCCTTGTAGTCAGGATATTGACACCTTACTCCAAAGAGGTTTTTCTTAACTGTTTCTTCCCTCACAATCATATTTATCCTAGAAGCCACCTCTGTTGAGGTACAATTGAAAACAGAGGCTTTAGCTGAGCTCACAAAAGTGCTCCTGGTAAAAGGAGCCTCAAAGCTCACTGTGGGACTGTAATGACTTCATATCAGGTCTAGAGTGTCCTTAAAAACTGAAGGCCACCACCAATACATGATGGAGGCTGACTTACTAAATACCAGGCTACACTTAAAACCTGTCGAGCTTTAAACCCAGTTACCCTTATGCCTGGACCTGAACATTGTACTTCTATAAAGCATAACTGTTGGAGGTCATTGATCTTGTTTATTCTGGTCAACTGGATTTTAAAAATTCCCGCAGCTATAATTCACCTCAAAGGCTCTATGGCCCCCGTAATAAGCGGGCTTAGAAGAGACCTCGGACAGATTGGAAGCTTGGAAGTCCCAACACCTCCAAGACCTGGGAAAAACTCTAAGGCACATCTCCTGAGAAGCTTTAGAAAGGACCCCCTCAAACCATGATGGACAGGACCCCACACTGTTGTTCTAACCACCCCTATTGCCCCCAAGGTCCCAGGTGTCACCCAATGGGTCCACCACGTTAGAGTAAAGCAGGCTCACTAGTTGGATGAATCACACCAGTGGAAAGCCCAACCAGACCCTATGGACCAGCTCCAGCTCCACCTTTGAAGAGACCCCACCGACTGATGGACATCCATTAACCATGGTCACTGGTTTGTCAGCGCAATATCCCTCAGCTCAGGAGTTGGGACTTTACGCTGCTGCCCCCTTCTGACTGGACTTTCTCCCAGAAACTTGTTACTGCTTATTGGGGCAGCTTTAGAAACCTTAAAATGGATTGCTAAGTTCATAGAAAACACGGTTACCAGGCAAGCTGCTGCTAAAATATGAGCCTTGCAGGGCTAGCGGCCCATAGTAGATGATAATGATGCCCTATAAACTAGGTGTTTAAAGGGGCATCAAAGGGGGGGAATGATAAGGAAAAAACTATACTTTAAGCTGGCCGACCAAACTGGCAAGGGAACTCCAGTCCCTGTCTCAAAGCCCTTCTGGATTCTTCTTTCTTATCCCGTTTCCCATGCCCGCCAAAAATACCAAGTATGCGGAAGTAGGAGGGTATAAATTACCCTCCCTGCTTGTGCTCAGGGCTCAGACCTTTGGAGAAGGGCCTCCTCTGAGTCCACTGGTGTTTTAATAAATCTCCAATCCTCCTTAGTCTTCGAGTGCCGCTTGGTTTTTCTGCCAGGATCCAGTCCAGGGTCCGCAACAATCTATCCCTAGGCTCTAGATCAATGACTCACACCTAGTAAGCACGTGTATCCATATGAAAAGGTTAATTTCTATAATAAACGACCACTAATAATTACTATAATAAAAATTGCTTCTCACTCATGTCACAATACAGTGTAAGTCATTGGGGAATAATTACTAAAGCACCCTGACCACTAAATGGCAAATAATCCATATAGATAGACTAAGAAAATAGTTCATGATTTTATGAATCATATGACATCATATATTGTTTCTGAGAAACTTTCAGTACTTAAATAATAATGAAGCTCTGAATACCTTCCACCTTATTTTTAAAGGGCCAATACCTTCCCTAATCCCAGAACACCACCTTAATTAAGGGATGGAAGAAGGGAGAGAGAGAGAGCAAGGTATTTATGTACAAGCTTAGATTAATATATTCATTCTTTCTTCTTCTAATTACCTATGATGACACCAGGGAGCAGAAAAGGAAGTTATTCTCTCTTCTCTCTGAACAAAATAACTATATCTGAAAATTTTCATTTCTTTGAAATCCCTTTGGAAACCCCCAGGTCATTCCTTTTGTAAGACACCTACTTGTATATGCTACTGAAGAAGACTCTGGAGTTCATTTTTCATATAATATATATTCTAATCAGTGTGACATCTAACTGTGAGTCTTACATTTTGATTTCTTTCATTGATCTAGAGGCTTTTTCTTTATTGTCATTTGTCAATCAATATCTATTTCTAGGATTCCTTAAGGGAACTCATTTAATTTTCATTGCACAAGCAATGTTTCAATGAGAATAACCAATTTTCTGCCACGCATAGTAGTACAAATAAGTTGATGGATTTAAAGGAAAAATGTCCTTAAGGGAAAAGAAGAATCAAGACTCTTATCTCTCTGAGTTAAGAAGATTTATGGTGAAAAGTGCCATAAAGTCTTAAATCAGAAAGTGCGTAAGTACACATATAACAAGTACAGACCTAAGTATTAGGGAGGTTACAAGAAGACACAAGACAAAATCCTTGCTCACAAGGAACTACCTTTATAAGCACTTAACTCTATGAAGAGTGACTAGTTTTTAAAGAAATATGCAATGGACCCAAGTTTTGCATTTTTGAACAGAACAAGTATGTGGTAGACTCATTCCTGTGACAATCCCTAAAGTATTTTTTCCTTTTTAGGTCAACTCTCTAAAGTGAATGGCTCTGTGAGTCCTTGTTCCCCTACCTACCCATAGTAGCTTTTTCCAATTCTTTTGTCAAGTAGAATAGTTTTCTTAAACAGTAATATAATTTTCAATTGTCTTACCACAAGTATGATTTAACTATCATACTGATTTTTGTGTTTGTGATTTTTGTTGTGTGCCTTAAAGATATACATTTGTGTTCTCAAGAAGAAAAAGGATTATATCTGCATCGTATTTGATGTTTTCAAAACAAAGAAATTTATGCTTGCTTCAGCAGCACATATGCTAAGATAAAAAGAAAAGAATTTTGACATTTGTGAGCATTTTACCCAAGCACCTTCATAGAGTCCCCAAATGCAAATATCATTGAAGTTGACCATTTCTCAAAGAAAATGTAGCAAATGGGTTGTAGCCCCTTGGTCATTTTCCAAACATAACACTAAATGTATGAAACTTTAAAAAGTTTTGTTCCTAGACTAAAAGCTATTATTTATAGCATTTTGGTGGTTACATTAAATATTCCTAATCTGCAATGGAACTCAGCTGTTGTCATTTTACAAGAAGATTTTTGTATACGAGAAAGAAGATAGCAGGATAACCATACTAAAGGAGGGATACTAAGCAATTCTCTAACTTCCCGCTGTACCTAAGAGATGCCTTATCACAATGCAGACTTATAGCAACTTAGAGGGAAGAAAACTGGTGCCCAACTTCCAGTAAACCCTACTATAGTAAAAACTACCTGGGAAAATTAGTCTAAACATTTCCTGCAGTCCTTTGCTCCTCAGCTCAAGCTCATGTTTCCCAGGGGAAATGAGCTTGAATATTTTCTTTTAGCTCAAAATTATACAGTTTTTATTAAAACAGGATTATAACTGAACCACCAATTTCTCACATAACAGGCTTACCTTTTGTGTCTTTGGGGACTTTTCAGTAGAACAAAAAAAAATGAAGATTGATTTAAATCGCTTTCTAAGACTATATCTTAAACTGAACAAATTAAGACATCTCTTAATAGCAAAGCCATGAAGAACTTGGCATTGCTGTGTGCTGTAATACTTCTTATCTCAGACTTATCAAATATTTCTTTGATCCCACTGTAGGATCATGAGAGTTCGTAAATAACATTCAACAGTTTTCTGAGAAATACATCCTGTATCCATAATGAGTTACTAAGATAGAGATTTTATTGAAGGGCAGTCATAGGAAGCAAGCATTGGGTTCTGTACCGAAGACAATTGGAAACACTACTATAGAAGCAAGCCAGAAGCCTGGATCTAAGTTTCTCAGGAGACTGATGCCCTGTACAACTGTTTATTGGGTTTATCACATCCTGAGCGCCTAATTTAAAGATATGACCATTAGTTCTCTGAAATAGAAATGTACAAATATCTCAGTGGCAGTGCTGCAGTTCCATCAAAGCACTTAGTTTTTTTCTGGTTCCATTGAACAGACTCTTGATTTTGTCTTGTCTTTTCTTTTCCTAATTATCTTCAAGTTGGGGAATCATCCATTAACTTTGCTAGTTCAGTTTTGATCTGAACTTTGATAGATCAGTCCCACTTTCTTCGGTCTCCTTCCCCACTGCATTTGATACTAGAAAACAGAGTTCTCCAATATTTCTACTTTGGGACTGAGTCAGGCCCATATAAAATTGCAAAGTGAGTGAAATTTATCTCCCAAACCCTTGAGTCCTGTTTCAGTCTTTCTGCCCTCCCTGTGGGTAGGAGTCATAGGAGATATGATATCTCACACTGCCTGTATTCTGTATTCACAATAGAACCCTACAAGGCTGCTACAATTATTATCCCCATTTTGTTTTACCTATCAGGAACCAAGTAGGAAATAGACCAGGGTACATTTCTTGAATCCAATATTTGAACCCAACTGTGGTCTGACCATAGTGCTTTGCTGAGCTGACTTCTCTTTTCTGTCTGGACTCTTTCACTCTAATATTCCCCTGCACTGCCATCCCCTGTCCCTGTCCTGTCTTCTCTCATAGGCCATCAATGCCCTGTAGGCCATTTTTTTTCACTTTGATATCCAAGCTGACATCCAAATTTACCTAACTTGTGCTATGCCAAGCAACTGGCAACATGCCAAGTAATCTGAGAAACAATTTCAAGTAAGGGAACTAGTCACTGATACTAAATCACTTGTTGGATTTTATTTGGTGGGGGGAGGAGTTGGGAACTCTAATATAACTCAGGATTTGGGATTTATGTATAGTATGAAGATCTCAGTCTATGAATTTTACTGTGCAAACTTGTTACTGACTTTTGATGAATTAACTCTATCTGCACCAAGGAAAACTCACTCCTTTTAAATTTGTCTCCTTCCTCTATCATAATTCCCTCATATGCATAAGTTACTGAAATTTAAAATTTTTTTTTGTAATGAGTTATAGATGCCTCAGCAATAATTTCTAGGCACTGCACCTTTTGCTAACACTACTTTATCCTTGTAACATTTTCCTTTTAGCTGAGGCTTGAAAGTTTTGGACCAATGCTTTTCAAATTGTACTCCCATGTTGAGGACTGCCATCCCACTCACCCTACCTCTGGTAGCACAGTCAGGCTTTTAGATCTTCATATTTTCACCATGACATTAAGAATTTCAGGTAAAAGATCCTGAATTCTTGGGATAGATTACTGAAAATGTTAAAAAAAAATTTTTTTTAGATTTTATTTATTTATTTGAGAGAGAGAGAAAGCAAGAGACAGAGCAGGAGCAGGGGGAGGGGGCAGAAGGAAAGGGACAGGGAGAAGCAGTCTCCCCACTGAGCAAGGAGCCTGATGAGCGGCTCGATCCCAGGACTGTGAGATCATGACCTGAGCCAAAGGCAGACACTTAACCCACTGAGTCACCCAAGCGCCCCCCAAATTTTCTTTTATGATACGATGACATTGTTTCACTAACACATTTTGACATTAAGTCATCATTGCTATTGATTTCTGAAGCATTATATTTGCAGTGAATTAGAATTATTCATATACTATTCATAAAAATGTAGGCTTTACAAAGTAGAAGAATCACTGCATTGCAAATGATGATGATTTTTCTAATTTTTCTATAAAGAAAAAAGGACATTGTTTCCCCAACTGCTTTAACAGTTTAGTCTTTTTTTTTTTAAGATTTTATTTATTTATTTGACAGAGAGAGAGATGGAAAGAGAGAGATCACAAGTAGGCGGAGAGGCAGGCAGAGGGAGAGGGGGAAGCAGGCTCCGCACTGAGCAGAGAGCCCGATGCAGGGCTTGATCCCAGGACCCTGAGATCATGACCTGAGCCGAAGGCATAGGCTTTAACCCACTGAGCCACCCAGGTGTCCTGAGAGGGAATCTTAAGCAGACTTCCTGCTAAGCAGAGAGCCTGATGTGGGGCTCAATCCAGAACCCTGAGATCATGACCTGAGCCGAAAGCACAGGCTTTAACCCACTGATCCCCGAACCCTGAGATCATGACCTGAGCCAAAGGCAGAGGCTTTAATCCACTGAGCCACCCAGGTGCCCCAACAGTTTAGTCTTTATGTGTTTGTGGTTGTTACTTAGTTTATTCTTGTTTGGGGTTTGGGGAGGGTTAATAATATGGCATATCAAAAAATTCAAGCTCTGTCAAATTTAAAATGTATGCCGTTATCATACATATATGTAATTTTCTGAGCATAAGACTAACGATTTAAAATATAAAATTTGCTAAAGCTAGAAAACAGAGATTTACAGTGGTTTCATTAGAAAGATTTGTACATTTATTAATACTTCCGAGGACAGCAAGTATTTATGCAAACACGTGGGCTAAATGCTATCGGAGCATGCTACATCTCCATAACATGAACAATTCTTTATAATTTCATGAGAAATGAGTTAGCAGTAGAAAATATGTTTCTTTCCTGAAGAACCCAAATAGCAAAATGAGAAAAAATTTCTCAGTTGTCAAACACTGTGTATGTTTGGATACTTGTATATATCTGTGACGTTTGTGAGCTCATTATAAGTAAAATATCATTATTGTTTACTTTATGTTCTAGAGATTTTTGCCAAACAGAAGACTGTGGGGACCTTTAACAATTTCTTTTAAGCATACGAGGTTGTCATTTCTAATGAAAGGTATATATACATAGATACATAGTATCCTTCCCAAATCACATGCATTTATATTCATTCTCTGCCTACTTTCTGGGCTAAATTATTAGTTTCTGAAACTCTGACACATCTTAGTCTTAGAGAAATTACAGCCTTTAAGTCTGTAAAAGAAATCTTCATATATCATGCTTTGATCCCCTTTTAAGCGTAATGGTACTACCTGTACTGATGGACCGTCCTCAGTCCAGCAATTCTTTCACTCTGCCCAATGAGGGAAATCTCATGATTAGTATCTAAATTCTAGGTGTTCCATGACAAGAACAGATCATTTGGACATTTTTTAGCCAAATTCTGGTTTGCTCTTTTGTTCTTATTGTTGTGCTAGTGGTGGTGTGCTTTATATTTAAAATTAAAAGAAGATCACGTGCAACATACAATAATAAGTCTATCCCATCTTGTAGGGTTCAATTCTTTACCAGAAGTCAAGTCCATTCATGTAACCAACCCAATGGCAGCCCTCTCCAGGACATGTCAAATCACTAAAATTATAATGATAAATATATACACTGCCAACCACTATGAATAAATGTTACCAAAACAAAAAGGCTTTTATGAAAAAACAAAACAAGACAAAAACCCTGTCCTAAAGGAATAATGTCCAGACCCATACACACACAGGACATGGAGGACATGTAATAGATCATCCTGCTAAACGGTCTGCCCTGACTGAAGTCATTACATAAAAACCTCTCATAGAAAATAAAGTCAAATCCATGGAGAGGTGCAAAATTCCATCATAGACACCCTAAACTCGTGTCCTAAATTCTGAAAAGAAACACTAGGAACCATCATATTGAAAGATCCATATAGCTATGATTTGGCAAAGCCAAGATGGCCACCTGGTAGTATCTGGTCAAACTTGAACAGTTGTCAAAATCTTCCATAAGATGATCCATCGCAGTAAAGACAAAATGACTACAATATTAAACACTGGTATATAAAATATATAAGGATAACAACATCTAGCCTTATCTGTAGCTAACCTAGTCCTGGAAAAAGTGTAAAGTCAAGATGAGACTGAGACCATGCTCTGAGAAAATATTTGAGGATTTTTAAAAGATTTTATTTATTTATTTGAGAGAAGGAGCATATAGGAGCAGGGGAGGAGCAGCAGAGTGAGAAGCAAGCTCCCCACTGAGCAGGGAGCCCGGCACACGGGGTTCAATCCCAGAACCCTGGGATCATGACCTGAGCCAAAAGCAGACGCTTAACCAACTGAACCACGCAAGCACCCCATATTCAAACATTTTCAACTGAATTATATAATTCCCTCTGAGTGATGTATATTTATAAATAATAGCTCGATTATTTTCTGGAAAGTTGGAACATCCCTTTGTTAAAATAGCCACGGCACAGATTGTGGCTAAAAGGTATCGAATATCCCATTCACCACGTACAACATTCTAACTATTCTATCCAGTAAAAGGGGACCATTCAATCAGCATAGGTATTCATAAATTCTGCAAGGATTTGTCCCTTGCTTAAAAATATTCACTGTCTTCATTATTGTGAAATCTCTAAAATTGCACAAACGATTTTAACAGAATGGATAAGTTATACCAATCTAGTTCTAATAACAGGAGATCTTCAGAAAACCCCACATACGTCTACTGTTACCCAAGATCCTCAGAATAAGCAATGGCTATACAGAGTACAGAGCTTACAATCAAGACCATCAGAAGCAAATTCTCTGAAATACCTGAAGCCACCCGTTTTTCCACTCTCCTTTGCATACTTTTGTTCATTATCCTTTTATTTGTATTTCTTTCCTTATAAGGTTGTTTATAGACTTATGATTTATTTTATATTTCCCCTTACAGCAATACAAACTTGTTTATATTTAAGATTTCCTATAGTTAATCAACATCATAACTCTTTAACAGCTACTCCAAACTATTGCTGGCCGCCCAATTTGAAAAAATATATATATAAAGGTATGTTACATTGACTTTATTAATAATGAATTTCTTGTAGATAATACACAGTGAGAGCATGAGAAGAAGGGGATATAGTTAGGATGCCAAATTGACTGTTGGTCTCAACCAAATCCTAAAGGCAACATATTTACAGCTTCACAAAAGTTGTTCTCTCGTGAAGCTCCTGTGTTCTCTGTTCAAGGAGAAAATAAAGGCCCTTCAATGTTTACATAGAACCAAGTATTTTGTCTTCTAAGAAGACTATCAGTTAGGCTACTCCAGTAGATGATTTCCCCATATCTTCTGTTGAGTTTTGGACTTACAAAGAGCCTAAAGGGATGAAAGCCTTTGTGGAGAAATAACAACTAGTGGGACAGATCGTAGAGGAGTTAGGTAATTCAACATGGGCAAAAAAGTTTGGTGCATAACTTGAATGTTGCAATAAGTAACATCACACAAAAGTAAGTTGACATTCCTTACACAAATAATTGGATAACATAGGATTTTCTTTTAGCTACCCAGAGAAAATCTATGCCATTGTTAGCATACCTTATTGCATCTGAATTAACAGTACCCATGAAATGAATCAATCTGTATCTAGGTGAAAAAGAAAGTCAACTTGGCTATCTAAATAAAGTAGACTTACAGAGTCACTGGGATCTGCTTTTATAATCAAGCCCGGAAAAGCATGGATCGATTCTACAGTGCCTTTCTGGCCCGTAGTTATTTTTGTTTTTCTTACAGTTATTTGATATCTGTTTTCCATAAATGTAAGAGTACCTGTATGCAGTTTCTGCCCTAATAGATGATTCAACAAAAACACAAAGACAAAAGTAGCATATGATCATGCTGATCGAAAATCAAACCAGAAATCACACCTCTACAAAACAAAAACAAAAACAAAAACAAAAACACCTCACTTTAAAAGAGAGCTGCAAACAAATCTCACCTTCAAGGAGAATCGACACCAGTGGTGAAGATCTGAGCAGTTCATGATTCTCTTTACTCCACTTGGCTGTGAAAGAACCAAAACGGGGTATCATGAGAAAAAAATTTCCTACCCTCTAAAAAAACACTGATCTTCTGTTGCCAAGGTAATAGAGCAACAAGAACTCGTTTTTAAGAAAATTTTATTATTGAAATATAGTTGACTTACAACTCATTTTTAACTTGCTTAATAAAGAAATGACAGCTTTCTAGTCATCAAAAAATTAACCGCTGGAGCCAGTTTTAAATTTGTTTAATCAACCAATGACAACTCACTTCAGTAAACATAGTTTTACAAGCCAAACAGCCTGCAGAAGGCTTTCACTTCTGAAAAGTAGCCCATAAGAAAGAGACTCATTCCAGTGAACATGATTCTAAGCGCTAGGCAATCGACAACAGGCTTATACAAACTACTATTTATGCACAGTATGTTAAATCACTCCTGTCTCCAAACTTCAGTGAAGTTGTTGCTGAACTTCATGCTTCCCAGACTTGCTATATAAGACTGATATTCTACTCTGCTTAGAAAGTGACTCACCGGCAGAGCTGCCTCACCTTAAAAAAGCAATAAGTTCATTTGTGTGTGTGTGTGTGTGTGTTTCAGATATTGAATGGTGACTTCATCTTTTACATGGTAGTGGTTAAGTGGGTGTATATACATTTGTCAAAACTCTATACAAAAATCTGTGATTTTATTATATATGTTAGTTATACCTAAATTAAAAAAAAAAGTATTAGTAATAAAACACATACGCAAAAAAAGGCAGACATTTAGCGTTGAGATGGAAACATGGAACACTGCCGATGTGACCCCTCTCATACCCACATCAGCAGCCCCCAAGATACCTCTATGATCTCAAGGGGATCCACAGAACATAGTTTGAAAACTGCTGCTACGTACATGATGATGACAACTCCAGTAGGCACTGGACAATACAGTGTAAAATTCTTCATTAATAATGTTTTGACTAATTTGGAAAGGCTTAAAAAGCATGAACTAAAATACAAGACAGAAATGACATGAAAGTGGGGAAAAGGGATCAGAATTAAAGTAACCAAAGATTTCTTATTCAACAGGAAGACAGACATATTGATTAGTTTGTTAAATAAATCTGCATGTTAAAAAACTCAAGGGTAACCACTAAGTTAACAACATAAAATACATAACTTGCATTCCAGGAGAGGGAAAAGAAGAGAATAAGAAAATCCAGTTAATCCACTTAAAAGAAGGAAACGAAAAAAGAAGCAAAATAAGTTAAATAAATCAGACTGAGAGAGATAAATACCATATGACTTCACTCATTTGTACAATTTCTTAAAAAATGAATAAACAAATAAACAAACAAACAATAAGCACAATCAGACCTGTAAACACAAAGAACAAACTGATGGCTGCCTGGTAGGGTGGTGGGGGATGGGTAAAATGGGTGGAGAGGACAGAGAGAGACAGGCTTCCAGCTATGGAAAGAATAAGACAGGAATGAAAGGCGCAGGTTGGGGAATACTTATGGATACTGTAATAGTGTCGTATTGTGACAGATGGTAACTACACTTGTGGTGAGCATAACATAATGTTCAAACTGGTCTAATCACTGTATTATATACCTGAAACTAATGCAACATTGTGTGTCAACTGTACTCAAATACAATTAAAAAAAAAAAGGAAGCAAAGAAAATGCACTATCAGTGGTATGCTAGAGTCAGCCCACAGTCTCACTGGCTCTCAACAGGGGCCATGTACAACTCTTACACCCCCAACTGCACACCTCATGGTGGTGGCTTCAATTCTGCGACGTTGACGGTATTTACACCAGGGAAATATGCAAATGCTACAATTCAGTGCTTTTGTTTCAGATTTTAAACACTTACCAATATATCTCTGTGCGTAGTAAGTAGAAAACACAACTATTAACACTAAAAATAGCAGCAAGAATATGGATAGATTAGTAATATCAATATCTAATCAAACCAGCTCTATGCCCCAAATACAGCATTTCTGAGGTAATTATTTAATATTATAAGGATGAATTCATGTTAGGATTACAATCCTAAACTTGTGTACAGTTAACACATATAAAGCAAAAACAGGATCACAAGAAGAAAGGGAAAAATTAGCACTAGATTAGGGAATTTCAATGCAGTCCTCTCAGAAGCAAGTAGATTAAGCTGGCAAAAACAAGTAAAAAAATATACAAAAAGGTTGTACTGCACAAACAAGAAGCATGACAGAATGGACACATGTAGAGCCTTGCAGCCAATAATTACAGAATATAAATTTCATGTGTGAAAGCACACATGAAACATTTGTTAAATTACCATAAAAGAGGTTTCAAATAACTAAGAATTGGTATATAAATCCTATTTTATTTTATTTTATTTTTAAAGATTTTATTTATTTATTTGACAGAGTGAGAGAGAGATCACAAGTAGGCAGAGAGGCAGGCAGAGAGAGGGGAAAGCAGGCTCCCCGCTGAGCAGAGAGCCCAATGCGGGGCTTGATCCCAGGACCCTGACCATGACCTGAGCTGAGGCTTTAACCCACTGAGCCACCCAGGCGCCCCATAAATCCTATTTTATAACCATATTGGCATGAAAAGAAAAATTAAGAAGAAAATTGAAATCACACATTCAAAACAAAATAAATGTCTATCTCATGGGTCAGAAACTAAATTTTAATTGAAATTTAGGAAATGTTTAGGAAAATTAGGAAATGTTTAAAGCTGCCCTACAACAAAAGCACTATATTACAAAAATCCATGGGATGTTGTTAATCAGGAAGTACTTAGTGAGAAATGTACAGCCTGGAATGCGAAATGTTAGAAAATAAAGACTAAAAATGAAGGAGCTATATGCTCATCTCAAAAGCCAGAGAAAGAAAACTGAACAAATTTAATAAAATTAGAAAGAATGAGACTTTTTCTAGAAAAAAATTAAGTGATTAAAATTGACTAACTACAAAATGGATACAAACATACCTATAACCATTAAAAAATCAATCTCTAAAACACAGTCAAAAAATAAAGAAGTCTAGAACTTATAAACAAAAAACAAAATTGCCATTATTTGCACATAGTATGATCAATTAATATAAAAAAAATCCATGAAAGCACACAGCAAATTAGAGCTAATAATGTTTTTATCAAAAACATTGGATATAAATTCCCTGTAAAAAAGTCAATAGCACTCTATATATCAGCAACAACCATTTAAATATAAGTCTAGAAAATATTTCCTTTAAAAATAGCAAGAAAACCTGTAAGGTACTTAGGAATTTAGCTAATAAAGATGTCCATTTACTCCAGATTGATCTATAAATTCAAGATAATTCCAATCAAAAATATCCGGAGATTTTTTTTTCATGAAAATTGATAAGCTGTTGCTAAAATCTGTAATGGAAGAGGAAATGGCCAAGAATAACTAAAACACAGTTTTAGTTGGATAAAAAGTATGATGCTATTTATGTTAATGTTACAAATACACAAATCAATTATATATTTATATACATGCATATACAATTTAGTAATACATGTATATATACTGTGTCAAAAATAAACATACAATAAGGATAAGCACCAATATTTGAATAGGGAAGAAAGGAAGATGTAATCAGTAAGAAGTATAAAGAGGATCTATCCATAATGACTTAATGTCTGGAAAAACATATATGAGGAAAATAGCAAAAACGAACAACTGTTAGATTTCATTTTTGGTACGTGATGTTTTTTATGTTAGAACCTATGTTTTCTGTTTGTTTAAAGATTATCCTAATAAAGATAGGAAAACTGAAAAAGTCTAAATCACAGGTTGGGATTTAGGTAACATTGAGCAGGGACAACTCTTCTAAGGAGTTCAGCGTCAACGAGGGCAGTAGTCAGAGAGTAGCATGAAGTAAAGGAAAACTCCTTTTGTAGTATCGGAAAATGGAGTACATTTCCATGTAGATTACTAAAAACATTTTACAACACAGGAGAAAAATAATAGAATTGATAGGGTCTTGAGCACTGAGTACATTGAATCAAAAACACACTGTGAAAAGAGAACCAAATGCCTCTACTAAGCAACATGACCAGAGTAGAGAAGGAATTAGTGGATGGGAAAAATGACTCCAGGGACTTTTATGTTACACTAACTAACATAAGAACAGATGTGAAAAACTGTGTTTATCTCACTATTAACTGGTAGGCTAAGTGGAGGAAGGAAATGAAGATAACCTGTTAGGATCCCGAGATCACTTGGGAAAAGTTGAAAAATACAATCTTCATGGCATTCTAAATGTTTTTGTTTTATTCATTTGAGAGAGACAGAGAGAGAGAGAAAGAGAGAGAGAGAGAGAGGATAAGTGGGAGGAGGGGCAGAGGGAGAGAATCTTCAAGCTGACTTCCCGCTGAGCACCAAGACTGAAACGGGGCTTAATCTCACAATCCTTGAGATCATGACCCATGAGATCATGATCTAAACTGAAATCAGACACGTAACCAAGTGAGCCACCCAGATGCTCCTCCATGGAGTTTTAAGGTCACAGTTCCTAGTCCAGTGTTTCAGTCTCCTCTGCATGTGGCAATCTTAAAGTTTTTCTTTGTACTCTACATGGAGAGAGTGATTTTTTTCTATACAAGTTTTTGACACACTGGGGATGTTAGATATAATTTATTGTTGAGATCTTAATTTTCCTTCCTGATCTCCTAAAGAGACAGGAATATAATGATGGAATTTTTTTTTCCCCTTGACCCAAAGAGAAACAGGCCAAACAGGTTGGGGTGATGACATTTATAGAAGGAAACCTTATGATTATTCTTGTTTAATAGGAAAAAGTCATCACCCACATATCTCGTTTTAAAGTTAAATGTTGCCTGGAAGTTGAGACCTGAGATCCTAAAAGAGGCAGGCAGACCACCAGCCAGTCTGGCCTTCATTGTCTATTAAATCAGGGCACTGGGTTAATGATCTCTAAAATAAAATCCTACAGTTACTGTGATTCTGCCTCTGCGGCTATTTGCCCCAGTGAAATGGAAATGACCATCTAATACCTTCTTAAGAGAAAAAAACCTCATGATCATCCTACTTATTCTCCCCCAAGGGAGCTGCTAGCTAAATATTACAGAAGACTTTAATTCATAGAAACTTAGAGCTAGAGTAGACCATTGCAAGCCTAGTGCTTTCTTCTTATAGGTGAGAATATTATAGACCAAGATCAAGTTAATGGCTTGCTTAAGGGAACACACTGACTAGTGCTCACTCAGCTGTTCCCTCATAGGCTACAACATTTAAAACTTACTTCTGATATACATATCTGTTGAATTAAACTGCTTTCTGAAAAGTTTGTACACTTTCGATATAATTTTAAATAGAAACCTTAGGGGCACCTGGATGGTACAGTGGGTTAAGTGTCCAACTCTTGGTTTTGGCTCAGGTCATGGTCTCATGGTTGTGAGATCGAGTCCTGCTCCATTGGGCTCCGTGTTCAGCACAGGGTCTGCCTGAGATGCACTCTCATCCTCTGCCCCTCCCACTCACGCACTCTCTCTCTGAAATAAATAAATGTTAAAAAAAATAAAAAGAAATATATAAATACGAAATTTAACATGATTTTTAGCATGAAGACTTGAAGAGGTTTCAGCCCAGTGGTAGTATATTTTGCATGCATTTAATACTTCAGTGGTTTTTGCCAGTTCATTTCCTATCACACATAAAAGATCATTGGTTTTGTGAGAATATGTCTATTAAAATTCACTATCTTTCTCTGTTTCAAATGAGACTGTAGAAGAAGATATCTCAGTGGGATAGAACTTCAGGCCAATTCTATGGATTGCTCAGTCAAACTGAGTATGTCCAAGGGGCCTTCAAATTTATATTTAGGTTTATGAATTACAAGTGGTTTCTGATAGAGATCTTGACAACTGGTGATGGATTTATAAGCTGTGATAATTTTGGAATAGGCAATAGAATAGCATAATAACAATTATTGCTCCTTTTTAACCTGAAAATAGTGACTAAAGGACTACTCTTATCTTGTACTACTCTGAAATATTTAGATTTTTTAGGCAACTGTGAAAGGCTTCTTAATGTATATATTGAAATATAAAGTGTACAAAGAAACAGTTTCTTAAAGCATGATCACATCCAGGAAGAACAATCTGGAGCTCTTCCTTTAAGATTTCATGTGT
>CM052802.1:71653694-71682912 GCA_028533885.1 Nasua narica | reverse complement strand
AATAAAGAAAATACAGTCTTGAGAGTCACGTGCACCAGTATCTAGTATGCCAAGAGATGTGTCTATGGTTGTACTCTTTCAGATTGTGATCCTGCTACTGCATTTGTACTGGATCTGGATCTGAGACTTCTGACTCCAAAGGCATCGGGTGTACCTGGATCCACGGTTGTATCCATCATTCACTACTCACTTAATATTAGGCAAGCTACCTTACCTCTCTGAGGTTCTCTATGGAAACCGGTAGTTAACAACAACAACAAAAATTTACACAAAGGATTTTCCCATAGTGTGTTCGATAGAGTATTTGGACAATGACACGAGTAAAACTCCTAAGATTTATAGAGCTCTTTCTCTTCATCTCTCTGCTTCCAATGGCCTGACCTGCCAATTCCAGCAGCCATTAGCAGCCTCAACTTACCATCTTTCTACCACTCAGATTCTATTTCTTTCATCCACTGAGATCAACACTCTGTTTGGGCTTCACTTTTCCACGTTATAGCATGAAACGACCGGCAGGAAGAATACTTCTGTGCTTTCTCTACCTCAAGTTTCTGAGCCATTTATTTGGTTTATTTAATCCCTTAAATTAGTTGCTTCTTATATTCTCAATAATTTTATAGATTTTAATAGCGAGAGAGCAATTCCGATTCTAGCCATTCTATTACGATCCACCCCCCATATGTCCCTGTAAAAGCATTTTTATGAGCTCACTCTTCCAACCAAATTGATAATAGATTGGTTTGAATCTACCAAACAGAGATAAAGTTATGCAGCAATTGTTCAAGCTAGTGATAACAATAGCTTTATTTAGTATAATGGTGATAGTAGGAGAAAAATACAAGGAGGAGGAAAATAAGCATTTGTGAAATGTGTAGGAGAAAATAATGATATCTTTTGGTATTTGATAGCATATGACACTAAAATAAGAGGGTGTTTACAGAATGGCACAGTTTTCTGGCTTGGACTACAAGATAGATGATAATATCTTTCATAAATGATCACAGTGAATTTGAGATCCCTGTGAGATACCCAAGTCAGCATGAATGGCAGTTCATAAAAGTAGATGATATAAACCAAGTATAAGATTTAAACAGAGTTCTGAGTAGAACCTTGAGGAACACCATTATTTAAGGTATTAAGTGTGGATGAGGTCATTGAAAGCATTGAAAGGGCTTGAGAATGAGTACCTAGAAAGGGAACATAGGAAGCAGAGGAATGGCATATTTATTTGATTCAAAATTTTACAATGTACGATCTCCTCTTTTTTTCATCGCTGCTTTGAGAGAAGTAAATTTTGGGGTTACATCTTTGAAGAGAGTAAAAATTTAAGCCAAATTCTTCTCCTTTCATTTATATTTTTTTAAAAAAATACTTTAAATACAATATTTATAATGGCATTCAAAAATTCATATTTTTTCTGCATCACTCAAAAAGGAAACTGTTTTAGTGGAAATTTAAGAAAAAATATTTATATGGTTCTAATATTGCATTTTTGAGTATTTATATTACTGAGTAGAGTTCTTTTGCTCCAGTTCTAAAATTGCAAAGTGCAGCTTTTCGTATTACACATTTGATATGCTCCCATTGCCACTGAAATTAATAGTTCCATATTTAGTCCAGTCATTACTGAATTTCTCAAAATACTCTTCTTGAAACATGTACTTTCGTAAACTACTTCTTTCAAAAGGCTCCTTTTTTACTTAAAACAAAGCCCTCCATGATCTCCCTGGCCCCACTCTGAACTCATTCATATTCTTTGAGCCCAATAACACACATACACAGAGACACTCTTGTATGTGTACCTGAACCCCATTATTTCACTATGGACTAGAGGCCAGGCAGCAATTTTTAGGTCATGAGATAAATTATACAGTTCTTTACTCCATGGTCCATTTGCTTCAGTAGTCACTGTTTCCTCACTAAGAAAGCCCACTTCTTTCAACTCCCATGGTTGGCCAAACTGGAAGTGCCATGGCTGTAAGTGATCAGTACAAAAGTTCTAGAAAAACACAGAGAAAGGAGGACATTAAGGAGATTTCCGTGTTGATGTTCTTGAAATTAGATTGTTCGTCCTTCACTGAATTAACAGCAACTCTTTGGTCCTCTTCCTTTTTTATTTTTTTAAGATTTTATTTATTTATTTATTTACTTATTTATTTGAGAGAGAGAGAGAGAGAGAGAGCGCGCAGGAGAAGAAGCAGAGGGAGAGGGACAATCAGACTCTATGCTGAGCATGGAGCCTGACACGGGGTTTCATCTCACAACCCTGACATCATGACCTGAGCTGAAATCAACAGTTAGATGCTTAACAGCCTGAGCCATCCAGGTGCCTCTGGTCTTCCTCTTTTATATTTTACACTTTTATATTTAGTGACTACACTCAGTGAACAAAGTCAGATTTTACAAGTGAAGATTTCTATTGTGATATTTTCTGTTCCACTTCCTTGAGGTATTTACTTTCTAATCCCTCTGATCTTAGGATGTACCTTTCAATGTCTGACTTTGCCAAATAAGTATTTCCTAGTTATAATTTTAATAATATTTATATATTCTTATAAATATACTTTGTTTATTCTGGTCTAAGCATATGAAAGTTCTTAGAAATAAACAGTCAATTGGTAAATTTAGCACCTAATGTTTCTTCCAATAATGAGAAACATCTTTGAAAAACATTTGGACTGAAAATTTCTTGATTCACCATGAGAAACTGAAATAGCAAGCCAATTATGTGGGTTGGTAAAAAGGCCTTTGGACACTAGACATGCCTAGAAAGGAAAAGCATCAAAGTCCTAAAATCAGTGTTTCAGATATGTTCATCTTTTGGTGTGCTTCAGTTTGCATTACTTGTTTTACGAGGAAGACGCTGGACATTTGAGGTGTATTGATGAACTTATTGATGTTAAGTGGTCACACAGAGAAGTCACATAAATGAGGGGTATGGAAAATTGCTGAAGGGACATGAAAGAGAACATTCATTTGGAACGTGTACCTTTAATTTATTGAACTCACTCCTGTTCTCTATTCTGTTTAACCATAGGGAATAACTTTTTAAAAATAATTTTTAACTTTGATCAATTTCTCTTTGATTCTTTGGGTAACATGCAGATTCAATATATCCCTCCACAGAGCGTTCACAGAGTTGCACCCATGACAAAATAAAAGAAGTTTCCCACTGCTCTGGCATGTTGCCCATTCCTGCAGACCTAATAGCCATTCACATCCAAGGAAGCAATTTATAGAGTAATCTTGGTTAGGGAGAAAAGACTGTTTTCTCCTGCGCACCAGGTGTTCAATGAAATGATACATTTTGATGTATCTGCTATTAAGCAGAGTTCTTACACAAATCTTGCCTTTTTGCATAAACAAAAGAAAAACCTCTAGCTTCCAATCTGGATCTGACCAGGTAAATTTGCTCAAGAGAAGAGCTAAAATCACAGGTATTTAAT
Organism: Nasua narica; assembly: GCA_028533885.1. NCBI lineage: Eukaryota > Metazoa > Chordata > Mammalia > Carnivora > Procyonidae > Nasua > Nasua narica. Next base: position 71,679,466 of record CM052802.1, on the reverse strand, counting down.
CTCATACTGTAACACTTAAACATTATTGGAGATGCCATCCAGTCAGAAACCTCTCTACATCCATCTGTCTTCGAATACAATTCTAATAGAAGCTGTTTTTTTTCTGAAAAGACTCAGAGGACTTCCATGGCACACTATCATATACATGTATTGGTAAGTGGAAGGGGAGTGTCTTTTTTTATATGAATATATATTAAGTGTGAGCAATATTAATCTAGACTATTAAAACTGCCTCCTAATCCTGTATATGAATCATGCCCCCCGCCCATCTTTCTCAACTTCACTGGAAAAGACTTTTTTGAATGTCCCCTCATTTTTAGCTCTCTATATAGTTGTTTCTGATGGACTGCTAAAGTTTGACATTTACGACCCTTTGTATTCCAGCCCGCCCTATATTCTAGTTACAACTGTATTTCTTAGAGGTCTCCCTTCAGGGTTTCAGGGCTTTTGCTATATTCAGCATTGTCCAAACATACTCTGATGCTCTACTGTCTGTTGGAAAACATTCATTTTGCCTTGAATGTCCTCTACTAAAAATTGCCTAATAGATGTAGCCTACCTAGCTCTCAATAGGCAGAACTGAGATTTTTTAATACTGTAAAATTACGAAGCACATTTCAGTCTCTGTAAGCATTCACCCCTGTGCAATGTATTTGTGTTTATGCCTATCTCCTAGTCTAAACTGTAATCCAGAGAAGGAAGGGCCAATTTTCAATTATCTTTTTATTTCCAACGCATCTTACTCAATGCCAATTCACCGAGTTGGTTTTTAGAAAGTATTTGTGAGATTATTTCAAGTGGAATCAATAAATAATATCAATAATTTAGTCTTCGTAATATAAGAAATATGTCTTACTAGTTATTCGCTTCTGAAATAAAGCCCTTATATGCATTTGCTATGAATTTATATTGCTATTTATAGCTCTTCCAGTGCCTCTAGCTTTAGAAATAAGATAACATTTGAAAAGACTTCATGGACAGTCAGGGTCATTTTCCTGGAGAAATGATCTTGTGATGACCTTAGGAGGTATTATTTGAGAACCCTCTAGTTATGTATTTTTATATCTCAATTATTTTAATTTTATCTTAACTCAGATGGAAAGCCCTCAGGAAAGTAACTGAGTCATATTTTATGAGTTATGAGGCACAAAAGACACCCCTGGAAATTCACACATAAATATGCCATCATTATCATAGTTGCCCCTGACAAGTCTGTTACATTTAAGTAACAACATAAAAATTCCTGTTATTTACAACGACAGTTTTATGAAGTTCCCCTTTAGCCTAGTTTTGTCTTTCATGGAGCTTCATACAAAGTCTGAGAATTCTCTCCCTTGAAGGTCTAGAGTAGAGTAGAAATGTGACTTTACTAGCAATATATTCTCTAAGGTTATAAAGTCTCCTGAGTTGTTCAGATGGCAAATAAAATACCAGTGGGACATACTTTGTAAAAGTTTCTTTGTTCTCAGAGATTTTATTTATTTATTTATTTTAGAGAGAGAGGGAGTGCGCCCCAGTGGAGATAGGGGCAGAGGGAGAGAATCTCAAGCAGACTCCCTACTGAGCACAGAACGGACAGACGATCTGGGACTTGATCTCAGAACCCATGAGATTATAACCTGAGCCCAACCAAGAGTCTGCACTCAGCTGACTGAGCCACTCATGCACCCCACTTAGTATGAATTTCTATAATACCTCCTGTTAGTAATTAGTTATCTGGTTTTCTCAATCTCAGTAACTTGACATTTTTATAGATGATATAAACTTTACAATTTACATTATAGTTCCACATATCAATAAATTCACATTTTAGATGTAACCTTTACATTTCACACTGTTATCTAATTTTTAAGTGAATGCCATTGTAGCTTACGTAATACTCCTATAAATTTAAACATAGTACACAAAATATTTCTTTTATCAATAGTGATGATGAAGATGGGAACAGTAATGGTGATGATGTGGTGGCAATGATGCCAGCTAATATATTTTCACATGTTAATTGCCATACAATGAATTAAATGCTTTCATAAATTAGCTTATTTAATCTTCTCAGCCAGTCCATGCAGTAACTAATAGCATACCACACACTAAAATTAAGAAACTAAGCTTTAGAGATGTTAACAGATTTGCCCAAAATAGCTTGTAGCAAACAGAGCTTTGATTCTAATTGAGACTGACTCTAAAGCCAAAGAGGCTAATGACAGCATATTTGAATTTTTATTTTCCTCAAATGTCAAGATTCATGTTTAATTAATTGGAGTTAATAAAGCAGAATTCCCTGTAGGATTCCCCCATGCAAACATTAGGTTTTTAGGCTACTGCTTTGAACACATTTAAAAATTATCCTTTATAACATCAAGATATATTTTGTGTGAAACATTTTGTTTCTCAAGAACTGCTTTTTAGGGGCACCTCGGTGGCTCAGTCAGGTAAGTGTCTGTCTTTGATTCAGATCATGATCCCAGGGCCCTGGGATCAAGCCCTGCCTCAGCCTCTCTGCTCCGTGAGGAGCCTGCTTCTCCTTCTCCCTCTGCCCCTCGCCACTGCTTGTGTTTTCTCTCTCTCAAATAGATTTAAAAAAGAAATCTTTAAAAAAATAAAAATAATAATAATAAAAGACTGCTTCTTAGAACACATAAAATAACAACCAGGCTGCATTCTTTCTTTTATTTAGTTTAATGGCCCATTACCTTAACCCTCACATTCTTTTCTGAATCTACACTCTACTTTGATTAATAATATGTATAATTGAAAAATAATTTTTCAGACTAGCTGTTGTGCTTACAGATAAAAGTGACAGAAGGGAAGATAAAACTAAACATCAGTAAAAATAAAATATATATATTTTAAATATAATTATAAGAATTATTCATTGGTGAGTTTTTTCTTACTATCTCAAAGCCCCTGTTTCCTCATCTGTGAAATGATTATAATAATATTCATCTAATAGTAAAAGGAGTAACAGTTTTACAAGTTATTATTGTCTGACTTGTCTCCCTTCAGAGTTCTTTGTTGAAAGCCCAACCCTCAGTATCTCAGAAGATGACTATATTTGGAGACAGGATGTTTAAAGAGGTAATTAAATTAAAATGAGATTAGGGTGGTCTTAATCCAATCTGACTGCTGTACTTATCAGAAGAGGAAGTTTGGGCACAAGGAGAGATACAGGGGCATGAGTGCACAGAGGAACAACCATGAGAAGAGGTAGCAAGCCAAGGAGTTAGAACAAATCCTTCACTTCCAGAGACTTGATCTTAGACCTCCAGTCTCCAGAACTATGAGAAAATAATTTCTGTTGTTTATGCCACCCAGTCTGTGGTATTTTGTATAGCAACCCTAGCAAATGAATGATACATACATACCTACAAATACACAAACACACACACACGTAGAACTAGTAACTAGTAAGAATTGGTGGTTATTATTGGTCTTGATTGTGATAACCCACCATGTAGAACAGTGCTAGGATATAAAAGGTATCTATTACTGAATTTATTAATTATTTCATGTATATTATTAGTTTTGTCTTCCCTACTGGATTATAAACTCTCCCAGGGTAGCAATCCTTCCTGGATTACTACAGAATCTGGCACAGAATTGAACAGAGAATGGACACTAACTGTATTACAGAATTCTTGTTTCTCTCATGGGAATCTATCTAGTTTGAAAATTATTTTAAGTCAAGTTTATTGAGGTTTAATTTAAGATAGTAAAAAGGTTAGTATGTCAGGTGGCAGATGTGTTAATTAACTGAATTGTGGGAATCATTTTACAATGTATACATATATCAAATCATCAGATTTTGCACTTGAACTGTCTTATAATTTTGTCAATTATACCTCAATAAAGCTGGGGGGAAAAAGAATTGAATGCATATATAGTTCCCTCTAAACTTTAGTTTCACCCTAAAAATTTTTGTTTTATATTAATTCAAATATTCTAATTTCCCTTTATTTTTTTTAAAAAAGATTTATATATTTATTTGAGAGAGAGAGAGTGTATGCATGAGTGGGGAGGAGGAGGTGCAGAGGGAGTGGAGAAGCAGCAGGAAGCCTAACACGGGGCCTGATCCCATGATCCCGAGATCGTGACATGAGCCAAAACCAAGAGCTGGATGTTTAACCAGCTGAGCCATCCAGGTGCTCCCCTTTTTAAACTTTTTATTTGAGTAGAGTTAACATGCAATGTTACATTAGTTTCAGGTGTACAACACAGTGATTCAACAATTCTTACCTTATTCTATGCTCACCACAAGTGTGCTACCATCTGGCACCATACAATGCTATTACTGTATCTTTCTATCGTCTATAAGCATTGGTGAAGATGTGAAGAAAAATAACCTCTCATGCACTATTGCTGGGAATATAAACTGGTGCAGTCACTATGGAAAACTATATGGAGGTTCCTCAAAAAATTAAAAATAGAAATACCATATGATTAAATAATTTCACTACAGGGCATTTACTGAAAGAAAACAAAAACACTAATTCAAAAAGATATATGTATACTATGTATATTGCAGCATTATTTATAACAGCCAAGATAAGAAAGCTACCCATGTGTCTATTGATAAATGGATAAGGAAGATGTTATACATATATTATACACACACACACATATGTAATATTACACAGTCATAAAGAGGGTGAGATCTAATTTCCCTTTTGATTTTTTCTTTGGCTCACTGATTACTTGAAAGTACGGTTTTTTTTTTTTAATTTCCAAAAATTTGGGGTATTTCCAGATATCTTTCTGCTACTCATTCTCATTTAATTTTATTGCACTCACAGAATATTTAAATATTTTTAATTTATTGAGACTGTTTTTATGGTGTAGTACATGATCTACATTGGTTAATGCTCCATATGTACTTTAAAAGAACGTGTATTCTCGGTTCAGTTACCTATAAATATTAATTAGATCAAGTTGGTTTATAACGTTATTCAGGTATTCTATTTCATTACTTCCTTAAGTTTACTAGTTTCATCAGTTACTGAGAGAAGTGTTGAAGTCTCGATCTATAATTGTTAATGTTCTGTTTTGACTTTCAATTCCCTCAGTTTTTGGTGTCAGTAAGATGAAGCTCTGTTGTTAGCTACAGACAAATTTCAGATTGTTATGTATTCTTAAATTGACACACTAATCATTATAAAATGCCCCCTTTCATCCCTTCCTTGTTCTGAGGTCTGATATTAATAAGGAACCTCCAGCTTTGGTTTTCTCATAACTTCATAGTTTATCTTTTTCATCATTTTGCTTTAGACCCACTTGTGTCTTTATGAGTAATGTAGGTTTTTTTTATAGGCAGCATGTCTTTGGATCTTACTTGTAAATCTGACAAACTATCTTTTAATTGGTCCATTTGGACCATTTGCTTTCAATATAATTATTGATATTGTTGGATTTAAGTATACAATTTTTTTCTATATTTTTTCTGGTTTTCTCAGTTTTTTTTTTCCTCCTCCTACCCCTTTTCTGATTTCTTTAGGAGTATTTTTTTTAAGTCCAATTTCATCTCCATTATTGGGTTTGTAGCTCCACATCCTTAAAAAGTTAGCGATTTCTCTAAATTCCTTAAGACATGTCATTAACTTGTTACATCCTCCTTCAAAAATAATATCATACCACAAAACATATGCAAAAAATTACAGGTTATCCATGTGCTATTCTTCATTATATTCAAATACTATAAATCCAACAATTTATTTTATTATTTGGCTTTTGGACAATTATTTTTAAAAGAGATTAAATATAAGAAAGAAATGCCTTTATTTGTACCATCTCTGGCACTCATTATTTAAATGTGAGGTCTAAGTTTTCCTCAATTGTCATACCCCTGACTGAAAGAATGTTTTCAAATATTTTTTCTGGTGTAAGTCTACTGGTAAGATTTCCCTCAGCTCCTCCCTCTTTTCCCAAAAACTCTTCATTTTAGCTTAATTTTTTAAAATATTTTTTACTCAATAAAGTTTCTGGTTGACAGAATTTTAAAATTCTTTTCTGACTTTGAAAGATATGACTCCGTTAAATTGTCTTACATAGTTGCAATTCTTTGTTTCTGTGTATATTTCTTTTTTTTTCCTTCTGTCATAATTTTCTTTTTTTTTTTTTTTAGCAGTTTTAAACCAAGAAGTATCTAGGGGTATGTATGTGTGCATATTTGATCGGATTCTCTGAGTTTCTTGCATCTGAGGCTTGTTATTTTTCATTAATTTTGTAAATGTGCTATTTTCCTATCAAATATTTTTTTCCTTCTTTATTATTTCTGTTTCCTTCCCTTATTATTTCGCCATCTGAGATTCCATTGATACATATATTAGACCATATAATATCGTCCCCCATGTTGTAGAAATTCTGTTGTTTGTTTTGGTTTGGTTTTTAGCACTTTTTTTGTGAAGATTTTATTTATTTATTTGAAAGAGAGAGAAAGAGCACGAGATGGGCGAAAGTCAGAGGGAGAAGCAGACTTCCTGCTGGGCAGGTAGCCCAAGACGGGGCTTGATCTCAGGACCCTGAGATCATGACCTGAGCCAAAGGCAGACATTTAACCGACTGAACCACCCAGGCACCCTTGGTTTTTAGCACTTTTTATTCTTCTGGTTTCTGTTTGAATTATTTCTATTAATCTTCCTTTTAAGTTTACTAGTTCTTTAATCTTTTATAGCTAGTATGCTGAGAAGTCTATAAAAAGAACTATTCACCTATGATATCATTTTTTTAATTTGTAGCATTTCTATATGACTTTTTCTTATAATTTTATTTACTGAAGTCTATATGCACATTTTACATCCTTTCTACTATTATCTTTCAGATTAGTCATAGTCATTTTAAATACACAGATCTCTGTATCTCTGTGGCATCTTTATCTGCTAACAATGAGGTGCTTATTCTTGCTTTTTTGTTTATCTAATTATGTCAGCCATTAGTATGGGGATGGCGTCAACCTAATCATTAGTTGAGTTGGTATCAAGACTTAATGTTGCTAGAATTTCCCTCAGAGCACCACAAGCTCCCAGTTTTCCCAGCACCAGCACCGGGCTGCTGGTGTCCTGTGCTTAGCGCTACACGTGTTGTCAAAGGAGTTCTTGCTCCACCCTCAGTTTTCAGCGGGACCTGCATGCCTGAAACAGAGATTCTCTCCAACAACTCTTTCGCTTCCTCATTGGTTGACTACTGTGACATCTCATCTGGTAAACTTCTTGTGGGAGCAGAGGATGACAGTTCTCAGTTCAGCTGGCTCCATCTTGGTCTTGGTCACATGCTCTGTACTGGGTCGTAAAAATCTTGTTGTTTTCCTTACTTCATGCAAATGCTTCCTTGTAGGGTTTTGAGACAAAATTTTCTATCTCTTTCTCAGTCATAGCAGAACTGGTTATTATCAGTGCAACATTCTCGGTCCAAGCTCTGTCTTCTGGGTCAGGTAGCTTTTGCTGTTCCTTTGGTGGCAATGTACCTTTGCCTGAGATCCTGCTCAGAGGAATTTCTTAGTCTTTCCACAACTGTTGACTACTGTTTCTTCCTACCCACTGCATGGCTTGTGGTAGGCCATAGGGCTTTCTTTTCATCTCTCAAGAGGAGACAGGTTTTGCTTCTATCCCTCTTCCAGAACAGATGACTTGCTTCTAACTTTCCCCTATGAATAACAGATCTTTTCTGGGTTCAAGTCTCAAGTTGCTTGAGGCTTTTATTTCATATAATGGAAAGGCTCAGGACATAGGCAAGATTTTGTGCCCATGTACTACTGAGGGTAGCTCTTTCCTGCCCTGCCCCTAATCTTTCTCAAGTATCCAGTGGAAGCCTAGGAAAAGAGATGGAAAGTGAATGCATACTCTCATTGGGTCTGGAGTTCTCAGAGGTTCTAAACTTTCATTCTAGCCACAACCTAGCTTTTAATAATATATTAAACTGTGCCTGTTTTCTTCTTATCTGATTTTACAGTAGCTGTCTCTTCATCTCATGTCCTGCCAAAGAGGAAATAATGCATTTGTATCATCTCTCCTCAGAAGAGCTTACCACTCTGGAATTTAGTCTACCAGCTTACCTTGATAACTCAGCTCTGATAATTTTAAAAAATAGTTTTAATCTTGAAGATTAGCCTTTCCTTCTTCTTAAGGTAGGAGTAACATTCCTTGCAGCTTTTTACATCCTAAGTGGATGTACAACTTCCTATTGAAGATCTTTTGAGGAGTTTCCAAATACAGTATGAGTACCTGGTATACTGAGATAGTTAAATGTAGAAGTAGGAAAAAAAAAGTATGGAATTTATGGATAAATTCCATAAATCTATTTAACATACGTTACGTCTTACACTTGAAATTTGTAGTTCTTTATGTTGTATCTCTCAATAATTATGTTAAAAGCCCTTTTAAAAGATAGAAAAAAACATAGGTTTTAAAACTATTTTTACGTCATCTAGAATTCTTTATCTCATTGTTATACTTCTGGTATAAACTCATTACAAATTGAATTTGCTTTATGAAGGGACACCAGAGAATCAAGACTTCATTGCCACCTCATGAATTTCAGTAAGAAAGAAATCAGCCTTTTCTGGACACATTGCAGGGAGACCTAGCCTTTCTTCTGTAGTACATTCTGACACCATGAAAAAAACCCAAAAGAAAGTGAAAAGAGCTTTCTCTTACTTTAATGATACTATCAAAGGTCAGTTCACTTACAAGAATATAATACTGATGGTAAATTGCAAAAGGTAACCAGACTCCTAAGAAAAGCAAACATTACATCACTCATTGCTCTGCTATTGTGTGTCTGGGTGCATAATCTTCTCTGTTCAGTTTCATTTGGTGATCTCCCCAGTCAGCTGTTAGTGATGTCATAGAGTTGTTTCATTTAAAAAAAAGTCAGAGGATTTCAACCATATAATCATATTGACATTTAAGTCCTTTTTCATAAATACAATACAGCCTCTAGCCTGGATTGATTCCAAGCCTTAAGTGTTTGAGAGGAGAATGTGCTTGGAAATAATGGATTTTCTTTAATAGTCTTAATAGACACAGTTCTATTTCTCAAGCCCTAGATATTGTGGTTGTGTGTGCCTCTAAGGACTTCCCTCACCAGGTACAGTGTTAAAATAGGTACTATAGGACATTTTGTGTAAAATGAAAATATCCCTGAGAAGGATAAATGCAATATTATTCAATCCAATTTGAAACATTTTTCAAAGACTCTAATAGGACCATAAGCTTTGTTCATTAGGCACTGGATGCATGCTATTTTGATATATCACTGAAGAGACAAATTGATCCTATACTAAAATCCTATTTTGATATATCACTGAAGAGACAATTTGATCCTATCCTATACTAAAAGTTCGGATTTTTTTTTTTTTTTTTTTTGAGAAAGAGAATGTGTGTGCATGCGCATGGATGCATGAAGGGGGGCGGGGGCGGGGGCGGGGAGGAGCAGAGGGAAAAAAAAATCTCAAGCAGGCTCCATGCTCAGTGCAAAGCCCAGTACAGACCTTGACTTCACAGTCCTGAGATCATGACCTGAGCCAAAAATCAAGTCAGACACTCACTGACTGAGCAGCCCAGGTTCAGGATTTAAATAATAGTTTACATTTGTGCAACATGCATTTTATTTTTTCTAAATTTAGGGAGGTATTAAGAACAAATGGGGCAAAATTGGTGTAGTATATCCACACCTTTTAATTATATAAGCATAGTAGCAATAAATAAAACATGAAAGAGAAAAGCAAGAGAACAAACTATACCCTAGTAAAAGACAAACTTTTTTGTAAGTTGGAAATAAATTATAAGTACAAAGCAGAGAGGAGAATGAAGCCAAAGTCTTACTGAATCTCAGGTTGAGGTAAAGGTAGCAGTAGGCTGAAATGTACTTACAGGGGGTTAACAGGCACCTTTCCTATGTCTGATGTCTCATTTAAGAAAGAAACTAAGAACAACTGCTGCGGATGGCCAACTGTAGCTAGGGCTCAAAGAAACATGTGAGCTGAAACAATAGGAGATTATAAACTCCATTTCATAAATAAGAAATAAACCAGGTCTGGCTCTGTAACCAACTGAATCTACAATATCCACAAGGTAAAAAAAAAAAAAAAAGATAAACCTGATTCTAGATGCTGATTCTTATGAAACATGGCTTTAGAGAAAAATCACATAGTAGGATGGAAGGAGGGAGGGAAGTAGAGAGAGAGAATCCTTTCCAATCAAAATGAACCTACAGGGGCGCCTGGGTGGCTCAGTCATTAAGTGGCTGCCTTCAGCTCAGCTCATGATCTCAGGATCCTGGGATGGAGCCCCTCATTGGGCTCCCTGCTCAGCGGCAAGCCAGCTTCTCCCTCTCCCACTCCCCCGACTTGTATTCCCTCTCTCACTGTGTCTCTCTCTATCAAATACATAAATAAAATCTTTAAAACAAACAAACAAAATGAACCTACAAACCAAAATTTTGAATTGTTGGAAGAAAGATGCACACATCAATATAAAAGCAACTGAAAATCCACAACTGGAACATAAATTCACTGCACATGAAGTCACATTATAGGTGTTTGTTGGAGGCTCTAATACAGTGAAGAAACTATCAGTATTAAATAGAAAAACAATGAGAAACTATTCATTGTGTCTAGAAAGATGGGAATGATTCAAAACCATTGACAAAACGTGACCCTTCAATAACTGGGAAGATAGAAAGCGTCCCCAATGAACTAACAGATCTGGCCAAAGAAATATGCAAGCATATTGTTGAAATTGACAACTGGCTTTCTGTGTCTGTCTATGATAAATATGGGATGAGAGTGAGCTAAAGAGAGAACAATTCACCTGGCAAGCAGAATTTAAAGGAAATATAAAGAATCTAGACATACTGGATTACAAATAAAACCATTTCATATTTCGAGGCTTTCCAGCTCTAGTCTTAAATATCAAATCAAGTGTGTGGCTGTAAGACCATTAATTAAGAGCACAGAGAGATTTATGGGAGTGCCCAGTAAACCTTTATAGGAAGACAATGACTTTCTAAGAATCTTAAGTGTCTAAAAACAACCTCACATAGAGCTCAAATAGAGGTCTGTTTCTAAAGAATTATGGATGTGGCTTTTGGCACATTGAGGACATCTCAATTAGATTTATAAACAGTCCAAAATATTTTTAAGGAATTTATAACAGGCCCAACTATTGGGAATAGTGAGTTCAAAATAAAAAGAAGCCTCTGGGATCTCAAATTTCTATAGTCAGGAAATAGGCCAAGAATGCATTTCAGAGAATAACTGGACCCTTACTAGGGTTCATGTCCTTACCTTGGAAAAGGAGGCTCTGACAATATGTGTATGGCTGGATTTCAGAATTATTGTTGACTAGTGATTGTTATATGCCTCATCCCACTTCTTTTTTGGGGGGTATGGTAATTGCAATTATTGTTTTAATATTATTGTCTTAATATTATATATTCAGTGTATAGTGTATGAGTAACTAGTCTTTTTTCTTTATAAGTCTCTGGATCATGAGTGGCTTTACCTGAAAAGCTATATATGAGGAATCTCGGTTATCATCTAACTTATTGCAGATAATAATGCCATAATCAGATAAAATTGTGAGATAACAGGGAGAGACTAAGTATATTTTGCATGTGGAAAAATATGAGCTATTTGGTCTAGTTGATGGGTACTACAATAGACTGTTTCCATAATTCCCCCTCCCCTAAATGACACTGGTCTCTCTCCATACTCTTCTGAAATATCTTTGTAACTTCTCCCATTTACAGATGGAATCTAGTTTCCCACTACCCTGATTCTGGGCTGGCCTTGTTATTTCTTTAACTAATAAACTATGGGGGAAATTATATAAATTTGAAGTCTAGGCCTTAAGAGACCTTGCAACTTCTGCTTTCAACCTTTTGGACTGCTTTCAACAACCTTTGGTTCCTTCATGTATAGATAAGCCAAACATAACCTACTAGAGGATGCTACATAGCTGAAGAACAGGGCACCCAACAACAATCATCGACTACCAGACAGATCAAAGAGACCATTTTGAAGCACACTTCCCAGCTGGGCTGACTGAACCTGCGAGAGTGAGTCCCAGTAAGATTAGTGGAAAAATCACCCAATGAAGTACTGGCCAAACTGAAGGATCATGAAGAAGTAAAAGATGGTTTTAATCATAAAGTTTGTTTGGAGGAGAAGGGGAGTAATTATTATAAAGCAATAGATAAATGATACCTAAAACTACTAGATAAACTAAAATCTAGCCAACACCCAAAGAGAATTAGTGAATGGAAACACAATATAGGACAATTCACTCAGTACAAAACACAAAGAGATAAATAATTTTTTTAACATGAGAAAAGTATAAGACATGTAAATCAGTTTGAGAGAGGCATTCAACTGACTAATAGGGGTTCCAGAAGAAGATAATGAAGGGAATGGCAATGCAGAAATATACAAACAGATAAGTTTTGAGAACCAAGTTATGAGACTGCACTCTGTGTACCAGACTGCACTCTAAGCCCAAACTTAGAGTGCATTACAGTAAGACTATGGCGCATAAGTTTTAAAGAGAATGCATTTTTAAATGTCAGAAAGAAAAGACACATTATCCATAGAAGAACATCAAAACAACAAAAAAAACTCTTTTAACTACCCCAATAGGTGCCAAAAAATAATGAAGTAGTATCATCAAAATGTTCAAGAAAAATAATTCAGTGTAGGATTTTATGTCCAGATAAACTATCTTTTAAGAATTAAAGCAAAATCAAGAAATGCTTCAGAAACACAAATGTTAAGAGTTTACAACTCATAGAATATCACCAAATGAACAAGTAAAGCATGCGTTTAATTTTTATATAAAGTTAATGTGGAGGAAAGGCATAAAATGTTAAGAATATCATGGTATACAGAAATAGATCATTTAACTTAAATAACTACTAATTAAAAATAAGATAGCTGAACTTTGCCATTTCTATGAGAATGCAGGTCCTATGATGATTTTTATCTCTGGGATGTAAGCTTTAGTGTTTGTAACATAGTAAGGTTCAATAAGTATTTATTAAATAAAGCTCTAGGTCCTTAGTCATGTGAATAAAAGGTACAGTATAGGGAATATAGTCAATGGTATTATAATAGCATTGTATGGTGACAGATAGTAGCTACATTTGTGGTGAGCAAAAGGTATGAACTTGTCAAATCACTATGTTGTACATTTGAAACTAATATAACATATGTGGTCACTAAACCTCAATAAAAAAGAGGATATTCTTGAAGAGGATAAAACTATTGAAAATCTAGATTTGGCAGAGAAAACAATTAGCTACACGTTTAAATAATTAACAGTTCTACTAAAGATAGAAATATAACCTACAGAGTTCAATATAGGGCAGAAAAGGAAGGGAAAATGCAAAAAAAGAAAAAGATAGTAAAGAGAAACATTAAATTCAGGCAGTAGAATTAAAATATATCAATTACCATAATTGATGAAAATATTTTTTTTTAAAGATTTTATTTATTTATTTATTAGGAAAGAGAGAGAGTGAGAGAGAGCATGAGAAGGGAGAAGGTCAGAGTGAGAAGCGGACTCCCCATGGAGCTGGGAGCCCGATGTGGGACTCGATCCCGGGACTCCGGGATCATGACCTGAGCTGAAGGCAGTTGCTCAACCAACTGCGCCACCCAAGCGCCCTTGATGAAAATATTTTAAACTCATCTACTATATGACCAAGATTACAAAATTAGAGGAAATGAATAACAGTCTGGTGTTTGTTATTCACAAGAAAAATAACTAAAACAAGTATATAAGAAAATTGAAAATAAAAAACATAAAAGTTAAACAAAACAAAAAAAAGTTAACCAAAACAAAAATTAATAAAATAGCATTTAAAAAATCATTAGTATCATCAGTAAGGCAGTAGAATATGTAGCAGCCATTCATTTTCAACCTCTGAATGCTTTGCTGCAAATCAGTCACATCTACCCTCTTTAGTGGCTTGCCTTTGAGCACTGTAGCAATTAACTTTTGCAGAGAATCAGAAGTTATTGGTGGTATATGTTCTACCCGAAGGATGACTTCAGCTAGTGCTGAACTGCTATTGGACTATTAAAAACTCAGCTCATTTGCCATAAGTCAGTATACCCGCTGATCTACAATTTATGCTCCAGAGTTCACCAAATGATCAAGCTGTCTGAAATGTCACCAAAATTGTATCCTTTCTGGGCTTCTTCTTCCTTTTCCTGTTTCCCCCGCATTCCTACTTGTTCTTTCTGGGGGTACTTAGTAAATCACCTGTATTTGAATCTTTGGCTCATTCTCTACATATGTAAGAACCTAACCTAAGACAACTATATAACATTAGTTTAAGAAGTAACTGGAGTTTCACTTACGCCTATGATGTGGAAAGTTGGAAAAAGCATTGTTCCTACAATGATAAGATGAAAATGCCAGATAAACTATAAAATCATGACTTTTCTTGAACCCATCAGAGATCTCAGGGCAACCAATTAGCTTGGAATCCCAGGAACATGTCTCCACACAGACAGGACATACAGACTGAAACACACATGGCAGAGAGACACAAGAAAAAGAGACACCAGTGCCATACAAGTGGTTAAAAAGAACTTCTCTATTTTTTAAATGAATTTATAAAATCTGAGTATGGGCTAGCATAAAAATATAAAACCCCTGGGAGCCACAGACACAGGGGCATTCATACTACTTGCAGGCTGTCCTCCACAGACCTCTGCTAGGGCTCAAAGAAGGAATGGGGCATGTTGGGAATAAGAGAAACTCTCTCATGATTGTGTAGGTTTAGGTAAGGAGAGTGTTCAACACTAGAGGAACGGCATGAATTCCCATTAAAACCTTCTCCTCTATTGAACAAAAGACTTAAGTCACTGGGAAGTTGCAGCACAAATCACCATTCCAGGCACATTAAAGATGAAGCTGGGAAAATGTTCTGGAGTAGGAATAGGAAATTTCTTGGGACCAGACCATTAGAAGTCTCCTACCACTAGGGTAGGGACAAGAAACTCTCACATAAGACCTACTAATGATTCATAGCAGAGTTTGGCTTACATGGGTAGCAAGGCAGGTTTACTAAGGAAATTCTAAACTCAAGAATCATCTAAGTTTTTGACTGGATCAAAATAAGAGAAAATTCCCCTACCCCATAAACCAGGCTCACAACACAAAGTAATAAATACTGGCAATCTACCACTGGAGAGAACATGGACAGAGGAAGACCCCATATCAGGTGCAAGAGCAAAAGGGAAGGCTAAAAGCTGAAGATGGATACGGAGAATTAAGAAAAACACTTTGGTTCACCAGCATGCTTTTTTCTTAATTCTCCTTATCCACTAAAATTTTATGGAATCAGAGAAGATTCCAAACAGCCAAAGAAATTCTGAGAAAGAGCAAAGCTGGAGGTAACACAATCCCAGATTGCAAGATAGACTACAAAGCTGTAGTAAACAAGACAGTATGGTGCTGGTGCAAAAAGAAACACAGATCAATGGAACAGAATAGAGTGTCAAGAAATAAACCCACAGTTATATGGCCAATTAATCTGTGACAAAAGAGGAAAGAATATACAATGGAGAAAAGACAGTCTCTTCAATAAATGGTGCTGGGAAAACTGGACAGCTACATACAAAAGAACAAACTGAGCCACTTTCTAACATCAAACTCCAAAATAAACTCAAAATGGATTAAGGTCTAATTGTGAGACCTGAAACCATGAAAATCCTAAAAGAGAAGACAAGGAGTGATTTCTCTGAGATTAGCTGTTGCAGCATTTTTCTAGATATTCTCCTAAGGCAAAGGAAAAAAAAGCAAACTTAAACTATTGGGGCTATATCAAAATAAAAAGCTTCTGCACAGCAAAGAAACCATCAACAAAACAAAAAGGCAATCTACTGAAATGGAGAAAATATTTGCAAATAATATATCCAATTAGGGGTTCATGTTTAAAATATATAAAGAACTTATTCAACTCAAAAAACCCCACAAATAATCCAATTTTAAAATGGGCAGAGGAACTGAACAAACATTTTTCCAAAATGACATATAGATGGCCAACAGACACATGAAAAGAGGCTCAACATCACTAATCATCAGGGAAATGCAAATCAAAACCACAATGAGATATCAATTTACACCTGCTAGAATGGCTAAAACCAAAATGCTAATAAATAACAAGTGTTGGCAAGGATATGAGCAAAAGGAACCCTTGTGCACTGTTGGTGGGAATACAAATTGGTACAGCCACTGTGGAAAATAATATGGAGGTTCCTCAAAAAATTAAAAATAGAAATACCATAAGATTCAATAATTCTACTACTGGGTATTTACCCAAAGAAAACAAACAAACAAAAAAAACCTAACACACACACACTCACACACACACACATACATTATGGACATTGGGCAAAATGGGTGAAGTGGTGTGGAAGATACAGGTTTCCACTTATGGGATGAATAAGTCATAGGAATAAAGCCACTGCATAAAGAATATAGTCAATAATATTGTAATAGCAATGTATCAGGACAGATGGTAGCTAGACTTGCAGTAAACACAGCATAATCTACAAACTTGTCAAATCACTAAGTTGTACACCTAAAACTAATGTAGCATTGTGTGTCAAATACACTCAAATTAAAAAAAATTTAAAGAAAAAAACTATGACATCCAGGCTTCTGTAAGGTATTCCTAGAAGAATTTGAAGGTAGTGATACACTGATGGTAACCATAGCAACAACATAATTCCACCTAAATATCATGACTAGATTGACACAAGTCTCCACATTGTCTAGCAGAAGAGATACACACACTTCTATGCAAAAATGGCTATTTACCTCAGTCTGTATTGTGCCGCTTTGATGTCCAGAATCAATAAAAATAAAATTTCAAGACACAAAAAAAATAAGGAAAGACGATCCACTGAGATACAGCAATCAAAACAAATCCAACTCAGGAAGACCCCAATGTTGGAATTATCAGGCAATAAACTTAAACTATGATTAATAGTCTTTAAATTCTAAGTATAGTTTCCTCATCTTCAAAATGGGGACTTTATTTTGTTTTTGTTTTCCATTTTATTTTTTAATGAACATACACCACTACTCTATAATCCATTGGTTAGACCATTACGAGGCTCCTTCACTCAACTGAAGGCAGTGTGCGGGGAGGGGGCAGGAGGTGGCAGGATTATCATCTTCCCAAGTGTCTGGAAAGGGAGGAAGACCGAAAGGGTGAGCACTAGCAGTTTCTGCCATAGATGATGCTAAAAAAAAAAAAAAAGTCCTTTAAAAATATATTTCTTGAAGGAAAAATGAAGTCATTTAAAGAAAACATGACTTTAAAGAGTAGCATGGAGGGCTTATGCTTCCAGCAAAAATAGAGAAGGTGGTAGAAGAGCAGATTCTCCAGCCTGCAAATCTGTCATCCTGTGCTCCTATGAATTGTCAGATTTGGTGACAAAGGCCACAGGTCTCTTCCCGCAGAGATGCATAGGATTCATATGGTTTTTGCGCAGATTTAAGGCGATAATGGTATTAAGTGCATATTTAACAAACTTTCCAACATGGAGCAAGGATTTAGTAAAAAGAATAGTTGTCGTCACTATTACTTTGAACACTTAATTAAAAGTTTGGTGGCTTTATTCCAAAGATTCCTGAGAATATATATAAGCCTTACCTTTCCCACTCCAAGCTGATGAGCACCACCCTCTTACTTCTTTTGCTACAGGTGTTTCATCAGGAAGGGGAAATGAAATTGTAACTAAGCTTCTTTCTCTGTTAGTATCCTGGTTATTGGTAACTCTTCCACTTCTCTACCGAAAAACTTTGGGAAGGCTTTTCCTTACAAAAAAGTCAGAAACCCCACTCTGGTCTATATCTGTGTTTTCATCATAGAACTCAAAATTCAATTTTCCACTTTTTATCTTATTTCTATTTGTCCCTACCATAAAACCAAATAGGCTAGACAGCACCACATATCAAGTTAAAATATTATTTGCAATACACTTCAAATCTTTCCCTTGCAATCTATATCGCTTTTATAAGTGAATTTCAACTAAAAGTCTGTTTTCATACACTAATCAGAGATACCCACTTGCAATGATGAACATTGTGCCTAAAAATTCAAGACTATTATTCAATAGTCAGAACCCCTCGATTACAGAATCAACTTTCTTCCACCAATATTTTCAGAATTTATAGCTCTCTTTTATTTTTATATTGCTTGAGTTCTCTTGATAGATAGTATGCCTTGAATACAGTCTTCAATTAATAAAATATATAGGATTCAAGCAACAGAACGTTTCCATTTGTACTAACCTTAGATCCTCCCTTTGTAAGCAGGCTGCATATATGGCATGATGTCATTTGCTAGCTATTTGTAACCAGCAGTGATACTGAGTATATCTAACATATGGCACCTTCATGGTTGCTGTGGTTCTTTCAAAGATGATTTATCAAAATTAAAGTTATGCACATATACAATTTGTCCTAATTTCTTTACTCTGGTTTCCTCTTTAAATTAGGGTTACTTTTTAAAAGAATAATTATTTCAAGAAGGCTAAACCCAGAACTGTTGATATCATACAATTCATTGCCCTCATTTAAAGAGGGTAAGTGACCTCCCCACATCAATGGCAAAGGTAGGATTGCAAACCTAGGTCATGGGACTAGAGTCTAGATGATTCTGCCATGCTGCCTCCCAATCTTCTCCAATCATCTAACTCTGCCACTAATTGGATGACCTTGGAAAGCCACTTAATTTCTCTAACACATAGCTTCCTCACATGGAAAATGGGGCTAATAATAGAAGCTCTCTCACAGTGTCATTGTGAGAATTAAATGAGTTACTATCTCAAATCACATACAACAGTGCTAGACACACTGTAAGCACCATAAAGGTGTTGGCTAAAATAGGTTCTGTTACTTTGAAAACCACCCTTGAGTTATCTTACTGATATCACTTAACATTTTGATAAGGTCACTTTAAAATTTCTAATGCAAATTGTAGTTAAATAAAAGAATAATTGTTAGTCTAGGGCTGGAGTATATTAGAACACTGCCATGAAATCCCCTTATAGTTGTGTGAACACTTGCCTGAAAATACCAAATAAGCACACAGCTACTCAAATCCTTTGTGGACGAAAACATATAATTCAGTGGCATTCATTATGATAGCTAGTATTTACTGGGCCCTTACTAGGCACTATTTTAAATCTTAATTATTAATTCTAACTGCCGGAATAACCCTATGGAATAGGTACCACTGTTATCCCCATTTTACACAACAGCCACAGAAAAGTAGCTTGGGCAAGTTCACACAGCTTTAAACTGATAAAGCTGAGATAGGAGAATTGGTCATGTCCTGAGCACGTCCCAATTTAGCCAGTTCTCCATTCTTCTCTTGCCCTAGAGTGGCAGAATCCCACTGAGAAATATAAAGAATATGTAAAGGAGATAGATAGATAGATAGATAGATAGATAGATAGATAGATAGATAGATAGATCCTAAAACATAGTCTCCTCACTGGCTGGTGGTAAAAGAATTATAAATGTACAGTTCTGTTGAAAGTGATCAAGTTCAGGAAGTAACTGAACCTTAGCTCCTTCCTCAACCTCAGTGAAAAGCCTGAGACTGTCTACAGTACTGATGTTTCCCCCTGGGTTTTGAACAGAGCAAAGATAAAGAAGTGAGAGTGTAATCTGCAAAAATTATGACACCTTATAAAAGCATTAGCCAATCTTATCAAGTTACGAGCCTTAACCAATCTAACAACCGATTGATTTTAACATGTAGTTAAGAGTTACCACCCTCTTTGCCACCCAACCACTTCTAAATTTTTCTGCTTCTAGAGGAAAACAGCTGCATAGTCTGAGGGTTAAAAAAAAAAAAAAAAAAGCCATTCCTAAGAAAGTGTCTAGAATCTAGAAACTAGAAAATAATTTTCTGGATCAATGATGTGCACATGATTAGAAACCACGGTGACTCTGAATGTATTTGTAGACATGAGTTGAACAGACCTGTCCCACAACCCAGGCTTTGTCTACCTGGAGAGGACGCGTGGCCCACATGCGCTTTACAGTTGGGAAGAACCGATCATGGGGACGCAGTCAGCTCCTTTCCACTTTTAAGAGTGAGAAATGGAAGAAATGGAGAGAATTTTGGCCACTAGCTCCATGTTGTTTTCCCCAATATTTTGTATTCCCCAACATTTTCTCTTACACTGGCAGCATGATTTTTTAAGAATCCTCACGCATTTTTCTCTAAATAGGCAAATAGACTCTGGCAATGGGTTTTTGAGGATATGGATGGGTTACGAATAGGCAGACAGCAGCATTCTTCCCTGGAGGAATGAGGCCTTGGCAAGAACTTTAGGGAGAAATGAGGAGATGAAAAGATGGCAGGAGAGGCAGACTTTGACAAATTGCTGGTGAGCAGACCTTAAGAAGCCCTCTCCATAGGGAGTATAGAAGCATGATTGGGTTGGAGACCCATCTACTTATCCCAGGTGATAAAAAGAGGAATCTCTCCAGTCGATGGGAGAAATGATGTAGAAGAGGAGGTAAGTGGAATACATAGCCTTACACTACCAGGACACCACTCTACAAGCCTTGCATGGACAAATGAAAAGCAGAGGACTTGACATTGTCCTTTTCAAGACTTTGGCTCAATAAATACCTATTGTGAACTCATAATATGCTAGGCATGGCTGATACTCTGGTCAACTAGAAAGATAGTTTCCTGTCCCCAAGGCGCTGATAGAGTAGCGGCGAATAACTGCCAATTAATTATCACTGTAATGAGCATACAAAGAAGTATAGATCGTTATAGCCCATAACAGGAAACCTAACCTTACTCAGTCAAACAAAACATAAGAGGCATTTAAGCCGAGGCCTCAAGGATGGGTAAGCTTCAGCTTTTCTATGGGGGAATGAAGGGGAAAAGCTGATAAGGAGATTTTAGATAGGGGAAAAGGAAACATAACCCTGATGGCTCACTCACAAGTATGAATTTATGCTTTAAAATAATGGGGCACCTGGGTGGCTCAGTTGGTTGAGCGACTGCCTTCGGCTCAGGTCATGATCCCGGAGACCCGGGATCGAGTCCCACATCGGGCTCCCAGCTCCATGGGGAGTCCGCTTCTCACTCTGACCTTCCCCCTTCTCATGCTCTCTCTCACTCTCTCTTTCTCTAATAAATAAATAAATAAAATATTTTAAAATATTTATCTTCTTCCATCCAGAACCAGGTAAGGATTGAGGAAGGCAGAATGAGAATATGAGCTCATAAGTACCATATGCTTTTTATGGGCCTCCAAAATGCTAAGCTCTTCCTTTTTGATACCTTATTGCCTCCAAGCAGCTACCCTATGAGGAAAGTGTTATCATTCTTTCCGTTTTATAAAGGACAAAATGAACGAGCAAAGAGTTTATACTTTTAAAGGCAGGAATTTAAATACAGGTCTCCCTGACACACACCCTAAACTCTTTCCACAACATCTCTGCACGTTTATTAGAGGGAAACAGAAACAAAAGATCATACTCGGTACAAGCAGAAAATACCCTGAGAAAGAGGAATGAGAAGAGGAATGCTCCTGTCTGCCTATTTATAATTTATCCATATCTTCAAAAACACATTGCCAGAGTCTATTTGCCTGTTTAGAGAAAAATGTGCAGGGATTCTTAAAAAATCAATACCTGGAGGCACCACTGGGCGGCCTGTTACAATGACCAAGATTTGATAGAGTCCGACTCTTCTGTTCTCTCGTATGGTGTCTGTAGATTCAAAAGGACATTTTTCTAAGATGAAGTTGGAGGTGATTCTTCTCAAAATACATGTCATACAGGAGACATCTAGCTTTCTCTTGAGTCATATCACTGCTTTCAATAGTAATACTGTGCAAGACAGTTCACTTAAAGTTTAAAGTTGTTTTTATGTTTTAAAAGGAAAGATAGAAAGAGAGAGAGGGAAAGGGGAAAAAAGGACTATTATAGAGAGAAAAGTTTCATAAAGATCAAAACACAACACACAATATTATCACTAAATTTCAGTGAAAAGAAAGCTTAAAAATTCACACAAAAACATCATCAAATGATCATACTGCCAGAACACTTAACTTCTATTATATCATTCAAGGAGACAGGACTGATGATTCTCAGAGTGTACTATTCACAGAAAAGAAACCCAAGAATCCACTCATCTTAAGAATTGTGAACTTTGGGGGCCCCTAGGTGGCTCAGTGGGTTAAAGCCTCTGCCTTCGGCTCAGGTCATGATCTCAGGGTCCTGGGATGGAGCCCCACATCGGGCTCTCTGCTCGGCTGGGAGCCTGCTTCCTCCTCTCTCTCTGCCTGCCTCTCTGCCTACTTGTGATCTCTCTCTCTGTCAAATAAGCAAATAAAATCTTTAAAAAAAAAAAAAAGAATTGTGAACTTTGTGTTTTAAGACTCATTTCAATCACATAAGAATAAGGCATTTTCTGCATCTTTTAGAAAGTCAAAAGAAGGACAAATCAAAATATGTTTTTCAAACCAAAAAAATGTGTTTTCATTACAGATAAAAGTAAAAAAAAAAATTCTTCTAACAGCAGTAGTGACATTAAACTGCAACTCTTCTTTTTCTCATTTATTGGTAAAATGTTTTTTCTTATACAGCATATACAATGTTTAGAGGAGTTTTTTCCATTTTTACTAAGTCTTCATAATAATCTCCCTGGAACTGAGTTCTAAATTCTTTGGAAACTACTGATATGTTAATTGGCTTTTAAAATTCTCTTAAAATTATAAATTTCACTTAATTGCCACATATGGCCTTTCCTTTAAATATTAATGACTCTTCAACAAGTAATATCTATAAATAAAACCAGGCTTTAGAAACCGGCTCTCATAGGGGAATGAAAATCTGGTAGATTTTGCTCATCCACCACAACTGAAAAACCAGTACAGAATTGAGGAAATGTTATTTTGTTCTAGAGAGTATAAATAAACAGAACAAAGTGAATATGTGCTTTGGCAGTCACTGCTAAGAAACAGCGCAGAGAAGAGAAACAAGGTCAGATAGTCTTGTCTCCAATTCAGAAGCTGGGAAAAACCAATGGTTGTCATTGGAAGGAGAAACTGTTGCTAATAGTTGAGGGAGAGGGAAGGACAAGAGCTAGTCTTAGTCCTCTCACTTGAGTGATACAGAAGCTGAAGAATGGAAGGCCACATTATACAACCAGGCAGATGAACATAAATATTTAGTACTCTACTCTTCTCAAAGCTTTTTATGTTTTATCCCATGGGTAGCATCATCCCAGATTTATAGATAAAGCAAAAACAGGGACACTAAATGACTTCATTGAGACTCATAAGCAAATGAGTAGAATAACACTAAAATGGGACCAGCGCTTACAGAAAGCCTCCCGGATGAGGTCTTGAGTTGTACAGCACACATTTTTGGAACTCTATCTGTCTTCTTCCGTTCATCCATCCATCTCTCCATCCATCCTTCCATTTATACTGTCCTAGGTTTCAGACCAAGAGCTCCTAGATATGTTCCTTCAGGGTATTTGCATCATAAAGAGGACTTTGATCTTCAGTTACCAGTGTGGCCAAAGTTATTTACAGGGGTCAATGAGTCATCGATCAGTCAATATGTAAATGAGGGAAAAAGCCACAACTTAAATTCCCTGAATAAAAAATTTTCTGAAAATAAATGGGAAACATTTTGTTACTCTAGCAAGAACAATTCAATAAAAGCAAATACATAAATCATAAACTTTGACCAAGATGAATATGAGACTGATTAATCTATTAAGTGGCTGTCTGGTAACACAATAGGATAAATTCTATCATCCTAAATAAGCAAGTGTTAAGAAAGTCAGATTTAGTGTTGTCTGTTCTATTCTGGCCAAACTTGACTCCATCATTAATTTCTAATAATTTCAATGATCTCTCACTTCCCTGGTAACCATGAGGTGTCATCCCAGGCCACCACATATCTCAGGCTCATTTATACCCATCACAAACTCTCAATAAACATGAGTGTGCCTTTTCTCTGGTGTATCTTCCACTTAACAGATTTCTTTATCTTTCAACTCCATTAGTTCCATGTGTAGTCATAAATCACGGCTAAAAATGTTTATTTTTTTTCTTGCCTTCATATTTCTCCCATACATTATTACTTTTGTTACTCTGCTATTAAATGGTAGATTAGGGATGGACAAAATATGGTGAAAATACATAAAAAGGGTTTTGTACTGATCTTTATGAAAATACTCTAAAACTGGAGTCTCAGTGAGTAAGGGTACATCTTATTATAACTTTCAGCTAAAATAAATAAAATAAAGATTTAGAAAACAGATCTTCTGGCCATTCTAAAATGTGTTTTAGTGGCATATCATTGTTGTTTAATTTCCATTTCCCTCATGAGATATGACATTGAACATCTTTTCATGTACTTATCTGCCATCTTTATGTCTTCTTTGGTGAGGTGTCTGTTAAGGTCTTTGGACCATTTTTAAAATCAGATTGTTTTCTTATTGCTGGGTTTTAAAAGCTTTGTGTATTTTGTATAACAGTCCCCCCCCCCTTTTTCCCCCTTTCAAGCTTCTATTTAAATTCTAGTTAGTGGGGCACCTGGATGACTCAGTCAGTTGAGTCTGACTCTTGATTTCAGCTCAGGTCATAATCTCAGGGTCCTGAGATATAGCCTGGCACCAGGCTCCCTGCTCAGTGGGGAGTCTGCTTCCTCTCTGCACCACCACCTCCCATTTACAAGTATTCTCTCTCTCAAATAAATAAATCTTTAAAAAATATTCTAGTTAGTTACCATATAGGGCAGTATTAGTTTCAGAGGTAGAATTTAGTGATTCATCACTTGCATATAACACCCCGTGCTCATCCTAGCAAATGCCCTCCTTAATGCTTCACCCTTTACCTGATCCCTCCACTAACCTCCCCCCCAGCAACCCTGTTTGTTCTCTGTTAAGAGTCTCTTCTGCTTTGCCTCCCTGTTTTTATCTTATTTTTCCTTCCCTTCCCTTCCCCTCTGTTCATCTGTTTTGAAGTCTCCTCACAGATGAGTGATGGCTGAGTAATATTCCATTATATATATATATGTTTGAAGATGTGGTAATATTTTGAATAATAGTCCTTTATCAGATACCTTTTGCAAATATTTTCTCCCAGGCTGCAGATTGCCATTTTATTCCCTTGACCATCCCTCACAGAGCAAAAGTTTATTTTAATTAAATCCAGCTTATCAGTTCTTTCTTTCATGGATCTTGCTTTTTGGCATTTTATCTAAAAAGCCATCACCAGTCCCAGGGCATCTAGTTCTATCCTTTTCTTACTCCAGCTCTTAACAGCTTGCAACACAGTTGACCAGTTGCTCATGCCCTCTTTATTGAAACACTTCCGTTTTTGCTTCTTTGTCATACTCACTACTCGCTGTAGTCACTTTGCTCACTGTGTCGCCTTTGAGCTATAAATGTTGGAGTGTATTTCCATTCACCTCTAACTTTCCTCTCATCTGGTCCCATGACCCAACATTTCATTTTGATTCCTGATATTCTATGTGTATATCGTGACCCCCTTGTTGAGCTCCAGACTGCTAAAACCACTTGCACACTTAACCTATCCACGCGGATATCGAATAATCATGTAAAACATGGTCACATTAGAATTATTGATCTCCTAGTATAAAGAAAATCATGGAGGGCATTGTGAGAAGGAAGGGAAGGGTGAATAGGGGGAAATCGGAGGAGGTGATGAACCAGGAGAGACTGTGGACTCTGAGCAACAA
>CM052802.1:71601372-71653194 GCA_028533885.1 Nasua narica | reverse complement strand
ATATAACACCCAGTGCTCATCACAAGTGCCCTCCTTAATACCCCTCACGCATTTAGCTTCTCCCACACCTATGTTGTATGTCAATCTACGAGGATAATGTAACTCCTACTTAAGCAAAGCTTATCATTCAGGTCTTCATTTCCCCAAATCCCTTTCCATGACTCAGATCTCATTTACAACCCTCAGACCTTCTATTTTATACTTACCCTTCAGATTATCTTTACTCCAGCCAAGCTACTCAGTCATTTTTCTTTTTCTGAAATAAGTCTTCCTGCATTCCCTCCCATGCTATGTATCTCTTTTGAAAGGTCAATCAATTTCTTTCTACTAGAGTCATGGAAATTTTATTTCAATAACAAATTCCAGTCTTCTCTAACTCTGTTATTTGTAGGGCAGAATTGGGTTAAAATTTGTATTTTAAAAAAGGTGATTTTCTAAAGTATTTTCTAAAAAGGTGATAATAACAAATGTGGCAGTTAAGTAAGATTTATGGAGAAAAGAAGAAAAAGAACTAAACTAGAGTTCTAGGATGACAGGCATTTTATCATGTTTGCCATATTATCACCAATGTCTGGCATAGAGTAAATATTTAACAAACAGTAAAACTTTTTTTTTTCTTAATCTGGCACAAATACATTTAATCTATACCATACATTTTGTTTCTTAATGAATTTCAACTCAACAAATAATTATTGTATATTTGTTATGTGTTAAATACTATACTAGCCAGCTGGCAGAAAAGGACAAAAACAGATAGGATCTGTGTCCAAGGACTTTGAGTTTCTATGGGAGTCTGAACAAGTAAATTGGAAAGAACAGTCCAATTCTATTAGGGTTATGATAAAAGAGGTACAGTTTTTTATGGGAGCATTTAAGAGAGATAACCTTAGTTCTTAGATTGGGACTGTGGAAGAAAAGGAGGAATTTACAAGAAAAGTGAAAGGGATATTATTTCCAGGGAAGAAACAGCAAGTACAAAAGCCTACAGGCAAGAGAAGGTGTAAAGTGTGTGTAACAACAAATAGTTTTAAAATGGCAGCCTTCAGCACATGAGGAGAGTAATGATTAGAGATAAACCCAGAGAGTAAGGCAACACCACATCAAAAATTCAAAAGTCAGTGTAAGAGGGTGTCGACTTTAATACTGAGGCCATACTGAAAGGTTTTAAACTGAGAATGTGGATGACATCATCAGATTTCAACCCTCGACATTCGGTCTCTTATGAAGGGCAGAGTAAGTATGTTCCATAAGAACATGAAGAAAGGAGGCAGGATACTGACTGATTCACAGATGGGTTATGTGCATATGGACTGAGTCATCACCTTACCTGTGTTTAATTTTACCCATCTTTGACAATTAGTTCATCAATAAATTTTGCTCTATGTGTTCCAGGCTAAGGTGAAGAGTGGAGGGAACCTCTCTCAGTGAGAGTGTATTGAAAGGAGAGAAACAGACCCCAGCCAGCAGAACAAGTGAGAATGCTGTTGGAATGATGATAAACTCGTAGCTGTGGGCATGAGAAATTAAAATATGAGAATTTATGATTAACTGGATATTGGAGTGAGGAAAAGCAATGAGTCAAGGCTTGTTTTAAAATTTAGGCTTGGTAAATGGTTGCTTCTTAGAGTATATTTTATCTTCACAAACTAACGTGTAAGATCCTGGAGGCCAGAGACTCTTTGCTTCCCACTGCCTGTATCCAGCACAAAACTCTCCGAGAGGAGGTTCTAGTGAATGGCTGTGGACTGGCCATCTCAAGCTAAAGAGTGGAGATGCATTTGAAATTCTGTGTGTGTTGCCTTCTTCCCTCAGAATTTGGGCAGTTCAACGAGATGATCCTGAAGCAAAACTTTAAAAAATGAATAGGAACAGAAAATAGGTTTAGAGAGAATAGAATCCAGCGTGTCAGAAATGAATAGCACAAGCTTCCTTAGCCTATGATTGCAACTGAAGGGATACAGAATGAGGTTTTGGTTATTCTATTAATGTCTATGGCCATACCACCCTGAACGTGCCCGATCTCATCTGGTTACTTTATTAATGGTGTGGTATAATCTATTTTGATGTCCTCAAAAATGACTACATATATGCAAATTTGGGGTTCCACTTAATCATCTTATCTTATATGCACAAACACTATCTTTGATACAACAGTGAAAAAGTAGCAAGTGACTCCCTAATGCAAGTGATATTCATTTGAAAAAATACTAGCATCCCTGAGATATGTGAATGATTTTATCACTGTAATATTACTAGATTATAGCTTTGAGTCAATGTTTGGTGAGACGGCGTTCAGAGCAAAACAGCAAGTGTCACAGAGAAGGTGATACAAAAGAAACTATGTTAAATGACTCCTTGACAACCTACAAGATGAGTTCTGCTCCTACCCTGCGTGTGGATGATATTCACTAAAGCCCATGACACTGTAAATGCTTGTGACCAGCCCACAAATTCGTAATACGCCCACACACTTCTGTTTCTATAAAATGAGATGCTGGCTTACTGAACCTATCTCTCAAACCTGTTGATGTTGATCCTTTTTTTTTTTTTTAAAAAAGTTCAAATGACATTTTTTTTAAAGATTTTACTTATTTATTTGACAGAGAGAGAGATTATAAGTAGGCAGAAAGACAACCAGAGAGAGAGGGGGAAGCAGGTGCCCCGCTGAGCAGAGAGTCCTATGCGGGGCTCCATCCCAAGACCCTGAGATCATGACCTGAGCTGGAGGCAGAGGCTTTAACCCACTGAGCCACCCAGGCGCCCCTGATGTTGATCTTAGTAACGATTTAGTGTAGTTGAAATTTTTTACTTGTTTACATTACAGGATATTATGGTTACTAACATTTTCAATAACACTGAGTTAATAAACACTTTGTAGAGCAATTTTGAAAAATAGCTTGAGATTCATAAAAACAAAGAATATAATCTCTGTGGTTGAGATTAACACACACTAAATTTTAATTCCTGGTTCTTTTCACCGTAAAATTGCTGAAGGTGGGCTCATGGGCTTCTCAGCTAGGGACCACATTTCCCAGCCCCCTGGAAACCAGCTTGGTTACAGGACTCCATTCTCTTTAAGGAAATGAGCAAAATTCATATATATACAATTTCCAGGTCAGTTCCAATTTAAAAGTCAAGTTGCTTGTCCTGAACTGCTGCTCTCCTTCCTTCAGGCTTCAAGGATTTGAGCAGTGGCACAGTTTTGATTACGAATATGAGGACAATGTTTGAACAAGAATGAGATGGAGGATGCCTTCATCTCTAAAAGATTTCATGAGGCAGAGCTGCCCTGCTGGTTAGACTGTTTTCTGCCAGAGAAATAAAATTCTACTGTATTCAAGACACTGTATTTTGGAATTTTCTTTGTTACAGCAACCTAGCCTCTATCCTCCCTAAAACAAATTCTTATTCAGCAATCTCTCCATCAGGGATCTTATAGGGGCACCTGGGGGGCTCAGTCAGTTAGGCATCTGGATTTCGGTTCAGGTCACGATCCTGGGATGGAGCCCCACATTGGGCTCTGCACTGAGCGTGGAACCTGCTTGGGATTCTCTCTGTCCCTCTCCCTCTGCCCCCCACCCCCGGCTCTCACACATGCACACATGCATGCTTGTTCTCTTAAAAAGAAAAAAAGAAAGACCCTTACGCTGAAAAAAAAAGATAGCACTGCTGTGTAACTTTATTTTCTGAGCCCAAAAAAGAGAATAGAGAAATTTGAGTAAATTAAAAACAAATGAAGTTTTTGTAATTTTTAAGACGGCCTATGCTTGTAAAAAGGAGAAATTGAGAACATCACCACTTTGAATTCTCAAGAAAATTTGAAAAAGAAGATTTTATCACATTCCAAATATTGATATGTTATTTCTCTTTATCTGCAACTATCCTCTGAAATTTCCCAATTATACCAACAAGGAACACAGACAAATGAGCATATCTTGAAGAAAGCTATCAGGAATTATGCCATATGAGAAAAAGAGGAAAAATTTGGGAATACTTAGCCTAAAGAAAAAATATTTTATGCAAACATGATAAATTTATCTAAGTATCTCCAAACTACTTAGTATAATCTGAATTATTTATTCTGAATTAATCAGGGACAGATTTAGAGTCTGTGATTGGAGGGGGAAACGAACCATGAGAGACCGTGGACTCTTGAGAAACCATTCCTTCTTGGTGTGGTTCATTCTATGGATTTGGACAAATGTATAATGACATATATTCATCATTATATTATCACATAGAGTATTTCCACTGCCCTAAAAACTATCTGTGCTTCTCTTATTCATTTCTCTCTTGCTCTAATTCCTGGCAATCACTGACTTTTTTACCGTTTTCACAGTTTTGCCTTTTCTAGAACATCATATAGTTGGAATCATACAGTAAGAGGCCTTTGAGATTGGGCATATCTTACTTAGTAATATGCATTTAATTTTCTTCTATGTATTTTCATGGCTTGATAGCTCATTTCTTTTTAATGCTGAATAATATTCCATGGTCCGGATGTTCCACACTCCATTTATCTATTCACCTACTGAAGAGTATCTCGGGTTGTTTCAAGCTTTAATTATGAATACACCACCTATAAACAACTGTGTGTGGGTTTTTGTGAGGACGTAAGGTTTCCACTTCTAAGAGTCATTTTATTTCTTCTTTACTCTTTTTCCTATCCCCATGATGATCTCAGAACAAAACATGAAAATTTTACATGTTTGTCTTTGTGGACATTCATTTACCTCATTTTTTTTGGTCCCCTTAGACCTGCAAAATAATCAAAAGCTCTGTTTAGCTTCTCATCTCCTGTGGGGGAAAAAAGTGGCTTTTTCCCCCCCTGAAATTAATAGACAGTACAAGGTGAAAGCAGCCCCAAGTGCCAAGTTTCCTTCTCTGTATTTCTTTCTTCTAAATGATCTTAGCCATATAATTCTTCACTGCATTATTGGTTCTCCAGTGCTTTCAGGCAGAATTTTTTAAATGTAATTTCTTCCAGAGTTTCTCTTTGTTCCCATCAGGATGATGGGCCTGAAAAATCTGATCTGTCTTTGCTGGATACTGAAGTTAAGGAATGCATGCTTTTTATTGCAGAATTCAAGTCTGTGTTCTTTTATCTTAATACTAAAGTCCTTGGGAAATATCCAATCCTATGTATAATAGTTGCAAAGTTTTAGACTTTAAAAACTTGCGAGGTTGAGCAGAGTTCCCAACTGTTTAGTGACTTAAAACTTTCAAGGTACTTTTTATACATAGCACTGCTATGATCCTCACAAGAGCAAATCTGCGGCAGATAAGATATTTCTTCAGTTTTTAGAAGAGAAATTGGCGATACAAGGGATATTAAGGGACTTGCTCAAGGTCACACAGTTTAACAGTTTAACTACTACATTTGAAGTACTACATAGAATATTCAGTTTTATAATCCCCATCTGAAGTCTTGCTCCACACTGCCGACTTACACATGAACACACAGAAAAGACCCACTGAGAACTAAACAACAAATCGCTATGAAAAAAAGTGACAAACACTTATCATATGGGTTTTTAAACAAACATTCATTTCTTCTCTATAATTATAAAATCAATTATATCTACCCATAAATATTTTGACCATATTTTATTCAATAAGTGTACCCTTTTCATACTTGCACTTTAATCAGCTAAGAGCAGAATTACTACTTGTAAAATAATAGTTCACGTGTTTCTTCCAGATTGAAATTATAAAAAGTTAATATCTACTAATTTACCTAAACATTTATTTAGTATTCTCTAAACATAGGTAGAATTCATGTAGAACTCCACAACACACAATTAATGGTAGACATTTTATAAAGTACAGGTAAGTAAAGGGTATAAAATTAGGATTTACTTTAATTTTGCAATGCATAAAAAATAGTATTAACACGTTTACCTGTCTTCACTATTAGAAAGTCCTACAAATAATATAATAGTTAACACATTGAACACTCAGTGCCATAGTGGCACAGTTCTGAATACTTTAATCATATAATCATATATAATTGTCCCAAATGCACTATGAAAGGTAATGATTAATATACCCATTTGAAAGATTAGAAAATGCAGGCATATACGAGTTTAGTAACTTATGCAAGGTAATAGAGCCAATACGTGGCAGAGTTGGGATGTAAGCCCAAGCAGTGTGACTTTAGAGTCTACACTTCCCGCTGTTATACTAAGCCACTTAAATATGGGTGTTAAAAAAAAAAAAACAGAATATTGTACATGTGTTTCATAACCTTAGCCTGTCATGTAACAATATATAATGATCACATTTCCATAGCACTTAAGGACTGTTGCCATTAGGACTTCTTTAAAAGTTTTTCCAAAAGTACCTCAGAACTTCATGCCGTAAGGCTTTGCACATGAGATTCTCTGTCA
This sequence comes from Nasua narica, assembly GCA_028533885.1. Classification (NCBI taxonomy): domain Eukaryota; kingdom Metazoa; phylum Chordata; class Mammalia; order Carnivora; family Procyonidae; genus Nasua; species Nasua narica. The sequence goes on along the minus strand of CM052802.1, from coordinate 71,646,805 downwards.
GGAATGCCAATTTATACCCAACTATAGAATTCAAATTGTCTGACAAAGAGATGATTGAAGAATCATTTGGATCCAAAACTTGAAGTTCTTTAATTCAATGACTGAATCAAATAAGTTACTTCTTTAGAAATATGAAGGTAAAATGTGCTCAATGGTTTTAGTGTATAGATTTAGCCATATAATTTTATTCATCTAATCTCAAATAATCTATATGAATATATGCTCTAGAAAAGTCATAATCCCTCCATCTTCACCCATTCTTTCCATAACAGATAAAATAAATTCATTTTTTCTTTTATCTTTTTATGCCTGCAGCATCATAAACTAAAAAATAACTTGGTGCAAATGTTCTCATTTTGAACCAAAGAGAAAAGTCATATAATGCTAAATGTTTAAATATTTTACATTCTTTTTAAATATAGTATTGCATAAGAAACTAAATTATTTTGTGTAATTATTATACGATCTGATGTATCCTTGTGAGAATTTTGTCCTTTTAAAGAAAACATGACTTCAATATTAAAATTAATATAAAATATATTAAAACATATTAGTTACATTGCAGTATTGTATTATAAAATTAAGTACATTAATTTGGAGCACAACATATCCCTTGTAGTCTTGTAAAAGATATGGAAAAACAGCTAAATGTGTCTTCTACAGCACTAAGCCAAATTTAATGAGCTCACTTTGCATATACTGCTAGATGAACTGATGGTGTCATGAGCTCTTTAGAACTACAAAGAATTGTTCAAAGATATGACATAATTACATGTTCAGAGTCTAATTCAAGATTTAGTATTTTAATGTACCAATTGTCTTTTATTAATAACTTCTACATAAATGGTCTAAGTTATTAAAACAAAAAAAACTTGGTAGCATATATCTTAACTCCAGACCAAGATGATAACATAGGAGGCCCCTGAATTTCTCTCCTATGGAGTCCTGAAGGAAGTGTAAAAAATGTAAAAATGCAGAACTTTCAAATGCATTTGGAGTTGTTTTCAGTTTAAAATGGCCTATTACAACTACGAGATTTGTTTACATAAACCTCATGATAATCACAAACCAAAAACCTACACTAGATACACAAAAGAAGAACAGGACATCAGCATAGTACCAGAGAAAATCATCAAATCTCAAAGAAAGAGAGCAAGCAAGAAAGAAAGGAACAAAGGAACAATAAAACAACCAGAAAACAATAAACAAAATGGAAACAGTAAGTCCATACCTATCACTAGTTACTTTAAGTGTAAATAAACTAAATTCTACAATCAAAAGACAGAGTGGTTGAATGGATAAAAAACAAGACCCTACTACATGCTGCCTACAAGAAACTCACTTTCGCTTCAAGGACACACATAGACTGAAAGTGAAGAGTGGAAAAAGATATCCCATGTAAATGTAAACGAAAAGAAAGCTGGGTAGCTATACTCATGAGACAAAACAGACCATAAGGCAAAAATTATGAGACTAAAAGGTTATTATATAAAGATATGGATATAACAATTATAAATATTTATGCACCCAACACTGGAGCACTTAAATATATTAAGCAAATAATAACAGATCTAAAGCAAGAAATAAACAGCAATACAATAATAATGAGGGACTTCAATACCACATTTTCAACAATGTCTAGATTATCCACAGAAAAATAAATAAGCAAGTGATGGACTTAAACTGAACATTAGACCAGATAGACCTAACAGACACATACAGAACATTCCATCAAATAGCAGCAGAATACACATTTTTTTCAAGAGCACATGAAACATTCTCCAAGATAGATCATATGTTAGGCAACAAAACAAGTCTTAACAAACTTAAGAAAATTGAAACCATATCAAGCATCATTTTCAACTACAATGGTATGAAAGTAGATAGCGATTACAAGAAAAATAGAAAAGTCACAAATACGTGGAGCTTAAATAAAATGCTCCTGAAGAATGAATGGGTCAAAGAAGAAATCAAAAGAAAAATCCCAAAACATCTTCAGACAAATTAAATGATAATACAACGTAACAAAACTTAGGAGTAGAGCAAAAGCAGTTCTAAGAAGGACATTTGTAGGAATAAATATCCACATTAAGACAAAAGATCTCAAGTAAGCAATCTATTACTCCTCAAGGAACTAGAAAAAGAAGAACAAAATAAGCCCAGAGTCAGTAGAAGAAGGGAAATAAGAAAGATCAGAATAGAAATAAATGAAATGGAGACTAAAAGACAACAGAAAAGATTAAAATGAATTGAAAAGATAACAAAAATTGACAAACTATATTAAGAAAAAAGAGAGAACACTCAAGATTATAATGAAAGAAGAGACATTATAACTGATTACACAGCAATACTAAGGATCATGAGAAACTACTCTGAACAACTATATACCAATAATTTGGATAACCTTGAAGAAATGGATAAATTCTTAGAAATATACAACCTACCAGGACTAAAACAGGGAGAAATAGAAAATCTAAACAAATTATTAGAAGATTGAATCAGTAATCAAAATCTTTCCAACAAACAAAAGTCTAGGGCCAGATGGTTCCATTGGTAAATTCTAGCAAATGTAAAAAAACAAAAACAAAAACTAACACTAATCCTTTTCAAACTCTTCTAAAAAATAGATGAGGTATACTTTGCAAATCATTTTCAGAGGCCAGCAATACCCCGATACAGACAAGCACACTAGAAGAAAAGAAAATTACAGGCTAATATCTGACAAACAGATGGAGAAACCCTTAAAAAATATTAGCAAACCAAATTCAACACTACATTAAAAGCATCATACACCATTATCAAGCGGGATTTATTCTAGGAAAGTAAGGATAGTTCAACATATGCAAACCCGTAATTGTGATATACCACATAAATAAAACGAAAGATAAAAATCATATGACCATCAATAGATGCAGAAAAAGCAACTAACAAAATTCAACATCCATTTGTGATAAAAACTCTCAACACAGTGGAAACAAAGGGCCTCAATATAACAAAGGCCATACAGGATAAGACCACAGCTAAAATCATACTTAATGGCAAAAAGCTGAAAGTATTTCCTCTAGGATTAGTAGAAAGACAGATGCCCATTCTCCATTTTCATTCAACATAGTAAGGAAGTCCTTGCCTGAAAATTAGGCAAAAAAGGAGGGAAAAGGCATCCAAATTGGAAAGGAGGAAGTAAAATTGTCTGTTTACAGATGCCATGATCTATATAGAAAACTCAATGGTTCGAAAAATTGTTAGATCAAAAAATTGTCAGAACTAATAAATGATCAAAAAATTGTTAGAACTAATAAACAAATTCATAAAGTTGCAAGACATAAAATCAAGATAAAAATCAGTTTTATTTCTATTCACTAATAGAACTCAACAGAACTATCAGAAAGAGAAATTAAGAAAACAATCCCATTTACAATTGCATCAAAAAAATACTTAGGAATCAATCTAAATAGGTAAGCAGTCTACACTGAAAATTATAAGAGTGATAAACTGAAGAAGAAACAAATAAATGGAAAGTTATTCCATGTTTATAGATTGGAAAAATTAATATTATTAAAATGTCCATACAACTCAGAGCAATCTACAGATTCAATGGAATCTCTACCAAAATTGGCATTTTTCACAGAAATAGAAAAATCAACCCTAAAATTTGTATGAAACCAAACAGACCCTGAATAACCAATGAAACCTTGAGAAAAAACAATGCTGGAGGCATCACTACTTCTGATTTCAAACTATATTACAAAGCCACAGTAATCAAACAGTATGGCATTGGCATAAATACTGAAATCACATAGATCAATGGAACAGAAAAGAGATCTTAGATTTACTAATGCATATAAAGTCAAATAATTTCCAACATAGGACCCAATAATATATAATGAAGAAAGATCAGTCTTTTCAATAAATGGTGTAGGAAAAACTGGACACTAACATACAAAAGAATGAAATGGGACCCCTATCTTATACCATACACAAAAATCAACTCAAAATGGACTTAAGACCTGAAACTGTAAAACTCCTGGAAGAAAAGATAGGCAGTAAGTTCCTTGACCTTGGTCTTAGCAATTAATTTTTGGATTTGACACCAAAAGCAAATGTAACCAAAGCAAAATAAGTGAGACTACATCACACTAGGAAGTTTCTGCACAGCAAAACAAACCGTCAACAAAATGAAAAGGCAACTTATGGAATGGGAGAAAATATTTGCAATGCATATATTCAATAGGGTTAATATCAACAATATACAAGGAAATCATACAACTCAATAGCAAAAAACCAAATAACCAATTTTAAAAATGAACAAAAAACCTGAATAGACATTTTTTCTGAATAGACATACAAACAGCCAACAGGTCTATGAAAAGGTTTTAGTCATCACTAAACATGAGGGAAATGCAAATCAAAACCACAATGAGATATCATCTCACACCTGTTAGAATAGCTATTCTCAAAAACACTAGAAATAACAAGTGTCCATGAGAATGTGGAGAAAGGAAAAGCCTTGTGCACTACAGATGGGAATATAAATTAGTGCAACCACTACGGAAAACAGTATGGAAAGTTCTCGAAAGAATAAAAATAGAACTAAAAAAATGAAGAGAAGCAAAATAAATGTTTATAACTCCCAAATTGGTATCATTGATATTAATTTTTCCCTATTGTTCCCTGAAACTTACAACTTATATATCCAAATGACCACAGACAGGCCAGCAATCTTAAACTGTACATGTTCAAATCAGAATGTCTGATACCTCTTCCTCTTCCTTTTATAGTTTTCTCCATTTCAGCTAAGGGAAGCTCCTTATTTCCAATTATTCAAGTCTCAGGCCTTTTGAGTTTCATTTGTTCCACTTTTTCTCCTGATGGTCAAGCTTTCAATACATTCAATAGGTTCTATCATCAGAATATTTCCAGAATCCACATGCTCTCATGGCTGCATTGCTGCTCCTCTTAAAATACAAGTTTGATCATTCCTTGGTGGTGAAGGAATAGAAGACAGCTTCTATAGTTTGATCATCTAACCCTGAGAAAAAGTCATTCCTTGTAAGGACCACTACAATCTGCCTGTTCTCCCTCATGACTCCCACTGCTCACCTCTACGACTCTTATACTCCTTTCCCTCCTGGCCACTCTAATCCTAGCCCAATGACATCCTGCATGAGGTCCACTCCCACCCAGAATCTTCATGCTTGCTCTTCCCTTTGCCTGAATGCTCTTTCTCTATGTCTACCTATCATGGTTTAAGTCTTTTATTCTTGTGTCTCCCTTGCAGTCAGGACTCTTCTGACCACATAAAATTGCTGTCTTTCCAGCTCCTATTTTCCTCTTCTCCTACATTTTTCTTTTTAGCATAAATCACTAACACATATTTTTAACTTGTTTATTAAGTTTACAAGGATTCTGACTGCTTTAGCCACTGAAATATCTCTAACACTGTTTGGCATATTGTAGGTATGCAATGAATATGGTGACTAAAAGCCACATTAGAAGCCCCGAGGAAGAGCTAGGAGAGGTATAGGGTCATTTCTTGTTGAAGCTAGGAAAGGCTTCAGAGGACAAGGTGCATGTCAACCGAGATTAGATGATGAGTTAGGTTTGGGTGTGTGGACATGGGGGTGATACCTGCAGGGAAAGCTGACTGTGTTTACCAATTCAAAACTCCTGGGAAATAATGGAGGCAACAAGATAGTTACTCAGTTTGGCTGGAGTCCAGAATACATGAAAAGGACAGTGCATAACTTAGGGCATGTAAGGTAAGCAAAAAGCCTATCTGTCTTTGAAGTGAGCAGTGTGGCTCTTCCTTCCCTAGATCTTTGCCATGTTGCATTTAGATATGAAACCTGCACTAAAAAGTTAGGTATAGTTGTAGTATCTTCCTCTTCCAGAATTCTGCTGGTGACAGTCTTTCTGCTCATCAGGCTGGCTGAGGGAAAACTGAACCAATAAACCTCATTTCTTGTTGAGGTGGACCAAATATTTTTTCATGCTTACTTAGGGAATATGAATTCCAGTTCTGGAATTTTCAAACTACACACTATTCTAAGTAATCCAGAAAACAATTATAAGCATAGAGAAATAAAATTTTTTACTCCAAAAGATTTACATATAAGTGTTTCACTAGTATGAAATACTGGTGAACTAGTATACTAGTTTATACTAGTTTATAGTTTATAAACTATAGTTTATAGTTATAGTTTACAAACTATAAACTATAGTTTATAGTTTACTAGTATAAACATACATATACGTTTCACTACATATAAGTGTTTCTATATTTAGGACCTGAATTTAAGTTTGGGGAAAAGCAATCCGTCAACTTATATAACGAGGTTTAAGAGGAAACAGTGAAGCAAGAAATTCCTCTCATAGGCAACAATCTCTTCACTTTCCAATCTCCATTTCTTTATTTCTGCTTGGCTCGAAACAGAAAAATTCTAGCCTTAATTCTCCAGGACCCCTGAAGGCATTCTTTTCTAACAAGATTACTTTTTCCTTTGTATTCATCTTTCTTAGCTGTTATGAAATCAGGGACTACTCCTTCTATTGCTTCCTGAATTTACCCTCTCTCACCATTTTTTTTCAAATCAGCGATAAATAGTGAATCATAAAAACATAAGTAAAAAAAACAACAACAACCAACCAACCCAACAACAAACCAACCAACCAACCAAAACCACTGGTAACATGGTCAAATAAAATGAGAATACCAAATGGCACGTGCTTCAAAATAACACTCTGGGCCTATATATCTGATTAGATGAAGCTTTTTGATTTGAGAATAATCTGTTTATCAAAAAGTTATTCGCTTGGCATGGGTCAACAGGTCATAGACGTCATCAGATTAACAACCCTATATTAAAGATAAAAATAGTAATTATTATTATAAAACATTACATATTTACTGAGCACAGCAGACAATTTGTATTAATTATCTGATGTACTATCCCCACAACAGCCCTCTGAGATATGATACAGTATAACCCCCAATTCACCGATGAAAGAAGTGAGACAAAGCAAGGTTGAGGTAAGTTAACTTAACTCAAGATCACAGAGCAAATGAGTGGCAGAGCCAGGATTCAAAAGCCAACTGATCAATACGGAGTACACACTTTTAACCATTCCACAATTCTGCCTACTTTCTGTGATATACAGTTTCTCCAGTTATTTAAAAGTAGATGTGACTGCTAGCATTAATTAAGCACCTCTATGTCAGATATTTCACATTATTCCCTCTAAGCTTTATGACAATCGTACAAATTGGGCATTTCACAGGCTAAGGAAGGCAGGCTCAGGTCGGTTTACTTCTCATTGCAGAGACTGGAGTCCTCTACTTTCCTTAAAAAATATTGGAAGACTAGACCAGTTACATTCAGCAAGCATACTTCTGCAAAATCACAAAGCTCATTGTATTTTCTTGGTGAAAACTATGACCAAGTTACGAAAGAGATGACAAAAATATATTTTATTATCTCCCCCATTTTCCAGGTCCAGCTCAAAAGCCAATACCTTTATTAAGCGTTCCTCAGTTTCTTGATCCCCAAACCTAACTAATCTTATATTTGAATTCAATTAAGAAGAAGCCATTCGAACAGATTGGGAACAGTTATGCAGACTGTTAAGCCACTGTTGCTTACAGTGGGAGTCAGACCTGTTACACCCTCATTTGTAAAACCCCTGCCCCTTAAAGTCTGACTCTTATGCACAGATTCTGCTTAAGAGCATTATCATTGTGCTTGCCTTCACCTCTCTTCCAGATTTTAAGCAATTAAGAGCAAAGGCTGTTTTATCCTCATCCATTTTTTATCATCTACAATATTCAATACAGTGTCCAGCACATTGTATTTGCTTGATAGTGGTTATAATCTTGGTTGTGATGAAGAATTCAATCACCTTATCTTTGATTATCAATTATTTAATAGTCTTTCAATGCTTAGAATAAATAGCTCCACTATCTTAGCTTGTATAGCTCAATTATTTCTGGACACTTTCAATGACTTTCCCATGATCTCATGAAAGAAAAAAAGTTTCGCAGAAGAGGTAACAGATTTGCAAAATATTAAATATGTCATTGTCTGATGAGGGCATGAGATAAGCCCCTGCTCTTATCTCTACCTTGCTCTAAAATTATCTGTGTAAGACCATAAAAATTAGCTTAGCCTATTCCAGAGATAGTTGTGTGATTGAAGTGTATGAAGAGGGTAGAAGACTGGATCAGAACTTTAGAGCCAGAATAAAGAGTGTAGAATTTGTTCTAATTATAACAGGAAGAAAGTGTAGGTTTTAAGCAGTCAGACTTAAGGCTTTAAAAAGATTTCGGCCTTGAAAAAGAAAGAAATCCTTTAATTCACGACTGCATGGATGAATCTGTAGGATATTATGTTAAATGAAATAAGCCAAATACAGAAAGATGAATACTGTATGATCTCATTTATATGTGGAATCTAACATAGTCAAATTCACAGAAGCAGTGTAGAATGATGGTTGCTGGGGACAGAGGGGAGGGGGTAATGAAGGGAAAGCATCAAAGGGCATAAATTTTCAATTATGCAAGATGAATAAATTCTGGAGATCATGTTCAGCATGGTGACTATAGTTAATAATACTAGTTTACATATTTGAAATTTGTTTAGTGGATAGATCTTTAGAGTTCTCTACATAAGAAAGGAAAAAGAAAAGAAAAGAAAAGAGAATGAGACAGGGAGAGACAGAGGAAGAAAAAAAGAAAACAAAGGAAAGAGAAAGAAAGAAAGCGAGGAACTCTGTGAGATGATGGATATGTTAATTAGCTTAATTGTAGCAATCATTTCACAGTGTATAAAATATACCAAATCATCAAATTGTACTCCCTAAATATGTATAATTACTATTTGTCAATTATACCTCAATAAAGCTGAAAAAACAACAAGAAGGATTTGATTTGACTACTGCATAGAGAAGGTTCAAAGGACAAAATATGAAAGGACTTCCACTCTGTGGTGGGAGAGGACCTGGAGCTGTTGAAAGAGCCCCGGTGGTTGATGTTGCCGCTACCTTGATTGAGGGCTGTGGTGGAGATGACGAGGGGTGGTATGATTCACATCTGCCAATGCTCTGGCTGTGGGTGTGAGTAAGAAACATGAGATTCAAACTTGTTTATCTTACTCGAAACTTCACAGCATTTCCACACCCTCGTATTATCTCATATTATCTCCCTTGGTAGCTTATCATTAACTTTATTTTTTTAATTGAAATTCAATTAGCCAACATAGAGTACCTTGTTAGTTTCAGAGGTAGAGTTCAATAATTCATCAGTTGTGTATAACATGTGTTCATCACATCATGTGCTCTAAAAAACATATAAAACTTTTTTTTAAAAAGATTTTATTTATTTATTTGACAGAGAGAGAGAGATCACAAGTAGGTAGAGAGGCAGGCAGGCAGAGGGAGAGAAACAGGCTCCCCGCTGAGCAGAGAGCTCGATGCGGGGCTCGATCCCAGAGGATTTAACCCACTGAGCCACCCAGGCGCCCCAACAATATAAAACTTTTAAGCCTAGTTTTTCTTCTGGGTACTTCATTGCTTTATGATTTACCATTCTTATCTTCCTAGAATCTAAATGCAATTTTAGAGAGTGTGATTATTCATTCAAAAAAAATAACAAAAGAATGCATGGATGTATGGAAATTAGTAGGTACCCTAAGAGATTGTCTACTCTCAAATTTGACCTTGGCAATGCAAGTAGGTATATAGAGTGGATGAGCCAATTACTTAAACAAACATGCTTTAAATACTTTAAATACTTAAAGCATGTAACCTTTTTCTTTTCTTTGTATAAATAACTTACAACACTCCAGACTTCTATCTCATTGCAAATTTAATATAACCACAAAAGGATTCTGAATATCATTTCAAGGAACATTTGTTTGCCACCACGCTTTTCCAAGAAAATTATAACAAAGATAATGGTTAGAATAAATGCCTCAAGATATTCTTTTATCTTTGAGAAAGTGTGCAAATTTTAAAAATTTACAAATGAAGCAATATGATAGCAAGATGTTCCAGCAAGTTGTGAGTGACAGAGGTACAGAAATCAGACTCCTACCAGTAGGGAAGTACCTAGTCCATTAATAAGAAGAATTTATTAAGGGGCACCTGCATGGCTCAGTGGGTTAAGGCCTCTGCCTTCGGCTCTGGTCTTGATCTCAGGGTCCTGGGATCGAGCCTCGCATTGGGCTCTCTGCTCACCAGGGAGCCTGCTTCCCCCTCTCCCTCTGCCTGCCTCTCTGCCTACTCGAGATCTTTTTCTCTCTGTCAAATAGATACAAATTTTTTTAAAAAAATAAGAAGAATTTATTAAACAGGAATTGTGATATTTAAAAAGTATTAGTGCCTGACTATACTTCGTAAGATTATGGTTCAATGGATTGAGATGAAGCCCAGGAGTTGGCATTCAAAAAAAATTTTTTTTCTGACAGTTTAATGAAAAAACAGTGTTGAGAACAGGGTCTGGGGAACAAAGTATTATTTCTTATTTTTCTATAATATCTTAAAAATAGAAACCCATCCCTATTTTCCAAGTTAAAAGAACTCTCTTTTAAATCTTTCAAAAGTCAGGAAGGAAGGGCCATATGTGGAAAACACAAACTTTTCAGGTCTGTGCATGAGCAAGAGCACACAGGCCTACACACATGTAGTAATGGGTTAAAAGAGAACTAGAACTCTCCAGCCAGGTGGAGGCATACATTGAACAGAAGTAAAGCACAGTTTCTGTCATAAGAGGGGGAAAGATACAATTAAGAGTCAGCACAGGTCTTTAAAAAACAATACCAAATGTTTTAAAAAGAGCAAGTTTATGGACATAGTGATTGTGTACTAAGAGTACCTTTGTATTTATATTTTAGTTCCGTATTCCATTTTAAAATATTTACTAAAGATGGAGCTTTTCATCACATTCAGATAACCTTCCTCCAAGTCCTTCACCAACTCTTTCTAGTCCCATCTTTGGCATTTCTGCCCTGTTAGTTAATGAATGGAATTGATTAGGGCACTGAATTCAATTTAACCAAGAATTAGTGAAGACCTACTCTACGGACTCAAGTCAAATAGAAACCATACTAGGTAGTTTCCTTTAAACATGATGGTCAGCTTCATGAACAATTAATTTGTATTAAGTTCTATGTCAATGCCTAGTCCAAAGGAGAACACAGCACCGGGAAAGGACGAATCTCCAAAGGAGTGCTTCTGGGTGTAAAAGAGATCCTTCTTAAAAGTGCTCGAAGAACTGTTTCTTCTGCCTTATAATGGACACAGAGTAGATATTCTAGAAGCCCCTTTCATATTCTGCCAGAAATACCTGGGAGAGCACACAATCCAGAAAATATGGAAATTCTAGAACCAAGAATGAATCCAGCTTTGTGGAGCAAAGGCGACTGCAAATAAGCAATGAGATTAACTTTTTTAACAGCAATAGGATGATTCTTAGTTAAGAAATTTTATTTTAGGGTGAATGGGGGGAAATCGGAGGGGGCGATGAACCATGAGAGACTGTGGACTCTGAGCAACAACTGAGGGTTTTGGAGGGGAGGGAGTGGGGGGTTGGGAGAGCCTGGTGGTGGGTATTGAGGAGGGCACATATTGCATGGAGCACTGGGTGTGGTGCATGAACAATTAATCTTATAACACTGAAAAAATAAAATAAATGTATTGGGGGGGGAAAGAAATTTTATTTTATTTTTTCAAGATTTTACTTATTTACTTGACAGAAGGAGAGATTACAAGTAGGGAGAGAGGGAGAGGAGGAAGCAGGCTCCGTGCTGAGCAGAAAGCCCAAAGCCAGCTTGATCCCAGGACCCTGAGATCACGACCCAAGCCAAAAGCAGAGGCTTTACCCCACTGAGCCACCCAGGCGCCCCAAGAAATTTTATTTTTATAGTCAAAACCTTAAGATTGAGTCTCTCAGAAAATGAAATGAGGGCACCTGGGTGGCTCAGTTGGCTAGGCCTATGACTTGGGCTCAGGTCATAATCTCATGATCCTGGGCAGGAGCCCTGCTTCGTGCCCAGCAGGGAGTCTGCTTCTCCCTCTTTCTCTGTGTCTCCCTCAGCCACTGCTCCTGCCCTCTCTCTCAAATAAATAAATAAAATCTTTTTTAGAAACTGGAATGAATGCATCATCATTTATGAATTTGTTAATTCTACATTAACTGAGCACCTACTAGTATCAGGAAGTAATTTATTTACTTATGTATTTATGCAGCTTTATTTAAGTAAGAGGATACAAGCAAAACAAAACAGCCGAATAAGTAAGTGTGCCACATAGTTACAGGAGAATAAATGCTATAAGGGAAAAAAAAGGTACAGAATAAATGTGATGAATGATGGGAGTGAGTGGCAACTTTAAACAGTGTGATGAAGAAAAGCCTCTCCAAGGTTATATTCCAGCAAATACTTGGAGTTGATAAGAAAATAAGATTACGCAGATGTTTAAGGAAGTGGGCACAAGGGAAGGCAAATTTTTGAGATGAAAAAAATGTAATACATTTACACTTATGCAAAAGATCTAGCAGAAAAAGAAAACTTGATGCTGAAACATCAAGCAGTGAAAAGTGAATCAGTGAACACATGGAGGGATGCTTTAGAGAGGAGCACGGACTCCGCTTGTATAATATATGGAAAAGCAGATGACCACGGCATTTTTGCACCACACTGGAATTGCGCACACTGGAAGGCAGATCCCTCAGACGGTGTACGACAGCAGTGTCAAATTTCTGTCTCTTACACTTTTCTTCTCTAAAAGTGGACGTTTTAGTTCACAATCTATTGGGGTCACTGATTATTTTGGTGGAGAGTGAAAAAACACTGAATGGTGGTAAGACAGCTTGTACGCAGAAGGCACCCTGAGGAAGAATAGGATAAATGTCCAAACATCATTTGTCTCTATATCCCAAGCTTTTGTGCATCTTACCAACTGTACTTGGAGGTGGAACGGTTCGTGTAATCCATACTGTTAGGCTGTGTTTTGGAGCCAGTAAATATCCATGCTATTTCAGAAAGGTGCTGCTCTAGGGATCTGCTTTGTTGCTGAGAAGCAGATGCTCAGAGTCTCTGGCTGGAGAAATAAATTCAATCCACTGGTTTATCGGAGCTTCATGTGCTGACAAGTTTGAATAAATGCACATCATAAAGCCCCTCCCCCACACGCCCTTGGCTCACTGCCGCGCACAGCGCAAGACCTCTCTGCCAAACCCTTTCCTTCCTCAAAATTTGGCTCTCCTATCAAGTTTTGTTTTGTGTTGTTTTTGCCTTTGGCACAATAAATCTGAGAAACAAATTCACATGTATTCACCAGACTATCCAAATGTGCTAACCTCCTCAAAAAGCATTTGCTTTATCAACAAAGAGTTTCCATTAATCAATAAAAAGGAGTAGCTGATGGAAAGTACTGGGAGCAGCTCTCAGGGAGAGACATTCTTGAATAGCTCTCCGGAATTCATATATCAAGCAAATGATTTGCCTTGCACACTGCGTTTTACTTTTTTCTTACAACCTACTTAGTTATATACAAATAATATTATTCAATTCATCTGATCAGCAAATAGTTACTGACTGGGTCTCAAGAACTATGCTTAGTTCTTAGTACAGGCTACTGAGATGATAGGTTGCCTTATCCTCAAGGGAATGTAGCCTAATTGGAGAGAAAAGTCTCGAACAGCTACTATTGCTACCATAGGACAAGCACCATGACAAACATATGCCCATGATGCTACTCACATACAGAGTAAAGTACTTAGCAGAGTCTGTGGACTCAAGGACTACTAGACACTCCTGAAAGTTCAAGGGTAAGCAGAAGTGAGCCAGGCCAACGAGGGGGGGAAGGGCATTCCTGATAAATCACCAAAAGGCAGAGTAGGTGATGATAGAAAGATAGACAGACAGACAGACAGACTCTGGTTTCTGTATTGTTTGTTTAAAACGGATGACCTGAAATTTAACATTCAGTAATATCTAGCTGAATAGAACCACTCCTTCTAAGCTAGATAAATACTGCCTTGCACGTAACATATCCACAAGACTATTCTATTCTCTAACATACTGTCCTTGAAGAAATAGGCCTGGGATTTAGAGGACAAAAAGTTATGGCTGGAATACACTATATTCCAGTCCAATTAGTTTGTAACAGAGGCAGAAAGCTATGGCAAAAGCCATTCCCTACAAGAATAAATTGAAAAGTTCTACAGAGTTCAAGTGTCGACTACATAGTGAACTATGGAATTTTCACACGTGTTTTTTGCTTTGAAGACATACTGACATGACGCCCCTTGAAAGAATATAATCATCCTTTTGAAATCATTTTTAATAGACCCTATGTGATACAGATTGTTATTATTCTCTCTGAAGTTTCCAGTGAAAGTCAATCTTAGTCAGAAGCTCTGTCATGTTGTAAAAATAAATATATCTGACAGCTCTGAGAATGCCTGAATTTGAGGAAAAAGGTATAAAAATTGGGTAATTCTACTTTATAAAAGCATAATTCGTATTTTAGGATCTCCAAATTTTCACTCCAATCATAGTAATTATGCTTCATTATCAATTGAATGTGCTTCACAAAAGAAGCTGACCTACTGAATGATTTGTCATTCAGAATTTAGTATTTTAAGGTTATTATGAAAAGGTTTCAAAAAAGAATATCCCTTTCTTACCTGAAGGTAAAATTCTACTGGATCATAAATGCAGAACCTAAAAGTAGCTTCAACAGTGCAATTATAAAATACAGAACCTCTGAACCTATTCTTAGTTGTGCCAGTCGTATAGCAGGACGTTTAGTTGCCTCTGTCTATACACACTGCCAAGACAATCAAGCAAGAAAACAATAAGGAAACAGCTAAACAAAAAACAAGACAACAACAACAACAACAACAACACTTCTAATAACACATTGAACTACATGAAGATAGTGGCCGATGCTTAGACCTACATAAGTGCGGGCGTTTGTCCGTGCCTATACTGTGCACACACTGGCAGAATGAGCTCTGAGGGTTCTCGGAGGGTTGCTGTACAGGGCATACTCCTGGGGTTTCAGCTTTTATCAGAGGATGACACTACTATGTATTCATTTACTATGATGTAAACAACTGAGATTTTCTTGGTCGTCTCTCCCTTTATGTGATCTTATCTTTCTGGTATTTAGACATAGCTCCTTGAGGATCATCAGGTAGATGATTTTTTAAATGCACATTTTTCTAGAATAATAACAAAAAGATTAAGTTAAGACATGTACTTATGATATGTACTTTCCCTAATCATTATGTGCATTCCCACATTTTGGTGTAAAGACTGGAAGCATGCAAAGATACCTATTTGTGTTCTACAGATAAGGCCATTGTGCCCTCAACAGTTTCTGGACTTGTTGAATTATCTTGTGTTTCACTTTCAAGTTCTCAGCACTTACCAACTCAGTGATAGTCCTTTCACTCGTTCTCACAAATATGATTTGTATTTTATAAATATGTTGTATATGATTTACATAAGCAATGCCATACTGTATTAGATTCCTGATATATAACATGATGTATTAAAAAAGAGAGATCTGGGGCACCTGGGTGGCTCAGAGGTTAAAGCCTCTGCTTTCGGCTCAGGTCATGATCCCAGGGTCCTGGGATTGAGCCCCACATCGGGCTCTCTGCTCAGCAGGGAGCCTGCTTCCCCCTCTCTCTCTGCCTGCCCCTCTGCTTACTTGTGATTTCACTCACTCTCTCTGTCAAATAAATAAATAAATCTTTAAAAAAAAAAAGAGAGAGAGATCAGGGGCACCTGGGTGGCTTAGTGGGTTAAAGCCTCTGCCTTCGGTTTGGGTCATGATCTCGGGATTCTAGGATCGAGCCCCACATCAGGCTCTCTGCTCGGCGGGGAGCCTGCTCCCCCCACCCCCCGCCTACTTGTGATCTCGCTCTGTCAAATAAATAAATCTTTTTTAAAAATAAATAAATAAAATAAAAATAAATTAAAAAGAAAGACCACTCACTACACCAGAGGAGAGAATACATTGATTCAAAATCCAGTTATTGACTTTGCCTTGTTTGTTTGTCAGTGAGTGGCACTATTGTTTTGACCAGTGTCTGAAGCCAAACTTCAGTTTTACCTTACACATTTCCTTTCCCTCAACTTCCTCGTCATATATCTTCCCAATTCTACCTCTTGAGATTCTCTTAAATACATCTACTTCTCTTGATAACCCCACCATTATTTGGTTACAATTATCTCTCGGCTAAAATATTACAAATGTTTTCCAACCTATGGCAGCACAAGATTGACTGTGGTGCTTTTTGTAGGCCTTTGTCATCCTCATTGTATTAGCTATCTATGGATGCATAGCAAATTCTCACATACTTCACACTTTAAGTATGCTTCACATACTTAAAGCAACACACATTTGTTATCTCACAGGGTCTATGAGTCAAAATCAGGAATGACTTAGCTGACTCCTAGGCTTCAGAGTCTTTCATGATACTGAAATCAAAATGTTTCATCTGAAAGTTCGATGGGGGAAAGATCGGTTTCCAAGCTCATGCAGTTGTTGGCAGGATTTCTTTTGAGTTGTTGCATGGTGAGTCTTAGATCCTTGCTAGCTGCCAGCCAGTGGCTGCTCTCCTTGCATGGGAGATCCACTCCATAAGGCAGCATGAAACATTGCACCTTGTTGCATCAGAACCAACAAAGGATAGAGTCTAATAAAAGATGAAGGCCAGAATCTCATGTAACAGATTCACAAAAGTGGCATCCCATAATCTTTGAGATATTCTATTGGCTAGAAGCAAGCCATAGGTCCTGCCCACACTCAAGCGAAAGGGATTACACAAGATCATAAACAACAAGGCAGAGATCATCGGAGACGATAATAAAGTCTCGGCCACATGCATCATTTCCTTCAGTTTCCTAAAATTCCCATAATTTGTATGTAGTCCATACAAATGTAGCTTCAAAGGAAATTTCTGAGAATGCATGTGTAGACAAGGGGATCCTCTTATGTGCTTCCTTACTACCCTTTATTTTTCCTTTCTACTTACCCTTTATTTCTCTTTACTAATCACATTGTATTACTGTATTATTGTTGTCTCCTTTATATACCAAACAAAGACCTTAGCTGTCTTATTTATTACCAGTGCCTAGCACCAACTCCGCTATATAGTAGGTGTTGAAAAACTATTTCTTACACGAATAAAAAATGACTTCATATAGTGCTCTGTGGGATGACATGTTTGTTCTCTGTTATTTACCTTCATAAGTTGAAAAATTCTTCTAGCTAAATTATCTTAATATATCAATTCTATCATTATCATCAGTGAATGGATCAGAATCGCTCCAGAATTTATTTATTGTTTCTGCTTTTACCATCTCCTGAATTAATGAGCACCATTATTTAATAACTGCATGTATTTACCATAAAATTACCTTTTTCTTGATTCAAGAAGATACTTTTATTTACATCATTCCAATATCCAACAATCAGTTTCATGTTCATAGTCTCTATACCCCTCAGAAGGCTAAAGACTGTAGTCTAAACACTTCACCACCTTCCCCCTTCCTCATCGAAGAATTCCAGACTTATTGTTCTGTCTTCATATGAAAAATATCTAATCTTTTTGATTAGCTGGCCTTGTCTGGATCTTCTCCAACTATATTATAACTGCTTTAGGGTAAATGAACAGAATTTTACACATTTACACAGTGGTTTTATTCAAGAGAGCACAAGATTCTTATTGAAAAGTTAATGTATAAAAATAAAGATGGTGCATTTTTTAAGATATTTTATAATGGCCTTTGTTCTAGGGTAAATTGGTGTCTGAGGAGGCTTTGAAGTTGAAATATTGGCTTAAATAAATTAAATGCTAAGGTTAAAAATTGCACTATGCCAAGTCTGTGGATAAAGTTTGTCTTCTGTAAACTCCATAATAATTTTCTTAGTCTCTATCTTTACTTAAAGACTATTCCTCCCTGAGCTTATAAGTATTGAGTATTTTTTAAAGTAGCTGATGCTTACCAGAAGAATTATAGAAAAATAAGTTGGAAAATTAGACTAGAACCAGTCACAATGGTCCACAGATCCTTCCTATGGCATTTGATTTAATGTTATAGGAAGTGTGGGGACACTGAAAATTTCTGTGTGGAGGAATACCATTATGAGAACTGAGCTTCCAAAAGGATGAAAAGAACATTTTGAGGTTGTCACCATAATTGCAGGAAGTAGAGAGGCTGAAGAAAAATCATGATAGTGATAACAATTAAGAAAAAAAGCATAAATATGACGTACTTTGTACGTAGTGGAAGATAGGGCATTTATATTAACTTTTAGATTTTGAGCCTGGATGACTGGAGGTGTGGTAATGCCATTACAAGGAAAAGGGAACACATGAGGGAAGAAAGCAGATTCCAAAGGGCAGGGAATGGGATTCAGTTTGTAATATCCTGAGCCTGAGGGGCTGCCAGATATTCAAGGTATAAATGACCACTGGCTGTCAAAAATAAATATCTGCTTACAAAGCCAGGGTAAAGATTAAATGATTTATTGCATTTACTGGAGTCTCTGGCACACAGTTATATTAAATAAATAGTATTAAACAAAATTTTCAAAACTCATTATCAGGATTCAACGAAGAACAAGCATTTTGATACATAAATTTTCATCAAGCTGTGAAAAAACTAAAGCCCACAATATTTAAATAATTTTCATAAGCTCTCAAAGCCAGTAACTACTGAATGGGACATTTTCTGAGCTCAATCACAAAATTATTACATAAGCAAGAAATAACAGTATTATGAAATCTAAATTATCTTGATATTCATAGGAAATATCACTCAACTAAATAGTAAATGTCTGGTTTGAAACCAAAAAAATATCATCCAGGTGAAATCCTAAATTTCAGAAAAATAAAATAGCTATTGATGATACTTTAGTCATCTAAATTTCCCCCTAGGACCAGAATGCTAGCATTTTATGAAACTAAGATCCATTATACATTTTTTAATTATTTATTTACAAATTCAAAACATCTCCAAAAATTCATGAAGTAAAGCTTTCTTTAAAAAAATAAATTTTGAAATTTTTAATTAACAAAAATATTGATTAGGGATGGTTCTGAAATAGTGAAAGAAAACTACTTAGAACTAAGAGGCTCCAAAGACAAAAATATTAACATTTACATAACAGAAGAAGACTTTCAGGTTTTAAGTGTCAGTGAAAAATTTCACTGCTCCCTTCTCCTAAGGTAAATCATACCAAAAGAATTAGAATAGTAAGAAACAGATAGATAAAACATTTTGGCAAAATTAGGAGATAAAATAATAAGCAGAATAAAAGAGAGACAAACTTCATTTTTGTTAAATTCAGCAGACACATATACTCCTATAATAGAGAATTTGAGAAAAGGATGCCAGTTACAGTGAGGAACGCACAGGGTATAAGATCATCCAGAGGTTGTACTCTGGCAGTTGCAGATCTCAAATAGCAGATTTTCAAAGTTTAGACCACACTGAGAGCAAAAACCAACAGAAAAAGGATATAAGTAAGGCTGAAACAGATATTAATAAATTAGAAAAATAAAGTGAAACTATGAAATAAGTCTAGGGCACCTGGGTGGCTCAGTTGGTTAAGCAACTACCTTTGGCTCAGGTCATGATTCTGGAGTCCCAGGATGAAGTCCTGCATCAGGCTACCTTCGTGGCAGGGAGTCTGCTTTTCCCTCTAACCCTCCCCCTTCTCATGCTCGCTCTCTCTCTCTCTCTCAAATAAATAAAATCTTTAAGAAAAAAAAAAGACAAGAAATAAATCTAAAAATGTATCTATTGGGGCACCTGGGTGGCTCTGTGGGTTAAAGCCTCTGCCTTTGGCTCAGGTCATGATCTCAGAGTCCTGGGATAGAGCCACACATCTGGCTCTTGGCTCAGCAGGGAGCCTGCTTCCCCCTCTCTCTCTGCCTGCCTCTCTGCCTACTTGTGATCTCTCTGTCTGTCAAATAAATAAATAAAATCTTTATTAAAAAAATAAAAACAATTAAAAAATAAAAATGTATCCATTGATTAGAAATGAGACAAAATACTGTTAATTTACTCATAGAAGTAAGGAGGAAAATGAGTACACAAAATAAGAAATAACAACAGGTAAATAATGGCAGACAGAGAAAATCAGATCAATGCAATGCAAATGAAACAAAACATACGTGAAAATAATGATTTCCAGGAAAAAATATAAAATACCAAAATCATTCCCAGAAGATATAAGAAACTCTAAATTATTTAATTAACATGGGAAAAAAAAAGAGAACTTTGTCATGGACCTACCCTACAAAAGGCTTTGTAATGATTTCTAGGAAAAAATATAAAATACCAAAATCATTCCCAGAAGATATAAGAAACTCTAAATTATTTAATTAACATGGAAAAAAAAAAGAACTTTGTCATGGACCTACCCTACAAAAGGCTTTGCATATGGATTATTTTGCAACATAATTTTGGAAAAAAAAATAATTGAGAATTTGAGCTCAGATGATCTCTAAATTGCTCCAGTGGAGAGAAATGGGTAAAAAGTACCCTTTAGAGTTTTGATATAGAGAAATCATTCCTATTCAGATAAAGAGCCAGACAGTGATGGCCACTATCACTAAAATGTCTGAAAATTGTTCTGGAGGAACTAGCAATCAAAATTTGACAAAAGGGGAAATAAGAATTATAAAATAAATTTTTATAAATTATAAAATTATAAAAAAAATGTATAGAATAAATTCTAAAGAAAGAAAATGAAACTGTCACCTGTAGTTGATAAAAGTTCAAGAGAATCAACTGGTAACTATTACCAAGAATTCTGTAAGGAGATTAGTCACAAAATGATTATACACAACACAGACTTCTTATAGTCATCAACAGCCAGATAAAAACATATTATGGAAGAAAATATCCCAAAACAATAGTAATAAAACAACCACAAAGGGGAAGATTCCTAGAAATAAAAATGTAGAATCTATGCGAACTTTAAATCCAACAGGAAACCCAAACAAATCTTGAATAGAAAGATATACTTTATTTTTTATATGAATTTTTAACACCCTATAAATATCAGTTATTCCTAAATTAATCTATACATTTAATATGAATACAATAATATTACAAGAGGATATTTTTAGAAGTAAGCAAGCTGATTGTGAATTTCACTTGGAAAAACAGCTTGGGGAAAATTAGGCAAATTCAGCTTGAAGAAAATAATGAGGAATTAGTTTTCTGAGATGGAAAAAATATTGAATAAAACTGCCACAAAAAAGTGTAGTTCTGATACTTAAATAGGTAGACAATTAATGGAGCAAAACTGATGGCATGTTGGTGAACGGAGTCTTTGTTCTGATATCCCCAATTCCCCACATTTGTTTTTTTCTTATGTGAACGGCATAGAACTACATTTCCCAGACTCCTCTATGTATATAGTCTTCTGTGCCCTGTGCCCTCAGTCTTCTGGCTGGGTTCATGCAACAAAAGGCATTGGCAGAGGCTGGCAGGGAGGAAGAGGGGAAAAAAATCCAAGTTATGTGCCTCAGGTCCTCTCTCCATGGCTCCTGATCTTGTGGGACAGCCACTACTTCCATGATCTCAGTTCCCAATGAACATCCCTTGAAATGGCTGTTGCTTAATGGGAGTATTGACTTCCTGGCTCTGATCACCAGCTTCTTGCCTTATCACTACAACAGCAGGCGTGGTATCAGCTTCCTGCTGTTGCTAATCTCTGCCCTCTATTTGGTGTCCTTTTTTCCTCCACCAGTGTAACACATTCCCTACATAAATGCTCTGTAACACCTAGAGTGATTTCTATGTCCCTGCCCAGACCCCAGCTGTTCCTGCTGGCAATGTGTATCAGCAGAGAAAAAGGTACCAGTCAAATATTAAAGAGATATTTGGAGTCGGGGGGGGGGGGGGAATACTATGATCCATCTCATTCCTTACACCAAATCAAAATCCAGATGAGTCAACAATTAACATTTGAAAACATTCTGTAAATGTGCAACAAGAAATCACAAGAGAATATATGTGCTGCTGAAGCGAGCACAAATCACAAGAGAATAAAACCTTACTATGACACAAAACTCAGATGTGGAAGAAAAGACAGATAAATCAGACTACATAAATACAAAAAGCAATCACAAAGCAAAAGCAGTGTAAACAAAGTCAAACTATAAAATACATATTGACAACTTACCTTCCAGATAATGGGCTAATTAACCTTCTACATATCTCCCAAAAGAATGGACAGTATAAGAAAAAATGAGCAAAAGCATGATGGACAGTTCAAAGAAGGAAAAAACATAAAGATCTGAAATATCTTAAATACATATGAAGATGTTAAGTCTCACTCACAATAAAAGACAAGCAAATTTAAACTATAATGACATACCTATCTGGTCGGACATTGACAATGCTTTGTAGGGAAAAGGTACTTCATATATTACAAGTAGAAAAGCAGCAACTGGGCATTAACTGCCCCTCTGTTCCTTCCCCAGCTTGTGCACGAGTCTGTGCATGCTTACTCTCTCTCTCAAATAAGTAAACAAAAACCTAAAAAAACAGATAAAAAGATTGTACCAAGAATAAATGCACATAATGACACATGCATAAAACACCTTTGGAACATAGTCAAAAACCTTCAGTGGGGAAAAAAAGAACTAAGACCTAGGGAAGGAGACAGTTAACTGTAAATCTTATGAATTCCTCGATTCTTTCAACAATGTATTGTGTAACTTTAAAAATTTTAAAAAATAAGTATTTCAAGTTAAATTTTTTAGCTTAACTCTCAGTGAAGAAAACATGTAAGGATGAAGAGATTGGAAATAATTTGGATTTTATAAATAGAGATATTTCTTTGAGCCCTAATATGATTTTGAAGTACAATTTTTGGGGTTTTTTTTCAATTCTGGTTGAAAAAGAAACAGCATTTTCTTTAAGTATTTGTCTGAACACATATGAAATTGCTCTGCATTATTTTATCTCAATAATCTATTAAAAATTATAAGCGTTCTATCCAGACCTATCCGGCTGAGATATACAATGCCATCTTCAGCATCATGTCTAACTCCCCAGATACAACACACAGTTTCTGGGCACAGGTCCCTAGTGAGAACTCGGTTGGAACAAAGGATAATGCTACCATTGATTGACCACCTAATATGACCTAATTTGTGTCAGGAGCTTTGCCTTTATGGTCGCTAACCCTCAACATCATTCTATAGTTTTCTGCATTGTGCCAATAACAGAAATGACACTCAGAGACATTGAAGTCTGTCCAATGCCATTCAGACATTGTTGATGTAAAATGCAAACCAGATCTGGCCCATGGAAGCCAGCACTCTTCCCACCATTCTAGGTTTCCACTTATTAGATTCCAATACACATCATTTTATTTCCAGAATCCCCAATTCATGCTAAGTAAACAGTTCCTCTTAGGATATTCTTTTCCTGTGCCAGCCTAAGCCCCCACAGACATTCTGGAAAATAGGCACCCTTCTCTTTGTCAGTAAAAATAAACAAAATACTAACCCCAAGTAGCAGGTTCCTTGATTAGCAACTCTCTCTTCATCTACCTCTCTTACCACAAAATACACACAAACACACACACACACACACACACACACACACACACACACCCCAATCCACCCATCCTAAGCTCCATTTCATGTACAAAGCCAGAGCAAAGGACTCTAGGTTATAAAATTAGTTACTTAACCTTCATATTTTCTGTGCTGATACCCCCGCCAATTCAAATCCCTCCTTTCTGCTCAAGTGATTACTGCCCTTCCTTTCAGCAAAACTCAGTCTCACACCTTTCATTCACAATGAAGTAAAAATAGTAACATATATCAGAGTTTTTTCTATTTGAGTTCCACGGGATTTCAGTAGATAGGATCAGTGGTTTGGTTAAGGTTGGGCTAAACAAGATATAATGTTTCTCAGAGTCTTTAAATTGCTAATGTGCATGCAAAGAGGTGCCTATACCAAGAAACAGATTCCAAGCTTAATAGATTATGTATTCCAAAGACAACCATTCTGAGAAAGAATTAGAATTAAGTCCTCTAAACTCTTGATCTTTAAAGTGAGATGCTAAGAACACACATTCTGACTTCAGAATATATTCTGGAAATTGTTTGCCTATAACATCTGCTAAGGTATATTTGCAAATATAAATATCTTAAGACAAATGAGAAACTTGAGGCATGAGTCTAAAATATTGGGTAGGAAAATATTTAAGGATGTTAGGTCTTCCCTACAACCTTGAAATGAGCTGAGTAAGCAACTGCACTTATGAGACAGGCATCCTTTTTTTCTTTTTTGGTTCAAATTCTCCTCAATTCAACTGTGTTTACTCAGTATAATTACCTATGCTTCCTACACCCGAACAAGAAAAAAACGAATCAAAATCAACAAAAAAGAAGAAAAAAAAGTTAAAATTATATTAAGATAATTCAAACTAAGTTTCAAAGATAAATAATTCAAGCTGCAAGTTAGGTAAAAATGAGAAAAATAAATTCTATAAAAATATTCCAATATATTTCTAAACATTGAGGCATAACCCTGAATATCATAAACAAGTAAACTGGAGAGAAAATTAGAGAAAAGCCTTATTGACATTAGAGCAGTGCTTCTCAAATTAATATGCATAAGTATCAATCAATATAAGGGAAATCTTGGAAAATGCTGATTCACTAAGTCTGAGGCCCAATATTTTGCATTTCTTGCATATCTTTGCATTTCTCTCTTAGATGATGCTAATGTGCTAATTTGAAGACACATTTGAATAGCAAGGGTTTCAAGTATATTATTAATTCTACCTCTTGTTCAGTATGGTTATCTCATGAAAGCTTATTGATATGAATACATTGTCTGTTAATTATAAATAGGCTGTGCTAAACAAACCCCAAAAATGCACACCAAGAATCAGTGCAGGATTCTTTTGCCCAAAAGTAGACCTAGCATTTTAGGAAAATAGTTCAAGCCAAAAAAAAAAAAAAAAAGGCAGCATTTTTGCTTTATACACTGAACTCATTTTTAATCCACATGTCAGCGAAAGACAGTATCCTCAAAGGGCTTCTGTTAATTAAGAACTGCGAACTGTTGAGTGACATTCCCTCTGCTCTTGGCCACCTGTTAGGGCCACTAGCCAAGAACTGAAGTTATAGGAAAGATGCCAAGCACGAAGAAATGACTTAAGGTATTGCCAGATTTGATAATGTGAATATCCTTCCTGTTGGTTATCAAAAGACACTTTCATTATCATAGCAAATATATTCAATTCTACCCTCTCAGTTGGACTTTCTTTTTTCTGCCTTCCTCCTAAATTATCACCAGCGGAGGTTGACTCTAACAATTTTTCAAGTAGACTGCATAATGTTTTCAAGTCACTAACTTGCTCCCACATCTCCTATTTGAATCTATTTTTTATTCTCTTGATGAATACACTTGATTTTAGAAGTGTGTTGCCCTAAAGCTAGGTTTTACATGTCTTGAAAAATGGTTGCTCAAAACTATTGATTTCTGAAATTGCTGGGCTATAGCCAACAGCATACATTTTCAACACCATTGTGATTTCAGTGACTTACAATGTCCTGTTATCAAAACCCTTTACTCATATTTGCAAACTTTGTACCTGAATGACACTGATTAAGCAGCTGGTCCATTGAGCTCTTTTAAATGAAGGCAGCTACTTCCTCTCTTGCTGCCAAGGAAATGGCAACCTTCATCTCTCACTTCACTATTTCATTGTTGCTTTTCCACCATTTTCATTTAAAATTATGCAGTGAGATGTAGCTCAATCCCTCAATCCTATTATCACAAACTCCAAGAGAGATGTTACTCCCTCCTTGCTGCTCCTTTGTAGATAGGATTGCAGTAAAAGTGCCGTCACCTGGCTTCAGTGACTTTTGATTATTCAGATGTTTTCATTACAATGGGATTTGCTCTTACAAGATTTAACCTGGAGGGATACCAAGAGTGGTGGCCCCAGTGTCCATGTGTGCCTTGGGGAATAACATCAGTCCTACAGTACTTGATCTCTAATCCTCTTGGTTCCACTAAGTGAATTTGCGGAGAAGCTAACACTTAATCTTCAAAAGGAAGAATGTTTACTTGCCAGAGACACTGTACTAGATTTTCAGAATTGCACCAATTACTTCTGCCTTTAGAGTATGAACAATTTGACAACATTAATTAACTCAAATTTTGCTGCACCCCCTTTATTCCCTAGACTAAAAGAGTTTTTAAAAAACCCTCAGGATTCTGAAAATAAGAAATTTGTAACTTCCAAAGTAGAGACAGTTCTAGATATGAAGGAGCACAACTATAAAAAGACAGCTTATCTCGCTTAACTTTTTAAAAACTGTTTTTCAATGTACTGTCATATTTAAGCAGTTTTTCCATTTCTTATTTCATAATACTGCTTTTCCCTAACACAGCCAGAATAATGTCTTTTTTTACATCAAGAAAAGATACTAAGGAACAATACTATTTCATTCTTTTAAGATTTGGCAAATAATGAGAACAAGTATAAGAATGGGTATGTGAATCAATCTATTAATTCCTAGGTTGTGTATGTTCCTTGCCTTGATTTGCCACTCCTTCTTTATGCTAGAAAACTCTTCTGGGAAACCAAGTAGTAGCATCAAGAGCAATAATGTTCAGATCCATTGTGTTTATTGAGTGCTTACTAAATGCTAGGCATTTTACGTACTTCAATATTTACAGTATCTCTCTGAGTACAAATATTTTTGCTGCTTTACAAATGAGAAAACTAAAGTGTAAAGAGGTCAAGTCGCTTTCCAAATGTCACTGACACAGTCAAGCTTTGAATTCAGTCTATCTGAGCCTGACTCCAGACTCTTATCTGCACCATTATCTGTCCATCTGATCATTGACGCTAGTTAGAGAACTACGATACAGAGACGGCTAGTTTTCATGGGTTACTCAGTCACCTTCTACTGATCCTGGCCCTTCCCCAAGAGTATCTTCTTGAATGTGCATATTTAATGAGAAGTCAAGTCCAGACACGTGCTGTTTCCTAATGTAGGTACGTCCCTTTATTGCCAGAGCCCAGAAACAAGACTGAAGATTCTGTACCACACCCAGACTTCAATCCTCTGACTCACAGAGCTCTGCTCCAGGAGCATCACAGACGGGCTCAAAAAGGTTTAGGATGCCTGACAGAATATTGGTGTTCTTCAGAATTTAAACTATAGTCATTATTTATAGAAAACCAATTGCAAATCAACACGTTTTTACTAATTTATCAAAATATATTTATAAATCTGTAATATTCCTCTCGAGACTGGTTTGCTGGAAACCACAGACTCCATTTTAGCTGAGTCACCACCGCATCCGATTCCACCCCCGACACACCAGGGCCATGAAGAGGTGCCCTGGGTCATCTTCCACAGCTTTTTCCAGCATGGATCTCTTATTCTACCTTTTTCCACATGAAGCAGATTTCATCACCCAGGAAGATGGGAAGGTGGGCTGCTCCAAACAGGTAGCAGCTCCCTTAGAAGCTAGAGGGAAAGGATGAGAAAACCAAATTCCTCCCCGCTTTGTCCCAGAGCTTGGGATGTCCGCTGTTGGGATGGAGCGAGTGGCCACTCACCCTCAAGTTTAAAGTTAGGAGTTCTACTTTCAAGAGGCTTTCTGAGTGGCTACCAGAGTTCTGAGAAGAATGAGCTTCCTTTACTGTCCTTTTTCCCCTTCTCACAAATTACAATTGATTCTCCAACCCCCTCATCTATTTTTTTTCACCATCTGTTGACTTACGGTCTGGTTTTCTCTCATTTCTTCCACATACAGTTAATCAGCAGCAAACAAACCTTAGAGAATTTATAAAGGACTAAATAATAAACATTATAAATAAATGACTTTGCAAATAAAGAAATGAATTTAAAAAGCAAATGAGGGTCAAAATACACAAACAGTAGAAATGTACCCGAGAATGATGACTGCACATTTCAAAAACTGGCAGGAAGAGAGATTGATACATGACAGGAAAATTAATGCATCCATTCGACACATATTAAGTGACCACCTACGAGGCAGTGTTCTGTGAGAACAGTGGGATGTGAGATGATGAATAGGATATGGAGCCCACCTTCCAAATTCTTGCAGTCTGGTAGCAAAAGTAAAGTGCATACATAATGGAAGTAAAATGAGACAGAAAGCAATAAACATTACAAGCTTCCCTCCCTAGGCTTAGCTACTCCTCTTTCTATAAACATCTTCACCAGAGCAGGTTCATAAACATAGTATGAGCATACATCTGGATTTGCCAAGGTAGTCCCAGGTCATGCTTATCATCAAAACATCATTATTAATTTTCCTTTCATTCTCAAAAATGACCCAGATTGGGCAATTAATTATATGTCACCTTAATGTTAGTACAAGCCATTTTATTGCTTTTTTTTTTTTTTTGGTTTATGTATCTATTTCTCCACTCACATGCAGTTTCCTAGAGGGAGGAGACCATATTTTCAATTTTTTTAAAAAAATCCTTTGCCTCTAGCACATGCTTGCCATGTAGTAGACAATTAATTTAAAATACTGAAAGAAAGGGGCGCCTGGGTGGCTCAGTCAGTTAACTATCTGACTTTAGCTCAGGTCATGATCTCAAGACCGTGGGATGGAGCCCCATGTCAGGCTCATGCTCAGAAGGGAACCTGCTTGTCCCTCTCTCTCTCCCTCTCCCAATGCTCATACTCTCTCTCTTTAATAAATAAGTAAAATCTTAAAAAATAAAATACTAAACGAAGTACTGATTCTCTATTTGGGGAAGAGGCAAGTTTGCATTTCTTTAAGGGAAAGAGGGAATTTGAATGGTGAAAGTGGTATCTAAAATAGACCTTGAATATGTTGGCCAATTGAACATAACAAAAAATTAAAAAAAATTAAAAAAATAAAATGGACCTTGAAGGAAAAGTAAGACATAGTTCTGAAGAGATGAGGAGAAAAATACTGTAGGTGAAGGGAATGCCAGTGATATCAGGGCAAAGGTAGAAATTTGGACAGTGAGAGCACATATTAAACTACCGTTAAAAACCCTAAAAGTGTGGTGTTGCTTCCAGTGCCATAAAGAGGCAATATGTTCTATCCTGTATGAGACTCACTGAATATTCTGATAAGGTCATCAGGATCTCACAAATTTCCCTACTACTTACGAAGACAATAAATCATATTTGTAATTGAACCCCAGTTTTTCATTTTTTAATTTGTAAAACTGCTGCTGGAGTAATAGAATGAGTAGAGCAATACAAAGTATTTGTGAAGAGTCAATGTTCTACAGGGACTCAGTTTCAAGACAAGTTTGACACTTCCTGTCTGTCACTCTGGGCAAGTGCTAAACCTGTGGAAACCCTAGTTTTCTCATCTGTAAAACAGGGAGAAATACTGCATCAGGTTTCTGTGAATACCAACACAAAGCAAGAGTTGATACAAAGTAAGCAATCAACTAATGTAGCTATTATCAGCAGTTCAGCAATAAACAAACAAAATTTGTGTTTAATGTGTATAGATCATGATTAAAGAATTAATCCCAAATCATTTCTGCAGCAGAAAGTGTAGATGAATGGGTGGACTGTATGTCAGTATATACCTATATTCTAAATCGGAATTTTTTCCTCTCGATTTCTTCATTGACTGTAGCCATTGTAAATTTTATTTCATTTTATTTTAGTTTGCAATGTTTAATGCATGAGAGTATTATTTTTACTGTGTTTTTAAATAAGACGCTCTCTGGTGGTATTATCTTGCTTTGTTTTGCATAATCAAATACATCTAACTGTGAATTTTATATAGAATTACATTACATAACATATGTATGTATTTACCTACTGTGTTTATTCTCTGTTCAAAATTAACAGATCATGCTGAGAACTGTTCAAATGATTTTATTTTTTGTTATAAGAAATATAACATTAGCCTGAATAATAAAATATAACTATTATAAAGTTTATATATTTCAAAAAAATTAGTACTTTTTTTTTTAAGATTTTATTTATTTATTTGAGATAGAGACAGTGAGAGAGAGCATGAGAGGGGAGAAGGTCAGAGGGAGAAGCCGACTCTCCATGGAGCTGGGAACCTGATGTGGGACTCGATCCCAGGACTCTGGGATCATGACCTGAGCCGAAGGCAGTTGCTTAACCAACTGAGCCACCCAGGTGCCCCAAAATTAGTACTTTTTTAAAGATTTATTTATTTATTTGACAGGGAGAGAGATCACAAGTAGGCAGAGAGGCAGACAGAGAGAGAGGGGGAAGCAGGCTCTCTACTGAGCAGAGAGCTCAATGCTGGGCTCAATCCCAGGACCCTGAGATCATGACCTGAGCTGAAGGCGGAAGTTTTAACCCACTGAGCCACCCAGGTGCCCCTAAAAATTTTGTATTCTTCAGTTATCAGAAAGATTGAGTCCCAAGACAAAGAAAAAAAATGTTCTGCAAGATCCAATTGACTTTTACCTCCTTTAACTGGCATTTGCTAATAATGCCCTTTCAACCTTTCAATTACAAATGTGCATTCATGTACTATGACTTCCTGTTTGTCAAACAAATGCACTATGCTTAACAATCCATATATTCTACATTTACTCCATTCCATATGTATTTCTACCAATCATCTCATATAATTATATAAATGTGACATGTATATTTAAATATATATCATGCAACTATATATTTTGTAAATGACTTCCATTTGTATTTTTTGTAAATGACTTTCCACCATCTGACTACAGAAGGTGGCCTAGCTCATTTCTGTAACAGAAGAAGGAAGAAAATGACATTAAAGTAACCAACTGTTTAGGAGAAATCTTGAGTTTTTGGATTAGCTTCTCCTGTTCTTGTCTCGTTATAATGAAGTTAGCATTTGAATTTAGTTTCCAACTTTTGACTTGCATTTCTTTCTCAAGGACTAGCATGAATCCAGCTGAATTACTTTTCCTGTATTCTGCTCTACAGAACAGAAAACCCGGATCTTGATAGTCCCTTTGGACCATTCTCTGAACTACTTTAATCACATAGCTGGTGTCTTGGCTAGAATTATTTAGACCACTTCCTGAGGGAGTAGTGATATATGGTAATTAATTTTACCAAAGAGAGAAAGGGGCATGAAGGCAATCAATTTCATAATATAATATAACATAATATGGCATTAGGAAAATGAATATGATTTCACCATCAATCGGCTCACAGGTAAGAAAAATTCTAGCCCAAATGGTCTCACAGAATTGAATTAAAGTCTGGCCACAGACACGATCTATAACTGATAAGTTGGACTTCATTAAAATTAAAAACTTCACAATCTATGTGGCCATACAAGCTATGTCCTGATGTATTCCTGTGGGACTCCCTTATTGTTCACTGGTCTGTAGGAACAATCTAGGTGCAGCACTTGGACAGGGGTTTGCTTACTTACAATAGTTTTCCAGCAAATTCTTCCACTATAAATTTTAAAGATTTTATTTATTCATTTTAGAGAGAGAGAGCAGGGGAGGGGTAGGCGGAGAGGGAGAGAGAATCTCAAGCAGACTCCATGCTGGGTGCAGAGCCTGATGTGGGGCTTGATCTCATGACCCTGAGATCATGACCTGAGCAGAAATCAAGAGTCAGACGCTTAACTGATTGAGCCACCCAGGCACCCCTCCCGCTGTAAAGTTTAAATACCAAAACTAATTTTGAATTCTTCAAGTCCTACATCTTGTCCTGCATCACAGTAGTATGGAGCTAGGCTCATGGGAGCTTTGTTTCAGAGATTTGGAACATACATTTCACACTGTAAATATCTGAAAGTGTAAATTTCTCAAATTTCCCAAGAAGTTTTTCAGAGAAAACAGGATGTTCATAAAGAAGAGAAAATATAAAATTAAAAATAGCAGATTAAAGGAGAAAGAGGAGGAGAGTGTGAGAAAACAGAAGAAAAAGAATGCAGAAGAGGGGGCACCTGGGTGGCTCAGTTGGTTATTCGACTGCCTTAAGCTCAGGTCATGATCTCAGAGTCCCAGGATCGAGTCCTGCCTTGAGCTCCTGGCTCCATGAGGAGTTTGCTTCTCCCTCTGACCTTTTCCCCTTTCATACTCTCTCTCAAATGAATAAATAAAATCTTAAAAAAAAAAAAAAGAATGCAGAAAAGGAGGAGGAATGGGGAGAGGAAAGGAGCGTTGCCAAACAAGTCAGTGTGTCTGAGGAACACCATTTAACATGTTTCTTTACTAAGAAAATCTTAGTATTCTACTACATACACTACAAAATTTCTTTACTTACTTGATCATGGAAACTTTTCTTTTTCTTTCAGTGGATCATATTATTTTGAATATTCTGTGGAAAACGAATTACTGATCAAGTTCAATATCTTTGAGTTTGCAATTAAGGAAACGGAGGTAGCAGGGTTTAACCAACCCCATATCTCTGCAGTTGATCTGTCACAGAAACAGACTTGCAGTCCTATATTCTCCACAAAGTCACAATCAATACTGAAAAATCAAATCAGATAAATTGTTAAAACCTATTCCTTGTTGATATGAAGAAACACATGTCTATCACAGTACTGTGAATCAATACGTTAACAACATGACCTTATTCCATTGTATCTTGGCAAGAACGTATTTCCCCTACTTTCCTGTTTGCATCCACATATATTGAATGTGTCATGTGGCTTTGGTGCCTGTGAGTCATCATACTTATGACTGGTATACACCGGGCCAGTTCCGTTTTTGCAATAGTCTTCCAACAGCCAACATTCAGCTCTTGATGGATCTGTTGTAGTTTTCTTCTCAATTAAATATCTAGGATATTTAGATTATCACTGAAATTGGAATATCACCAATTGGATACTCATGTGCATACTCCGAGTGTAGGTCTGCAGACTAAGTAGTTTTGAGGTTTATTAAGTGATGGATCACAGTTGTGCCATATAAGCTTTTACTCTTCTCCAGAGATACTCAACTAGGGACAAACAACAATATCCAACAGACAACTTTGGTTTAATTTGTACTGTACTCTTGAAGCATAAAGGAATGACACAAAATTATGAGGCCATTTATTGATTCTTGAACTATGAGAGTAAGAATGGGCTTTGGAGTCATTTAGTTGAATGTCTCATTCATTGACTGCAGGAATTACCCTCTCAGCCTGATAAGTCATCCATCCTCAAATAAAAATATCCAGTGATAGGGATTTAGACATTATAAACTTATTCCATTATTAGAAAGTTAGGTTAGAATTTTCCTTCTCATGTTGGGTTGAATATATATTCCTTTAGTCCCTCCTCTCTTCTCTGGAGCAAAAAAGAAAAAAAAAATCTCTTCCTGATTCTTATAATTCACACGTATTGAGCTTAAAAAAGTTAAATATAAAAACTCTAGTGAAGCATTAGGGGGATGATTTTTAATCTCAATTACTATATCTGAGGCGGTTTTTTAAGTGATCTCAGTTTCTTTAAGTCTTTAAAACAGGGTGCAAGACCTTCCAAGATCTATAATACATGCCAGTGCTAACATCTGTGGCATACAATGATTTTTTTTCTCTGCTCCTGCTTTTTAACCTTCGCCTTCACTAAAGTAATATAGCACGATACAGTTAGGTCCCTTCTTCCCTCTTCCACATCAAAAGGTCTTGTATTGTGGAAGAAGAGCCTAAAGTGACATAGATAGAGGGAAGCGTATGATGGTGGTATGACTGGATGATTGTAAGGCTAGTTTCAGAAGCTTTAGAAGATGGCCATGTAATTATCTACCTTAATATAATGCCTGTGTCTCTGAGCTATATGGACAGTTGTAGACAGCCTCATATTTTGCTTAACTTTTTGCCAAGTCATTCAGCCTACTTAGGTTAAAAGATAAGAGTATATGTTTTGTGGGGTCCAAGATTGTGCTTTGAAATCCATCTACATTGCTAATTCAGTCAGTGGGTTCTCCCTGGGTTTTGTGTATAATATTCATTTTATGCCGTTTCCAAGTTCTCTTGCTGCTATTTTCTTTGTGTGTATTTGCATGTATTTTAGTGAAAATTTGGAAGAATATGCTTGTCTAGTCTGGCACCACACTGACCTAGAAATTCCCCATCACCCACCCACATGCCTTTCTAAGTACACACACACTCACACAAACGCAGGCTCCATCTGTTTAAAATTGTATCATAATTCTTGCCAGTAATTTACAGAAATTTTAGAAACATAAAAACATAGAATGTCAGTCCTAGAAGAAACTCTAGAAATCATTTAAAATAATGACTTCATTTCATAATTAATGCCAAGAGAGGTTAAATGACTTATACAATGTCATTTTCTTAAATTCACTTGTTGGTTGTTTCCAACCACTTCTCATCTCTTATATTTTTCCTGATTTTTCAGAACTTTCTGATACTAACATCAAACCTATATCCCAAAATTCTTTTAAAGTCCCAGGATTTAATTCTTTTAAAGTCTATGTTCTTTATAAACTTCTTAATTTTCCTGGATTTTCCATTTCCTCCCTTAGGTAATGTACGTAAGATCATCCTTTCCTCACAGGAGTGATAAAATGTGAGTAATAGCATCACTTAATATTCATTGCCTACCCCAGAAAGTAGACCTATCCCTCCCTTATTATTATTCCTACTCTGTGTAATACTGTTAAAGCAGGTTATGTTGTTACACAAGTATATGCTGTGACTATCTTAACATCGTTCTTAAATATTCATGTTAAACTTGCATGGTCATACTAAGGCAGCATTCCCCAAAATGGACCACTGATCTGTAAAAGTGATCTGAGAATAAGATCTCCACTGTCAATAAATATGAGCATTACTACCTACTACATACTGCTCTGAGAAAGTTATACTGCATATTAGCATATGAAAGGATCCATTAAGTCCTGTCCTAAAATACCCAGGTATGAAAATAAATCTACTTCCAAATTTCATGAAAACTGCTATAGGAAATACTATAGCAAATATTCTATCCACATTTTTCTTCTATTTCCTCTATATATGAATTTATTAGAAAACTAACTTTTTAAGTTTACCTGTTTCCTCCAACATTAGGACTTTCTAACTTTTGGAAGTTAGTTTACAAAATTTTGAATCCTTATTTAGTTATATTTTCCTTTAAAATATCTAAGACTAAAATTACATACATGTCTTCTTTCTCAATTTTATGAAATATACTTTATCATAACCTCGGGATTATGTCTGATTCTATACAGAATAGATCTCTTTTACTAGTCAATATTAATTTTTTAAAAATGTTTAAATATTATGGAGCCCCCTCTGCATATTGAATTCAAGCAGAACAATGTCACTTTTTCTTTTTCTTTTTTTAAAGATTTTATTTATTTATTTGAGAGGGAGGGGAAGAGAGAGAGCGAGCATGAGTAGGGGGAGGAGGAGGGACAGAGGGAGAAGCAGTTTCCCTCTGAGCAGGAACCCAGCACAGGGCTCCATCCCAGGTCCCTGGGATCAGGACCTGAGCCAAAGGCAGATGCTCCACCAACCGAGCCGCCCAGGTGCCCCATCTTTTTTTTTCTTTTTTTTTTTTTTTGAGAGAGAGAGAGAAAGAGAGAGAGAGAAAGAGTTTTAAGCAGACTGTACTCCCAGCCTGGAGCAGATGCAGGGCTCAATTTCACCCCGAAAAATCATGACCTTAGCCAAAATCAAGAGCTGGATGCTTAACCGACCAAGTCACCCAGGTGCCCTTATTTTATGTTTTTAAAAAGCATGCCAACTACTAAGTTAAGACAAACTTTTATCTAACAAAACAGTTGTGGTCCCAAATGAAATTAATACAATTAATTGTTCTTATGGCAAAGCTTTTCACAATAGGGTATGAGAACCACAAAAACATTTAAAACATCTCTTCCCAGTTCTCCACATCCTTTTTGTCTATTTGAAAAAAGGCTGTCTAAACATGTATTATTGAATAGGAATACAGGATTTAACAATTTCATAAAAATAAATGGAAGAAATGCTATAGTCTACACTGTAATTGTTAAATGAACAATGGAAATTATTATAAAGTTGTCTTTAAATACCTAATAAAAATAACATAGAAGGTGACAAATGTTTAATTTTTAACATACATGACAAAGTTACTGGAATGTCATCAATCTGTTAGCAGTACCCACAGCCAGAGAAGTGTTGTTAGGGTAGCAACATTTATCAATTTAAGTCTTTTATTCTAATTGGAATTTCTAGTAGTCTCAGGAATCTCTAGAAGATTTGTTTTCCAGTGGTGTCTTCCTGAATGGTTTATTTAAAATACTGGCACTAAGTGGAACCTCTATTTTTTATTTTTTCCTATAAAGATTTTTAAGAATAAGTAAATTAGAAACTACCTCTGTAATTTAGAAACATAAAATAGAGAAACGGTGTAGGACTACGACAGTGGTAACGTTAAGTTACACAAAATGATGATTTGAGATTTTTACTTATCAATTAAATTTATGAAACAATTGTTATTCTGGCAACATTCTATGGAGTCAAAAGGATCCAGGGGCTGAACTGCTATAGACAAATTACTAAACCTCTTTACCCCCAGTTTCCTTATGTACAAAATGAATACAATAGCAGTAACTAATTTCTAAAAATGTGATGACAATTAAATGAGATAATTTAAGTAAAGTGCTCAGGAAGCTCCTTTTCAAAGGGTAACTCTTATGATTGTTTTAATGCAGCAAAAGAAATGCTGTAGACATAGTATCTCTCCATTTCAGCAATGCATTTGACAAACTCTTTCATGATGCCCTGTGGACAAAATAAATGTGAGCTGAATGACAGAACAATTATGTGGATCATGCTGGTTGAGGAATTGCAGGCCAAAAGTATTGATTAATGGATCTTTATCACTGTGAAGGAGGTAAACTACAGGGTTCTGCCCCAGGCACTTTCTTGTTCAACAGTATCATCAATGAAAATGGAGAAAAGCATAATTTAGAAAAGCATAAATTAGGTGAATTTACCAAATTTATATATTATCCAAAGTTGAGAGAAACAGGTAACACATGAAATGACAAAATAAATGTTTTCATAAAATCTCAGTGACCAATGGTAAACAAATGCTAAACATGATAAAAGGAAATGGAACAAAAGTCATAAAAATATTTATACTTAAAATATGTATTCTATACCTACAGCAAGGGATAGAACCTGATAGGAAAGTAGCTCTTATGAAATATACCTAAAATGTGTCTTTTTTAGCTTCCAATTTGTATTATTTAGCATAAGGTTACCTACTGTAACAAACTGAACCATAAACATATGATGATTCAAACACAATCCAAAATAGGTATTCCTGATCAGTAGGTAAATCTATGATGCCCTGAATCAGGGACTATTTTTAAAACAACTAATCTAAAATAAGGACTACAATTTTATATATAATCTTTTCCATTGGCATATGCAAGTAAGGTACAATATTATATCTAAAGTCAAAATCATATAATATGTCAAATAAGTGGTTCCTAAACTGGATAACATATTGAAATCAAATCAAGAGATATCTAAGAAACTGCTTCTAGATAACGATGAGGATAACATCATCAAATATTAGAGGTCAGCTGGGCGTGCTTAAGCATTACAAGTAATTATCTTAATGAGCAGCAAGATTGGTAGAGCAACCAGGGTGCAGACCCATTTAAAGCTATGGTGATAGTATATAGAGCACAGAGTTCCAGGGGTAAAACAGACAAGCAATCAACTAGAAAATTCTAATCTATACAATGAATGGAAATTAAGAATAAATAATTGGAATTCTGAAAGTAGTTGCTCCAATAAGATGTATTCTCTGCCCAGTTTTTAGACTTAGGACAGTTTTTAAACTTGGAAGGCACTAACTAAAAGAGACCTGAGAGAAAAGGACCCTAGATCACCGGAGAAATTTTACATAACGATTCTTCCAGTCCTTCCACAAAGTATACTATGGTAATTTCCATGGGTGAACATACATTGTAAAATGGAGAATATCCAGACATTTCAAAAACTATTGGAGACATGGTCCAAGTTGACCAAAGGATCTGAAATGCCGTCATGGCCCTTTGTTAGAGTAGTGGAAGAGGGTACAGAAAGGGTTTATATGGAAATCATGTGAATTCCTGGTATTGACCCAGCCCACAATGGGTCCTTTATGTCCATAGATGTACTTGGTGGTTATTTTTATAGTTTCCAAATATATGTTTGCAATGAAAACAATCATTGGCAAAATTCTCATATTGGATTCTTACTCTGAACAGGAAGAGTTAGAGGGAAGGCAAGTGGACACCTCTGAAACCTTACCCCTTGGCCAAGATACTAAATCAACACAATATTGTATCTCAAAAGAAATGACAGAAATGAATGCCACTCTTAGACACTTAAGGGATACTGGGATGGAGTGCCCACAATCATCACATCCAATTTACCATTCTTTGTCTCTATGATACTGAGATGGATTCCAGAGGTGAGACTCAGCCAGCTATTGCAAACTCAAACAAACTGCAACCTCAACTACAACTGTTGTGCAGATGTCGTATTTTTTTTAAAGATTTTATTTATTTATTTGACAGAGAGAGAGATCACAAGTAGGCAGAGACGCAGGTAGAGAGAGAGAGGGAAGCAGGCTCCCCGCCGAGCAGAGAACCCGATGCGGGGCTCAATCCCAGGACCCCAAGATCATGACCCAAGCTGAAGGCAGAGGCTTTAACCCACTGAGCCACCCAGGCGCCCCCAGATGTCGTATTTTTGTTAAAGCAGATTAACACAGCCTTAGGAATGTAACATGAGGCATTTGTTTTTCTATATGCTTTATTTTCCAAAGTTACCAGCAACGAAAACCAGAGTGCACACATTCAGTGGGAAAAAATAACAGTATATATTTGAAGTCTTGTCCCAAAGCTATGTTAATGCTCCTATATTCTGTCACTAAATAGTCCGAAGTTACCTGTACCATCTATCTTGGACCTTTTGTAGAACATCACACTGACACCATTTTAATCAGAAAAGAATAATAAATGAAAAGTATCTTGAAAGCCTTGGTAACATAAATGCACTCCACAGGGTATAAGATAAATTCTACCAAGATTTAGATGCCTATCTCATCAATGAATATTTAATGGTCCCATCATCAGGGGCATACCATAATCTCCCTTCTCAAAGTAAAGTTCAAATGATCACATCTGGTATCTTCCACCACTAGAAGACCTGATAGGCCTCTTTACCAAGTGAAGGCAGCATAATTTACACTTGGGAATATGGCTCTAACACATTTACCAAGTGACATGGAAAGCTGCTAGCTTTTAATGGGGTCCAAAGCAAAGAGATACTCTGCAATAGGTCCACACTGTAATGTAAGCAGCCTTTTCTGATGAGCCATATGAACGAGAAGACCCTATGGTCTTAGACGTACTAGAGATGAAAATTTTTGCATATAATTTATGGAAATAAATGGGAGAATCATACCTAAGGCCCCAAGGATTCTTGAGCAAGACCATGCCATCCTCATCAGAATTTATATACCACTGAATAAACCATTACTACTATACTACTGGATCCTGGTAGAAAGATCAGACATCCAGAACTGTCTCAATAGAGTTTTTTTTCCTGGCCTATCAAGTCATATGGTTGGGCAGGACAGTAGTAACCAATCATAAAATGGAAATGGTAAATAAGGAATTGGGCATATTATGACCAGGGAGCACAAGTAAACTGAAGAGACCCCTATGTCATCTACTGTATCCATGGCTTCTCTCCCTCGGTTCACAACTGATGGAGAAGGAAAAAGGGTAAGGTTGACTCACAAATGGTTCAATAAGCCAGAAATTAAGTACTGGCAAAAAATTAAGTACTGCTGCATTACAGTCCTACTCAATTGTGTCCCTGAAAGAAAGAATTGGAGGCAATTCTCTCAAAGGGCAGTGCTTTGGGCAGTGCATTTGGTCATCAGTTTTGTGTATAAAAAAGTAGCCTGAGATAAAAATACATATATGAATTTTTGGACATTATAGAATAGCTTGGCTTGTTGGTCAGGGGCCTGGAAGAAAAAAAAAATTGAAAGACTAGGGATAAGAGGCATGTGAATAAGCAATGAGAGTGAGCAAGGTGTGAAGATCACTGTGTCATATGTAATTCCCTACCAGAGAACATCCACCATCAGAAAAACCACTAAATAACCAAGCAGACATAATGATTCAAACATCTGATGTTAGTCAACCTCTGTCATCATCCACTCTAATATTTGTACAATATGAACATCACTGGAATAATCAGAGAGTAGGGTTGGAGGATTTATACTTGGACTCCAAAACATGAACTTCCACTCACCGTATATAGACGCTGGCTGTTAAATGTCCAATCTGCCACCTAGAGAGACCAACACAGAATTCCCAAAATGGCACCACCTCTCCAGTAGGTAAATAGTCCTTCAGTGTCCATTTGATTACACTCAACATCTTCCATTTTGGAAGAGGGAGTGATTCGTTACCATACGGTCACTGAAGCAGCTCCACTATCTCAAGGCTTAGAGAGTGTTCCGATATTCTATCCCATCTAACACTAAGCGAGTTATCCACTTTACAGAACAAAAGGTCCACACTAGGCATAGGAACAGAAGATCTACTAGTCCCATAACATGCTGCATCACCTGACAGTAACGCAATGACCTTTCAAAGGCACAGCTGAGGGTCCAGCTTGAAGATACCATGCAAACATAGCAAAATACCCTCCAAGATACAGTATGTATCCTGAATCAACAGCTGTTTTTGTTTTGTTTTGTTTTTCACCATTAAGTATAATACAAAGGTCCAGGATCCAAGAGGTGGAGACTGGAGGGACACTGCTTAGCCTCACTCTGATCCTCCCAACTCTATGTTCTATAGCCATGAAGGACTTGACTCAGCAAAGGAAACATTTCTGCCATGGGCACAGCAAGAATCCAGCAGTCAAGGGGGCAACATTCGAGGAAGAGTAACATTCTCACAGAGAGAATTAACCCCAATTATGAGGAGGCTGTAGAGCTACTGTTATATAATCGGGACAGGGAAAACTGTTTGATGTTTAAGATGATTCATTGGACATCTCTTGGTACACTTTTCCTAACTTTGATGGTATATTGATAATTGTATTAAAAAGTTCATTACAAAATTTTTTTTTATTAACAACACGGTTACATCAATATGAATCTTGCTCACTGCTTGGATATTTTTATTTTTTTATTTTATTTATTTATTTATTTATTTATTTATTTATTTATTTATTTATTTATTTTCGGGGGGGGGGCGGGATATTTTTATAAGCCAAACTCTGCCCTTCCTTGGCTACAGACTACAGTTGATCCCATCTGGGGACTTCAGTCATGCCACTGTTGCCTCGCTGTTTGTGATTATGATTATGATTATGATTATGATTATGAAAGACAGAGTGAAAAATGGGCAGGTATGAGTTTCATCAGAGGGAGTCATCTTTGCACTATACAATTTTGGTAGAACAAGGATTCCAGAGTGAAAGTGAAGAAGAGGATTCTCTTCCCACTGAACAACTTTTCTCTTTCATTTTTTTTTAAAGACTCATTTATTTACTTGAAGAGAAAGAGGGTGGGGCACCTGGGTGGCTCAGTGGGTTAAGCCTCTGCCTTTGGCTCAGGTCATGGTCTCAAGGTCCTGGGATTGAGCCCCACATCGGGCTCCTTGCTCAGCAGGGAGCCTGCTTCCCCCTCTCCCTCTGCCTGCCTCTCTGCCTACTTGTGATCTCTCTCTCTCTCAAATAAATAAATAAAACCTTAAAAAGAGAGAGAGAGAAAGTGTGCACATGAGTGGGGAGGGGGGCCAGAGGGTGAAAAAGATAGAGCATCTCCAGCAGATTATCCCCTGACCATAGAGTCCAATACGAGGATTGATCCCACAATCCCAAGATCGTGACCTTAGCTGAAATCAAGAGTCTGATGTTCAGCCAGGTGCCCCAGCTCTTTCTTTTTTAAACCCAGAGAAATAAGGTGCCTCCAAATGGCACATAAACAAATGTATACGTAAATAACACACCATAGGAAGAAAGGTCATACTGGTGAGAGAATCCTAAAGGAAAGAGTATTTTAATTTTTAAATTTCCATGAAATATTCTTGTTTTTCTGATATTTAATGTGCTTTAAAGAAAGCTGCCTCCTCCTCAAAGATGCAGGCAGTCCTTCCACAGAAACCTAACAATCACAGTATGCTCACCACTGGAACTAATCACTTTGTACCCCTGGATCCTGTTTATGTTGCTACACAAAAATCCGCAGACTCTCAAGTCACCCTCATCACTCCTTCTCTATACAAAAAAGGCTGCACCATTTCTCCCTTTCTCCAGTTTTTCCTTAGATCTTGAAACACTTTCACTGAGCCCACTGGAATTCATTATTATCAGAAAAACTTCTGTTTTCTTAATCTCTTTAATCAAAACTACCTTTTCTCTGAGGATCTTAACTCCTCTCACATGAAGGCTGTTTCTCATGATTTTGTAATACCTAAAACTATTTATATTTACCCACTTGCTTTCATGGGTAATGATACCCTGACATTGCCTCTATCTCTCTGAATTGTAGTTGGCTGCTTACTTTTTTATGTCTTTCCCAGTAGGATGTGAACTCTTCTATGTAAGAGAAAGTATCATATTCAGGGATGTATTCCTAGAATTGAGCACACTATCTTGTACATCAAAAGGCCTCATATATGTCTGTTGAAAGAAACAAAAAAGTGCATGAATACAGTAATAAAAATATTTCAAATCTGTTGAGTTTCAAAATGTATATTGGTGATATTTAGAAATGTTTGTACCCTTATATCTGGTCATCCCACTTCAAAAATTTAGCCTAAGGAAACCCTAAGAAAATTTATTCAGACATGTTTAAAAGATTTATGTAAAAAGACAGTTATTACAGCAAAGTGGAATGTGGGAAAAAAGCTAAATTTAAACCAAAAAGTGACTCATTTGGTAAATCACTGCACATCTATAAAATGGGACACTATAAAACCATTAAAGTCATATGTTTATGAAGAACAATAGGAAATATTTATTATAAATTCAATTAAAAAGTAGATTGTTAAATACAAGAGACCATTTCTCAATTTTAAAAAATGTTTAAGATGCTAATGAAGGTTAGCTTCATGTAATGGAATTATGAATGATTTTCTTCATTAAACACATTTTCCAAAATTTCCACAGTGGGCAAGCCTCTTTATTATTCTGAAACTCAAGTTCCTTACCAGTTAGCTAAGAAAAATTCTCC
The DNA here is from genome assembly GCA_028533885.1 of Nasua narica. Taxonomy (NCBI): domain Eukaryota; kingdom Metazoa; phylum Chordata; class Mammalia; order Carnivora; family Procyonidae; genus Nasua; species Nasua narica. The sequence goes on along the minus strand of CM052802.1, from coordinate 71,603,564 downwards.
CCACAATATTTTTTTCATTACATAAAGAACAGCTCCATATTTTCAACATGGAGGTAGGTGATTATTACTTCCTGCTCACAGTGCTGGATCTTGCTGAGTAGCAGTAAGAGGATGAGGTTAAAGTTAGGATAAAGAAATACCACCAAACATAAATGCCAGTAATACACACACTACACTATTGTACTCTATTTCACTCATTTCATGTAGCCCGAAATTACATTAATATTACACTTCCTTAGTGAAAAATGAATGAAAGCTTTGGGAACCAGCCAGCAGGTCCAGACCCACTACAGATGTCAGCTGTTTTCTGAAGCAGAGAAGACAGGTACCTCCCCTCAGGAACCAGGCATTTAACATGGCGGAAGAGCCCTGATTCCCTATCAAACAGGTTTCTATGCAAGTTCTCATTCAGTTGAGATCTGAGCCCTTCACAGTGAAAAATAAAATAAGATGAATGATTGCTCTTACTCAACATGGGAGAATTATATTCTCATCTTCAGTGTTTGGACTCAGGGTATGACTTTATAGAAGCTATTTCTCATGCCAGTCAAATCCCATTTCGAAATAGGCCATTACAACAGAAATCTCTGTACAACAAAAATATTTTTCTAGCCTGAAATCCTTAAACTTTTAATCATTTCTATAAGAAACCCCAATTACCATGCCAATAATATGTGAAATTCTTTAGAGAAGGCAAGAGTCTGAACATTTTATAATATTTTTGTGTTCATTCACAGTAGGCAGTATGTGTATTATCTTCCAAAAATTTTGGTTACAAATTTTCCAGTTATCCACCTTTATATGTAGCCATTAGCAGTAGCACCATCTATGAATATAAAATGGAAAAATACCAATAACTTTTCAACATACATTTAATGGTTTGTTTATACCCTATTCTAATAATACTCTTTCTGAACTAAATAAATGGCTAAATATCATTTCCACATTGGGGGCTGAGAAGACATCTACAGATAGATTCCACTCTATTATGTGGAAAACCATCCATAGGGTTATTTGGTTCTTGTCCTTGCTTGTGCCCTGGCTCCACAGCCTCTTAATCTCGATCACTGTCATTTAAAGAACATTTTGGTTGGCTGCCTTAGGGACCGTAATTCATCTTTCAAGTCTTCTCCCTGCCCCTGTTTCTCAGGTTTTGTCATGACACCGTGGCTATTCGGGTGTTGTTTTGGAAGCCATTTGTTCTGCAATAATAAATGAGTCACTGAAAAAAGCACACATTAACATGCACCTGGGTCTCATTTTGGACTGTGTGAGGGCTATTTCCTCCATGAGAGATTTCGTGCAACATCTAGAAGCTCTGGTCTTTTCCTTCTTCCTTCATTGGCAAAGCAGCCTTTTGTATCAAAGAGTAATTGGCCTCGTCCTTCCATTTCACACTGTGGCCAGCTTCCTTCTTAGTGCCCGAATCAGTATTTTAATTCTTGCCTGTATATCTCTGATTCACTTAAAATACTTCCCAAACATATTTTTGCTGACTTAAAAGAGCAGATAAACGTCGCAGATGTGAGAAATAGACATAAAAATATACCTCTGTAACCCTGAAGTTGATTGAGCTCGCCCTTTCTTTACCTACCCACTACTGACAACACAATTCTTTGCCTCAAGTAAGTGTTGCACAGTTTTGCCCTACTGTTTTCATTTTTGCTTTAAAATTCTTAGTAAGTACTGGTAATTGAAGAACATTCAAAATCCACTGTGATAGAAATGTTTCATGCTATTTTCTTTTTTTTTAAAGATTTTATTTATTTATTTGACAGAGAGAGATCACAAGTAAGCAGAGAGGCAGGCAGAGAGAGGGGGAAGCAGGCTCCCTGCTGAGCAGAGAGCCCGATGCGGGGCTTGATCCCAGGATCCCAAGATCATGACCTGAGCCAAAGACAGAGGCTTAGCCCACTGAGACACCCAGGCCCCCCTCATGCTATTTTCATCAATCATTTCTATCTTGGTGAGGTACGCACTCTGAAGAGTTCTAAGGGAAGTGCAATAGTGAATACAAAGCAAAACAGAATAAGAAACAGACTCTACCCACATGGAAATCAATACCTATAAAGATGACTGTCATGAGAGATTGGAAAGAGCACTGGCTTGGGAACATGGAGAATGATTTCAAGATCCAGTTCATAAAAGAGACCTTGGACAAGTCACTTCATTTCTAGGACACCTCTCTGCCT
>CM052802.1:71577822-71600872 GCA_028533885.1 Nasua narica | reverse complement strand
TCTATCTATCTATTTATTTGAGAGAGAAGGAGAAGCAAACTCCCTGCTTAGCAGAGAGCCAGAAGTGGAGCCCCATCCCCAGACCCTGAGATCATGACCTGAGCCAAAAGCAGACGCTTAATCAAATGAGCCACCCAGGCGCCTTGAAATGACTTCAGTTCTGATGAAAAATAGGAAACACACTGGTGTCAGGGCAAAAGCTGGACTCAAGAAAGAATGGGGGGGAAGGGAGAAAAGAAAAACCACAGGTGTTACTTTATGCAGTATAATGAAGCCTTCACAAATTATAGTTGAGATGGCATTTTATGGTTGAGGATTTGAAAGCATCTCAACTGCAATGATCATTAAAGTATACCCAATTCATATGTGTATGTATACACACACACACACACACACACACACACACACACACATAAAACAATCACTATCTGAAAGGGTTTGTAACTGGAAACTATAAAATAACAGAAGCACTTATTTTAAAAATGCCTATGTAATAAGAACTATGCACCATTCACTATTAATATGATGAAAAAAGCATAATTATATAGAACAAACTACAAAGCATATCAGTGATGCCCTGATATAAGCATCTCACTTCTCCTCTCAAGGAACATATAAAAATACCTTCTTGGGTCACAAGTTCAAATGCACGCAGGAGTCATGCAGGCACCATAAGTGTATAAATGGGATAAATATGTGATCATAGAAAAAGACATAATAAACTGGGAGTATTAGTGCCGCATTAAAGCATTTATCTCCAAGTTTTTAAAACCTATGCTAACCAAACAAAGCACACCTTTGGGTGACACAGGGTAGAGGATCACCAATAGCCTGCCTTATTCAAATGGCTGGATTCTTCTGTTCAACTGATCTTCCCACACCTGACCCTATTTTTGCCACAAGCTATCCTCTTTTGAAATGGTCCTTTTATCTAAATCATTTGTTAACTAGTTGCAAAGTGGTGTGCTTCTCTTTGCAGTTGAATGAAGTTTGCTATTATGTAGAATCTTTCTTTTAACATCCATGGTTATTTACTAATTGTGCACAATTTCTATCTCTTTATGCAGTGTTTCTCTGGAGACACTTGATTGGCTGTCTCTATGTGTGCTTTCTGACTTCCTTCAGTGCCAGCAACACCAGAGCCATTCTCTTTAGAAGAGAACAAAGAACGGTCCTGATGTTCATAATGCAGTGCTTTGGTTCACTACCAGTATGCATTCTTGCTGACCACTGTGGAGCAAAGCTTTAATAACAGATATAGGTCTGCATCTTCTAGGTTAATCTCCTCTTGCTAATAATATATATAGTCCCATATGAAAGCTAAGTATTTTCTCAGACATCTGAAAAAAAAAGATAACTTGATTTGACAATGGAGGACTGGACAGTAGAGGATCTGGGTATAAAAGTTTGTTAGAGTTTGTAAGGCAATTAGGAAATATTGCAATGGGTTATCATAGGACTTAAAAAAAAAAAAAAACAACCTAACATTCAGGACTTCTGCAAAAGGGCAGCGTACGAAGATCCTGAAATTACCTCCTCTCACCAACACACCCAATCTATAGCTACATATGAATCACTTCCCTCCGAAAAAGATCTGAAAACCAGATGCATAGCTCCTCCACAATAAAAGAGAAAAACCACCTGGAGAAAAAAATACCAAAAACCCCACCCCTGATACACAATAGAGAGGGATTTACCAGTCCGGTCCTACTGGAGGAGCGAGAGTTTGGTGCCCCACACTGGGCATCGTCCAACCCCTGGAATCTGTACCAAAGAGATGAACCCCCAGAATGTCTGGCTTGAAAAACCAATGGGGCTGACGTCCAAGTGATCCAACTTGCTATAGAAAACCGAGACTACTCTTTCAAAGGGCTCTTGTGTGGTCTCAGTTATCCAAGAACCAGTGAAGAAATAGTTTGTAAAGTGCCTAGACTATTCGTGGAGGAGATTCATTTGCTAATCTAAAATCGTCTTCCGGACAGGCAGGGACGGTTAGAAGCTCCCAAGAGATGGAGATGCTGGTGGATGTCATTTTTGTGCTCTCTACCTACACTACTAGCATAGGAGGGCAAACTTGGACACGGCATCCTCCTGCTGCCTTACTAACAACGTGAGGGGTGAAGTTTACATTCCACTGGGATCTCAAAGGATGAGCTTTCTCCCAGACTCTGAGTAGCGAGAGGAGAGTGTTAGGCTAAAGGACAAGGAAGACCCCCACAAAATAACCAGAGCTGTTTAGCAGTGCCATGAGCATTTCTAATGCCAATTTGTCTGCAAGCTATGTGTCGAGAGTTATTTTACTCAGATTTTGAAAGTTCCTTTTTCTAATACAAAAAAGCAAAACAACTCAAGGAATTCTCTCACACTGACACCAATTTATATGCAGCTAGTAATACCATGCAGCTGGAAGAAATAGCAACCCTGGGGACCAAAAGAACTTAAGGATGTCTTATCTAAAAGCCAGTTAGTTTTCGATGTTGAGCTAACATCTAGAGACCAAGTCAGGACCAAAGCTAACATTTCAAATACAATCTCAGTAATTTTTCCATCTTTTTTTTTTATTATTTCCATATTTTTAGTGTTATTTGGAGATGTACAAAGCTGAAATTGCCCTCAAATTGACCAAAAAAAAAAATCTTTTCAAAAGTTTTATTTTTTTTTTCCAAAAAGGATACAATTTAAATGTGTAGTTCTTCATTTTGGCATAATCATAATAGGCTTACACACACAGAGATTAAATTAGAAATGAGTATCTACTTCAGATGGAAACAGCCCCAAAGTCACATATAACATAGCTTTGTCTATTTTTCATAGGAACTGAAGTTATTTCAAATTCACAGCTTCCAACAATGGTATACATTCTCTAGGGCCTCTTCTTGTAGGGTGCCTGATTTTTTTCAGAGTGTATTTTTTTTAGACAGAGACTAAATAGCAACATAGTTGTTCATTTATTCATTTACTCTTTCACATTTTCTACAAACCTTTTTCAAGCCCTACCAAATGCCAGACACAGTGCTGGAAATACCAGTATAGAAAAAGGCAAAGAACCTGCCTCTAGGAGTTGAAAACCTCTCCTTCCTCATTTCTCTTTCATGCCATACCTTGAAAAAGAAGCAGCTTTTTTCCCCCTTCTTTCCTTCACCTTTCTTTCTTGTTTCCTCTCTTTCTCATATTCATTCATTTTTTTTGTCATTCTACAAATATTAGAAGCCCACAATATGTTAGGCACTGGGTCACCTGTAGCATAAAATCAAGTCCCAGCTTTTTGGGGGGTTTGGGTTTAGGAGGATACTTTATAGTATTTATATACAAAGGTGATCAAACAACTAGCATAATTATATGCTAGATTATCATTATAAAAGTAAGCAGAGAACTCTACTAAGAGAATAATGAAGGTTCTAATTGGAATAATTTGGTGAAGCTCTGTCTGATGAAGTATTTAGGCTGAGACTGTGTGTGTTTGTGTGTTTGTGTGTGTGTGTGTGTGTGAGTGTGTGTGTGTGTTTACTTAAGTACAGTTGACACACAATATTACATTATTTTCAGGTGGGCAACATAGTGATGTAATCCTATGTTATAGTATGCTCACCGTTAAGTGTGGTTACTTACTATCTGTAGGTCAAGGTTTGAAGAAATGGACAGAACTAGCCCTGGAAAGGACTTAGGAATAACTAGTCGTTTTCTACGCAGAAGAACAGCCAGCTGCAAAGGCACTAAGGGTGGAAACAATTTGTCATGTTCCAGAACCTAACGGGGGAGAAGAGTTGAAGCGTGGTAGCTCAATGGACAGTTTCAGAAAGAGGCAGAGACCAGATCATGTAGAGAGACATGTGGGCTACTATAAGAAAGTCAGACCTTATTCTGACCAATGTGAAGCCACTAAATGGGTTCAAGCATGAAGTTAGTTATAGTTATTAATAATAAGAATACCAAAATTATAATAGCTCACATTTTCATAGCTCTTCTCACATAGTGGTAAGACAAAGAAGGGCAACATACTGATGATCTGCTTCTTTGGATAATACATAACCATAATATAAACCCAAAAGGTAATGTTTTGAGAAAGTGTAAAAAGCTTTCAATACATTTATCTTATTTTATTTCATTATTTTTTGTTTCAAGTTTTTATTTAAATTCTTGTTAGTTAACATACAGGGTAATATTGGCTTCAGCAACAGAATTCAGGGATTCATAACTTAATACAATACCCAGTGCTCATCACAATAGGTGCCGTCCTTCCCATCACCCATCTAGCCCATCCCCGCCCACCTCTTCTCCATTAACCATCAGTTTGTTCTCTTAGTTAAGAGTCTTTTATGGTTTGTTTCCCTTTCTTCTTATTTTTTCCCTTCCCCTGTGTTCATTCTTAAATTCCATGTGTGAGTGAAATCATATGGTATTTGTCTTTCCCTGATTGACTTATTTACTTAGCAGAACACACTCTAGCTCCACCCACATCATTACAAATGTCAAGATTCCATTCCTTTTTATGGCTGAGTAATATTCCATTGCACATATATATACTGCATCTTCTTTATCCATTCCTCTATCTATGGACATTTGTGCTCTTTCCATAATTTAGTTATTGCTGACAATGCTGCCATAAATATTGGGTGCATGTATCCCTTTGAATTACTCTTTGTGTATCCTTTGAGTAAATACCTAGTAGTGTAATTGTTGGATCATAGGGTAGTTCTATTTTTAACTTTCTGAAGGAAATGTTATACTGTTTTCCAGAGTGGCTGCCCCAGTTTGCATCCCACCAACAGTGCAAGAGGGTTCCCCTTTCTCCATATCCTCACTAATATCTGTCATTTCCTGTGTTGTTAATTTTAGCTGTTCTGACAGGTATGAGGCGGTATCTCACTGTGGTTCTGATTTGTATTTCCCTGATGCTGAGTGATTCAACACATTTTTTTTAATATTTACAAATACATTGACTGGTTTTAATCCTTTCTAAATAGGCAGAGCTCACCGCTGGTCCACGGTGTCCAAGATGACAATACCTGTACGTGTGATTGTCCTGTGACTACAAGGAGACTGGAAATGTCATAGGAACATAGGACCAGGGCTCTCACTTCTTAATTCCTCCCCCCACATCCACTCCCTCACAACAGAGCTAAGCACATGGAAGGAGCCCGCAGATTGACAGGTGTGAGTTGCCTCTTCACTCAGAAAATATCAACAGGAAGACAAGTGGCTTCTACCTTCACCTCCTCAGAAAGTACAGCACATAGCATTTGATCAATTTTGCCTTTGAACGAAGCTAGTGTGGAGATAGCCTACCACACTGTATTGTTAATTCTGTCAGATATCAAAAGAAGTATACGTTAGAAGAGAGGAATGTAGGAATATGAGTTAAGGAAATGGCCTGCTGGAGTTTAAAAGAACAGAGACTGAATGCCATATGAATGGGTACAAGTGATGACTTTAACTCCTTTGGGACCTCCAGTCACAACTGCACATTAGCCATCCCGAGAAGCTTAGAGTTTTTATTTTGCTGCTATGATCTGGAATTATTCTTTTCTATCAACAAATACATCAAAATATAACCTATTCGGGGAAGAATTTCAGTGTAGGGAGAACCTTACTGTAGGTCATGGTATTTGAATGGAAATGAAAACAGTGTATGTTTTCTGACATTGTGCCTTTCTCAAGTTATCAAAACGATCTAAAACCAATATAATGACTTCAGAACTGCAGCACATGGAATATGTTCCATTTTAACTTTCTGGGAACATTGTGGAAAGGTTATAGCAAGACATGGGTCTTTGGAATCAGGGACATCTCCACTGCAGTAGTTACTTGGAACTCTGCTTTCCCTATACAACAAAAGCCCAGGTAGCTCAAAAAATGAGACCTCCCATTAAATTCTTTGGTAGCCATGTATGTTCTACTGACCTATAAATAATCCTGAAAAAACAAACCACAAACTACAAATGAAAATGAAAAACTAAAAGGTTATCTCTACTTTTTAAATAAATGTACATAATGAGAAGCTTTACTGAAGTATTCACCTTACCTCTTTGTTTATCTCTGGAAAAGTAAATATTGAATTTAGACTATATTCTTAACCATATCCTCATATGGGCTGTTTCTCAGATTTCCTATGTGGTGTTATATAAATAAAGTGAGATTAAAAACTATCATGCACATAACACTAGAAACATATAAAGTCACTCAAGAGGATTGATGGATGTATTACAATTAAAAACTAGCCTCACCTTCATAGTTAGAAACTGTGCCTATGATGTGTCATGGACAAAGCATTAAAGTAAGAGTCGGAAATTTAGGTTCTTACCTGAATCTCTCACCATTTTGCAGCATAACATATGGCAAATTATATAACATCTTTTTCGAGGCAATAGGTAAGAATCAAAGCCCTTAGATTTATGTGTCTAAGAAATAGAATTTTATGTATTTGTTTATTGTAAGTCAGTTTAATTTCCATTTCATTGGATTAGTAGAAATTTAATCTTAATATAATTGTATATTCCCTCTCAATTCCCCCCAGGTTGTACCTAAACTTCAAAAGTATTACACAGATTCAGTCATGGACCGTGTGTGTGTGTGTGTGTGTGTGTGTGTCTGTCTGTCTGTCTGTGTCTGTATGTACATGTGATTTGGGGCAAAGCATGAAGCGGGGCCATGTTTTAGTCCATTTGAGCTGCTATGACACGATACCTGAGTGGATGGCTTGCAAATAATAGAAATTTTTTCTCACAGTTCTGAAGGCAGGAAAGTCCAAGATAGAGGCTCCAGCAGATTTTGTGTCTGGTGAAAATCTGCTTTCTGGTTTACACATGGCTGTATTCTGACATAACAGAAGGAGTATGGAGCTTTCTTGGATCTCTTTCATAAGGGTGCTCATCCTACTTATGGGTGCTCTGCCTTCATGATCTAATCACCTCCCAAAGGCCCCACTTCCAAACACCATCACATGGGTATAGAAGTCTCAAAATACAAAGTAGAGACACTAACATTCAATAGATAGTAGGGTACAATAGAATCTTGATGTAAGGTGACCAAAAATTATCTTTAATTACTCTCACTCTCTTCAAAGTGTATGTGTCTTTTAACTAGCCCTCCTAGCTTGCTGTAAGACCTCACTGGTTCATATCCATGAGATTATCTCTAGTCCAGGGGCTGCTAGCTACTTCTATGCCCTTCAAGTCTGGACCGGAATCATTTCTATATTGTCAGGCCACACTGGGCCAGTGGAACTCTGGGAGTCTTCATGATACAGGACTTTTTTTGTTGATGCCTCACAGCTAGCTTTTTGGAGCTCTACTAAGAGAAATGGACATCATGTATTCATTGCATGTATTCATAGCAACCTCAAATCCAAACTGCCATTTGGCCTACTTTGGAACTTGGCCCAGGTAGCAGAGCCCAGAAAACTCCCCACAGGGCCACCAAAATTTGTGCTTCCTGATTTTTCTCCCTTCTGCAGAAAGAGAAATTTTGCCTAGGCTAGGTTTGAGGAAGTTGTCTTTTTAGCCATGATGCTTACTTCCTTATTTGTTTACTCTTTAAATTATTTCCATTTCCACTGGTTAATGAAACAGCCTGAAAGACACTTTCTTCCCTTTCCTTTTTGCTCTCGTGTGCCTTTCCTGAAACAATGAGTACATAATGGCCAAACATGAAGGGACTAAGTGATCTCTAAGGACCTTTAAAGTCTGTATTAAAAGTATGACCAGTCTCTTCTTGCTAAATATGGATGAAGTGATGATAGAATTTTGGATGAATAGGAAAAGCTATTAAGATGAAACAATGATACTACTTTAAAAAATACACAGAGTAAAGTCTGCTATACTATATAGTTAGCAAATAGTTATGCTACTTAGGTTTCCTCCGCTATCCCAAAGTAGAGCATTCTTATGAAAATTTTGTAAGCCAAAATGGTGTAAAGTGAAGTAATTATTATTTCATAAAAGTGAAAATACTCTTCAGATTTCTTTCAGTTAGTGAAAACAGGTACCAAGGTAGGTCTCTCATAAAAGCAGAGTGGAATAGAGTATACTTTTGGAAAGTGGGGGAAACCTGTATATAATTTTATTAATCCAGAGTTCACATAGCATTCATAATACATGGCTCTCTAATTTTCACAAAATAGATACAATACAACACAATAAATATTGGTTATGCAAAGTTCATATTTCTTTAGTCACTCAGAGGCAATACAGAACCACCTATGGCTTTTAATAATTATAATTAATATGTTAACTGAAACATAAAGAAGTACTAGTAAAGGTTAACTTCAAATAGAATGACAGAATGTTTATTCTATATGTAAATGAAGTAATCCAACAACAACAAAATATATAAATGAGATGTGAGCAATTTGGTTGAACAGAACTCTACGACTGAATGGATCCACTAGGCATTGCTTGACATTGTAACATAAATAAAACAAGTCAGCCAATCTAAAATCTTTCGTGTAAGAAAATGAGGATGCAAATTTGGAAAAAAATAACTGAAAGTATAGCAAGTATGAAAAGAAATGGACTTACTAACTCTAAGGAGAGAAATGTTATACTCAAATACAAAGAGTTGAATTAATAATAAAAGTAGAAGCTTAAGCCTACAAATCCTCCAGGTAAGTTAAGTTTAAATTCATGTACTCTAAGTAAACATTCAAAATGTTTAATTTATAACTGTATTCATTAATATGAAATCAACAAATTGATGACAGTTGATTTACTAGTTGATTACTCCATGAAAAAGCAAGTATTCTTTTTGCTGCACTCAATCAGTGGACTTTTATTGAACCACTACAGGTGTTAAACATTGTGGTAGGCTTTAGAGACACAGACACTTAGGACAAAATCACTTCCTTGAAAAGGCTGATTCGGGAAACCAATAGTGGGGAATTCTGGAAAAGATGGCAGAGCAGGAGGACCCCAAGTTCACCTTGTCTCATAAATACACCAAGATAATACTCACATCAGTGCAAATAACCCAGAAAATGACCTGAAGATTGGCAGAACAGACTCTCCACAGCTAAACACGGAGAAGAAGCCATGTCAAAAATGGTAGGAAGGGCAGAGACACAAAATGACCTGTGGGACTGTCCATGGGAGGGAGAGACATGGCAAGCATGGTAAAGGGAGAGAAGCAGATCCCACACCAGGTACTCCACACACAGAAGATCCACAAGGGGAAGACAAACCCCCATAATATTTGGTTTTGAACACCAGAGGAACTTAACTTGTGAGTTTTTACAATCAGTGAGGCTCAACACTGGAAAATTTAAAAATCAGCAGCTCAGTTCTGGGAGAACCAGAGGGCAATAGGAAACTGAGTCTGCACTCCTAAAGAGACAACTAAGAACAATTCTGATGAGATACAGCATAGAAGCAGTAATTTGAAAAATGCCTGGGGTATAAAGGATATTTATTTACTAATCTCAGAGCATGTGCTGGAAAGGTCAGGGATCTTTAGGAGACTTCAAAAACTGGTCGAAGTCACTTCCCTCCCCTGCCTAGATGCATGGAAACCTGAAGGAACCAGCTTGAACACTCTCCATCTAGCCTGTTACCAAAACTCCCTACCCTTATGCTCTCCTATGCTCTCCACCTCACCCCTCAGCTGGAGTCCATCCAAAACACCACCATAAGGGTGGCAATGTGCAAATAGCCCTGGCAAGGGTCAGCACCACTCCAAAGTGACACCTGCCCTGGAGAAAGGGGAAGATAATCACACACACCAGTTCGACTATGACTCAGCAGTAGGATAGAGAAAGATAGATGGTCTGACTGCAGGCCCCACCCACCAACAAAAGCCTCTCAGGAGACAAACCAGGGAGGGGTGCCTGGGTGTCTCAGTCGGTTAAGGGACTGCCTTCACCTGAGGTCATGATCTTGGGGTTCTAGGATGGAGTCCTGCATCAGGTTCCCTGCTCAGCAAGAAGCTTGCTTCTCCCTCTCCCACTCCCCCTGCTTGTGCTCTCTCATTCTCTCTCTCTCTCACACACACAAATAAATAAATAAAATCTTTAAATTAAAAAATAAAAATAAAAAAAAGAAACAACCCAGGGAGAGCATTCTGCAGTTCAGTGCCACCACAATTCTGGCAAATACCTGGTCTGATCCCAGTCAAGACCAAGATGGCCCCAGACTGGCCCATTACCTGACCTTAATTGGTAAAGAGAATCATTGTAGATGACTGAACTGAAGGTAAATGGGGCTCAGTCACATGAGTATGGCACATGCAACACATATAGCAGACACCTCTGAAGAGCCAACTTCTGATGAATAGGAGACATTGCACTGCAGGGCACTATGCAACCTCTTCTAAGGCCACTACTATCAAGAGCAGGAGACCTAGCTGACTTTCCTAAAATATAGAAACAGATGCAGAGAGTTAGACAAAATGGGGAGATGAGGAATATATCTCAAATGAAAGAACATGACAAAATCATATTAAGAGAGCTAAGTGAAATGGAGACAATTAATATGCCCAACAGAAAATTAAAAATAATGGTTATTAAGATACACACTAGAGTTGAGAAAAAAGTAGAGGAACTCAGGGAGATGCTCAAGAAAGAAATAGAAAATATAAAAAAAGAACCAATCATAGATGAAAGAACTCAAAACTGAAATTAAAAATATACTAGATGGAATAAATAGCAAACTAGAGGAAGAAGAAGAACGGATCAGTTACCTGGAAGACAAAAAATGGAAAACAATCAAGCTGAACCAGAGAAAGAGAAAAAAATAAAAATAAACTTCGGAAACTCAGTGACACCATCAAGTATAACAACACTTATATGATAAGGATTCAAAAAGGAGAAGAGAGAGAAAAGGAGGCAGAGAGTTCATTTGAATAAATAATAGCTGAAAACCTCCTTAATCTGGGAAAGAAAACAGAAATCTAGGAGGTACAGAGAGCTCCCAAAAAAATCAACGCAAGAAGGTCTACACCAAGACATATAATAATTTAAATGGCAAAGGGTAGTGATAAAGCAACAAGAAAAAAAGAAAAGAAAGCAGTTATATACAAGGAAAAACCCATAAAGCTATAAGCTGATTTTTCAGCAGAAACTTTAAAAGCCAAAAGAAATAATATATTCAAAGTGCTCAAAAATAAAAACCTTCCAACCAAGAATATGCCATCCAGCAATTGATAAAACATTAGACAGAATCATCAAACAGAGAGAGAGAGGGCTCAAATAAACAAAATCAGAAATGGAGGAAAAATAACCAACACCACAGAGATACAAAGGATTATTAAGAAAATATTATAAAAATTTATACCAAAAAATTGGACAACCTAAAAGAAATAGAGAAATTCCTAGAAGCATATAATTTTCCAAAATTGAATCAGGAAGAGAGAAAATTTGAACAGACCAAGCAGTAGCAATGAAATTGAATCAGTAATCAAAAAGTTCCCAACAGACAAAAGTCCAAGACCAGATGGCTTCACAGATGAATTCTACCAAACATTTAAAGAAAAGTTAATAACTACTTCTCCCAAATTATTCCAAAAAAGTAGAAGAAGGAAGAAAGATTTCAAATTCATTCTATGAGGCCAGCACTACTCTGATAAGAAAACTGGAAAAAGACATTACAAAAAATGAGAACTATAGGCCAATATCTCTGATGAACATAGATACAAAATCCTCAACAAAATACCAGCAAACCAAATCCAGCAATATATTTAAGAAATCATTTACCATGATCAAGTGGGATTTATTCCTGAGATGGAAGGGTGGTTCAATATTCATAATTCAATCAATATGATACATCACATCAATAAGAGGAAGGATAAAAACCATATGATCATTTCAACAGGTGCAGAAAAAGCATTTGACAAAGTACAACATTCATTCATGGTAAAAACCCTCAACAAAGCAGTGTTAGATGGAATATACCTCAACATAATAAAGGCCATATATGAGAAACCCACTGCTAATATCAGCCTCAATGGGGAAAAACTGAGAGCTTTTCCTCTATAGTTAGGAAAGACAAGGATGTCCACTGTCACCACTGTTAAAATACTAGAAGTCCTAGCCACAGAAATCAGACAATCACAGCAAAAAATAAAAGGCATTTAAATTGGTAAGAAAGAAGTAAAACTTCTACTATTTGCAAATGATATGATACTATTCATAGAAAACCCTATAAGACTCCATCAAAAATCTACTAGAACTGTAAATGAATTCAGTAAGATTGCAGGATACAAAATCAACGTACACAAATCTTTTGCATTTCTATACACTAACAATGAAGTAACAAAAAGAGAAATCAAGAAAACAATTCCACCTACAATTGCACCAGAAATAATAAAATACATAGGAATAAATTTAGCTAAGGAGGTTAAATGTCTGTACTCTGAAAGCTATAAAACTTTAAGAGAAGTTGAAAATACTCAAATGGAAAGATAGTCCATGCTCATGGGTTGGAAGAACAAATATTATTAAAATGTCCATACTACCAGAGCAATCCACAGATTTAATCCAATCCCTATTAAATATCAACAGCATTTTTCACAGAACTAGAATAAATAATCCTAAAACTTGTATGGAACCACAAAAGAACCTGAACAGCCAAAACTTGAAAAAGAACAAAACTGGATGTATCATAATCTCAGATTTCAAGGTAGCCTACAAAGCTATAGTAATCAAAACGGTATGGTACTGGCACAAAAACACACATGTAGGTCAACAGAACAGAACAGAGAGTCCAGAGTAAACCCGTGCTTTTATGGTGAATTAAGCTCTGACAAAGGAGACAAGAATATATAATCATAAAAGAATCTCTTCAACAATTTGTGTTGTGAAAACTGGACAGCTACATGAAAAAGAATGAAACTGGACCAATTTCTTACTACATAAAAATTTAAAAATGGATTAAAGACCTCAATATGAGACCTGAAACCATAATAATCCTCCAGGGTATCACAGGCATCAATTTCTCTGACATTAGCAGTAGCAACATTTTTCTAGTTATGTCCCCTAACACAAGGGAAACAAAAGCAAAAATAAACTATTGGAATTACACCAAAATAAAAAGCTTCTGCACAGCAGAGGAAAAATAAAACTAAAAGATAATCTACAGAATGGGAGAAGATATTTGCAAATGATATATCCAATTTATTGATATATCCAATAAATGGTTAGTATCTGAAATAAAGAAAGATATACAACCCAATACCAAAAAAAAAAAATTAAAAATGTGGAGAAGACATGAATAGACATTCCTCAGAAGAAGACATCCAGATGGCTAACAGACACAAGAAAAAAATGCTCAACATCACTCATCATCAGGCAAATGCATATAAAAACCACAATGAGATATCACCACACGCTGTCAGAATGGCTAAAATCAAAACGACAAGAAACAACAGGTGTTGGTAAGGATGTGGAGGAAAAGAAACCCTTGTGCACTGTGAGTGGGAATGCAAACCAGAGAAGCCACTGTGGAAAACAGTATGGAGATTCCTTAAAAAATTAAAAAAAGAATTACCATATGATCCAATAATTCCACTACTGGGTATTTATCCAAAGAATATGTAAACACTAATTTGAAAAGATATATGCATCCTTATGTTTATTGCAGTATTATTTACAATAGCCAAACTATGGAAGCAGCCCAAGTTATCTATCTATCTATCTATCTATCTATCTATCTATCTATCTATCATCTATCTCACAGCTTATATATATATATATATATGTATATATATATATATATATACACACATACAAACACACACACGATGAAATATTACTTGGCCATAAAAGAGAATGAAATCCTGCCATTTACAACAACCATGATGGATTAGACTTCAGCTAACAACCTGAATGAGCTTGGAAATGGGTTCTTTCCAAAGCTTCCAGATAAGAGCCTAAGATGACTAACACTTTGATTTCCATCTTGTGAAACCTAGAGCAGAGAAACTAATTAAGCCAAACTGGATTTCAGATCTACAGAACTGTGAGATAATAAATCCATGTTATTTTCAGAAAACTAATACAAGGTTCAAGAGGTTAAGTAGAGACCAAACTATATAGGCCTTCGTATGCCTGTAAGGCTATTAGAGAAACTTGCTTCAAAACATGAAAAGGAATGGATTTTTCATGAAAACTAAATTTTCAGCAATGCTTTGGTCTCATGTCTAGAGTAGACACTAGAAAGTAAAATCCTCCACTACAACATAAGATTCATGAAAGTAGGGAGTATTGTGTGTACCATGCTATACCCCCATTCCTAGAACAGTTTCAGTATTTGGTACTGGAAAATATTTGTTGTACTCAAAATATATCTGTGGTTGAATGGATCATACTACCCAGCAGTAGGAAGGGTCAGTAAATTCTTGGTCAGATGTTGTCTATTACAATTATGGGTCTACTTGGGGAAAAGTGGTCAAAGTCTTCTTTATCTTTATTCATCATTTTTTGCCCACATTTCTTTTCATGTTCACTAAAGGAATATTTAGTTAAAAAAATCAAAATAGGTTCAGAAAATGGCCGTAAGGTGACAGTGAGTACTGAAATTGAGCCCTCCATCCTGTAAAGGGTAAGAAGGACAAGAGATGCATGACAAGGATGTGACACGACAGGAGGCTCAACTGGAATTAGGAGTAAATATACCATGAAGCTCTCCTAGTGGGTGTTTCTTTTTATTCCCCCTCTGCATGATACCTACATGTTCTAGATTTCTCACTCACTGAATGAAGTGGAAATAAAACTACATTTCCAAGTTAGTTTTTAGAGTGAACCATTCCAAACAGATAATATAAAATGCCCTTGGGCAAACAAAAATAAAATAAAAACCCAGGGAAAATGACTATTTAGACTTATTGGTTTGGGCCTTGGCAGTAAAACAAATTCAGTTTTTGGAAAATTATGTTTATCTTGTGTATTTTTCATGTTTTTGATCCTGGCCACTATTTGAATTGTCATTCCCTCAAAGGAAAAGATAGAGTAAATCTTCATGGATCTGTACAAACACAATCCAATGCTTTGCATATAATGAATGCTAAATAAATATTAATGCCTCGCCTAGTTATTTAAAAAGTAGAAAACTAAAAACAGATCTCTCAGAAATTGGCAACTATACTTTACCCATAGTAATCTTATTTCTAGCACTTCATTGTTCCATACTCAAAGACAGATAACAACACAGTTCATTCTTTTGATCATTTGACAATTACTGAGTACCTACCATGTGACAAGCACAATGCCACAGAGACACAGTGATGATCAAATTTAGTGCGTCCTTCAAAACAAAGCTCACATTCTGCTTGGGGAAATGGTCTTGAGCCAAGTAATCACATTAATCAATGTATGTCAATAAATTGAGTAAATGTCTTTAATGTAAAAAACATTTTCCTTAAACAGAAAAAAAAAAAAAAAAAGACTGCAAATAATGCCAGGCAGACATTATTATGGAGTTCCTCTGTAGTCTGACATTTTAGAGAAACTGCATGTTCTTTAGTAATGCTAGCACACAAGACTGGATATGACGAGAGGTGAAGATGGAGTTGGAGAGGTAGGCAAGCCAGAACATGTTCTCCTGAGTTAACTGGACTTCATTCTGTAGATGATGAGCATGTACACTGTCCTGGGTCTTCCCTTTAATAAAGTAATTATTCCAATTTGACATATAAATTACAAACTATACACTTATAAATGTCTATATTTAAAAAATATTTACCTAAATAAATAATAGTATTAATAATAATAATTGTGTCTGATTCCCAGAAGAAATTATTGCATTTATATTTTGTTCTAATATATTTGGAATGGAATGTTTTTTGCTTGTAGGTAATATTTCAGTTATACACACAGACACATACAAACACACACACATACACAATCAATCAATCTGGAAATTGCCCCCTTGGTTTCAGAACCCGTATTGTATCAGTTTGCATAGATATTTAAAGGCAAGTTTCTTCCCCTTTTATCTCCACCTTTAAACTAAACCAAAAGTAGAATTTTATCACCATGAGAAATACAAACTAAATACAATTAAAGACACCAGCTAGAGAATACAAAATATTTTTCCATTCTGTAGAAAAACACAAAATATCACATTTTAAGGACTAATGAAAACTGTTCGTTTACATCAACGTAACACTAGAAAATAACAATAAAGATTTAAATTAGCCTTTGTTATAACAATG
Organism: Nasua narica; assembly: GCA_028533885.1. Lineage (NCBI taxonomy): Eukaryota > Metazoa > Chordata > Mammalia > Carnivora > Procyonidae > Nasua > Nasua narica. The sequence goes on along the minus strand of CM052802.1, from coordinate 71,584,735 downwards.
ATAATCAATCATACTGTTTCCTCAAAATAAACAATTTTGATTAAAATATAAACACAACCCAGAGTTTGAATGAAGAAATTTTAGTCCCTGAATTCATAAAAACTCTATTATATTAGTTGTTACTTAGATTTTTTTTTTAAGTGGAGAAAAATTGCTGGCCATTTTATCTCACTTTTTACTCTAATTGCTTTATTGTCTATGAAAGCAACACAAAAGTGCTCTCTAAATATTTTCCAATAAAAAAAAGTGACTGCTCAAATAACATAACAGAAATGTGTGGAACTTTTTGGATGGAGGAGTGGTGGAGAGAGAAGGACTTTTCATTGCTCTAAAATGGAAAAGGTAGGGGTGCCTGGTGACTCAGTTGGTTAAGCACCTGCGTTTGTTCTCAGGTCATGATCTTGAGGTTCTGGGACAGAGCCCTGCATGGGGATCCCTGCTTAGTGGGGACCCTGCTTCTCCCTCTTCTTTGGCCTCTTCCCCCTGCTCATTCTTTCTCTCTCTCTCTCTCTCTCTCTGCCCTCTCTCTCCCTCTCAAATAAATAAAATCTTTTTTTAAAAATGGAATAGGTAATCTACTAGACAGATCATGTTTCCTCTAATATTCTGAAGATATGATCTATAAGGAAACTGTTAAAGCATAGATTTTAAGCATAGATTCATAAAAGCTAAGAGGACCTAAAAGTTGATCTCATCTACATCCTTATTATTCTATGTGCTTCTCAATTTTACCCAGACTCCCCTGCACTTAGGTTAGAGCCTGTGACTAGTTATAGTCAGTAGACTATGAATGAAAGTGACACATTACTTCTCAGCTGACCTCTTAAGTGAGGGCACCCCTTCCATCTCTCTCTTCCTGTAGCTACCTACTAAACCATGATTCCTCACACAACCTGGGTCCCTGAGGACTTGCAGAGTCATATTCTCTGCCATCTGGTATATTGGAAAAGAAATATGAGTAAGAAAAAAATTGTTCTGTTGAACCACTGAGATTCTGGGGTTTATCTGCTGTGGCAGGTAACATTATTTAATCCAACAGATATAGCATGAAATATGCTTCGAGTGTAACAAAATTAAAATATGTGACATTAACCTTTGGTCATAAGGCAAGGGAATCGATATCAGCAGTAAAGATGGAGATATGATTATGTGACTAGGTATAGGCTCTATATTTGTTAATGCTAATAAAGTAGAAGACAGACCATGGATTACTTAACTTGTAATTGTTAGAGGAGGTCATCGAGAGGACATGATCTCCAGTTGACCTGTGAATTATACCTGAGAAACAGGCTCCTCACCTTCTTCCCATCCTTGGAATATACATGTTGCCAGAGTGGGAGCTATTCCAAGGACATAGTCTTAGAGTTAGGTGTTGAAGCCATCTTCATGATGTATGTGACTGAAGCCAATTTAGGCCTCTATAAATATTTAAGATTCTGCCAAGAGGGTGAGGAGATCTGGTCATTTTGTAGCCACTGAAGACAAGTCTTGTATGCAAGTTTTCTTGCTTATTAAAACTGTCACCTACCAATCTATAGTGGTCTGCCTCTTTCTTTGGTCTCTTTTTGCCCTCTGCATACCAGGGGCCAATTTGTGAAGCAACAGTAGTTCCAGGGAAAGGATGTATATTAATTGGTATTGGCTGTGTTTCATAATATATTAGGAGAAAGTGATTAGCATAGGAAGAATTAGCCAGTTTATAAAAAGAAATTTGGGCTTTGCATGATTGGAAAAACAGAGTTTTCAGATTCTGACAGTAAGTGAATATAACAAAATTGACTTTGAGAGACCAAAACCAGTATACATTTCTTGCCGAATAAAAAGAAATAAGGAAAAGATCAGATTATAGATATAACCGACATATATGTTCCATAGGACTTCAAGATAGCTTCCAGTATTTGGGGGGAGATGCATGGAATAAGAAAACAAAAAAGTAAAGAAGACTTCAAAATCATAACTCATGGGACTGACTGGAAGCAAATAAATCAGAAGTCTACTACATTTTCAAAGGAATGTTTATAAGCTTGGACTATAGAATACCTTGGATTGCTCCAGACTTAAATAAACAAACAATAAAATACTGTGGGTCTTCAAAGTTATGGGGAAAAAATTAGTTGAGAAAGTTTTTTATTGAGCATAGTATTCAATTCCTATTTCAGATGAACCAAGTAATAGAAAAGAAGAAACATTCCAGAAGGGAGAGCCAAAAGTAGGGAGAACAATAGATACAGGAAATCTTCCAGAGCAGAACAAGAAACTTAATCAACCTCTGCCCTCAGGGTAAAAGTTCTTAAAATGTCTGTACAATGGGATTCCAGAATTGCTTACAGACTAGTGACTACCACATGCCATGCCATGTAGTTTTCCTTTTTCCCTGTGGGATTTATTACAGATACCCTGTTCTTGTTCCATTGTTTATATATAAAATGAGAAATTAAATCATAGTTAATTGATCCATGAGGATTATTTTGGTCATCAACTATATGTAATATTAAAATATATGTATATATACATATATATATATTGTAAAATATTAGCAAGTATTAGCAGGTAAACCTTTCTGGGTTTCAACAAAGACATGCTATTTTAAAGTCAAAATTTGGGGGTACCTGGGTGACTCAGTTTGTTGAGTGTCCAACTCTTGATCTCAGCTCAGGTCTTGATCTCAGGGTCATGCGTTCAAACCCCATGCTGGGTCCCACAATGGGCATGCGGCCTACTTAAAAAAAAGTCAAAATTTCTCCTTCAGAATATGCCAAAGATAATGACATCTTCAGAATATAAGTCAGCATGTATGTTCCAGAAATCTTTCTTGGTTTTACTGCATTTAAAGGCCATCCATCTGAAATGAGGATGTTAGGCTTGAAATCTAAGGCAGGATAGTATAGTGGACTGATGATATTCACTGAACATAGTATTTGGACTCTAATGGTGTTAGTTCAAATTCTGTCTCTGAGAGTAACTAGTACAATCAAAGTTCTTCATGTCCCATTTTCTTCGTTTTCTCCATTTCTTAGTATGGAGCTATGGGATTGTAAGGATTAAATGATAATATATGACACATGGTCAGTGCTCAACAGTGGCTTGGTATAAACAAAGGTATAGACTATAAATTCTCCTACTGAAAAAGAGAGACAATGGAAGGTTTATAGAGTCACTTGTCCTCAGCAATTCTGAAATCCCAGAAGGAACATGTTGCTAGTTCTTTCATTAAGATTTAAAGGCCAGGTCCTGGTTCTTTGCTCTACCCTCTGGACCCTTAGTTCTGCCCCTCCAGTCCTTCTTTCTTTGTCAGGCAATGTAACCTGTATTTACAGCTGAGTAATTTTATTAGTTTGCTTCCTGTATGTAAAATAGGGGTCCAACTTCTTTTTTATTCCACACTGTTTTTGTCCCTTTCCAGTCAAGCCAGCAGTGTTTTAGTCTGTACAATTCTCTTAAAATTTCTTTGGTCCCTTATGAATCATAATGGGGTTCATTTTGTTAGATAAAAGCCACACTCAGAGGCATCTTGAAGATGTTTTCTACCTTTGGGCTAAGCTGAGGCTATGAGAACAAAGCCCTATTATTTAACTGAATAGTTCTGAGTTACAACTTTATCTTTCTGAGATTTCAACAAAGGATTTAATGATCATATTCATGATTTGTTTTTATTTATTTATTTGTTTGTTTGTTTAAATATTTTATTTATTTATTTGACAGAGAGAGAAAGACAGAGAGAGAGGGAACACAAGCAGGGGGAGTGGGAAAGGGAGCAGCAAGCTTCCCACCGAGCAGGGAACCCGATGTGGGGCTCCATCCCAGGACCCTGGGATCATGACCTGAGCTGAAGGCAGACGCTTAAGGACTGAGCCACCCAGGTTCCCCTATGATTTGTTCTTAAATCATAATTTTCTGGCTTAAAAAAATAAGCATTTCTTATTTCTCATAGTTTCTGAGAGTCAAGTATTGTTGGGCAACTAACCTGGGTGATTTGGGTGAAGTGTCTCTTATGAGGTTGTAGTCAAATGGGGGCCAGAGACAGTTACCTGAAGGCATGACAGTGGTTGGAAAATCTACTTTTGAGGTGGATCACTCACTTAGCCAGGAAACTGTCTTCGTTGGCAGTGAGCCTAAGTTCATTCTCATGTGTCCCTTTCTACAAGGCTACTTGGGTGTCCTTATGATATGACAGATGACTTTACCCAGGTAAATGTTCCAAGAGAGGACAAAGTAGAAACTGAAATATTTTTTATGACCTAGTTTTGAGAATCATACAAAACCACTTCTACAGTATTCTATTTTTCACATAGGTCATCCATGATGCAAAGTGGGTGAGTATTACATCAAGACACAAAGACTAAGAGAAATGGTACATACGGGCCATCTTGGGAGCTAGCTCCCATATTGCCTTCTAGCAATAGAAAATAGATATTAAACAATAAATATCATAAGTATACGGTATGGTCAAAGATGTTAAGTGCTATAAATGAGAAGAAAGAAAAAGAAGACCAGGGTTAGGGTATGGGGACAGCAGTTTGCAGTAATACAATAGTCAGTATAGGCCTCGTTGATTAGAAGATAGTTTTATAAAGACTTGAATAAAGTAATTTTATAATATGAATAGTCTAATGATATACTGACATATTTTATTTATTTCAAAGGCTATCATATTTTTCAATCAGAATCACTTTAATGTATTAAGAAAACATACTTCTTGCTATGTCTAAGGCTACATACAAAGCTTATAAAAGCTTCCTTCCAAGGATTTGGTGTTCACAGGCCTTGTATAAGAGGATTACATGTTAGTAGTAAAAGGATTTACAGTAATTCTTAGTGATCTGTTATTTATTTGTGAATTCTTAACCGTTTTTAAAAGTCATTGAGCTATTTTATTCCTCTTACTTAAAAAGCAGCCTCTAATATTTGATGCATAAAAAAGAATGTAACTAATGAAGTATAATAATAAAATGAACAGACATGAACCACCATCCAAATTAAAAGCTAGAATGTTATCTCTTCATTTGAAGTTTTTTATTCTTCCCTAATCCTAGTCTCCATTTTACCATCCCCAGGGTAACTGTTATCATTAATTTGAGTTGATTATTTTATTTTTTTAGACACTTTTACCATATATGTGAATAGTGATAAAACATTATATACTCAATTTGCTTATTTTTGGGCTTATAAAAATTATATGTTGCATATAGCCCTCTGAATTTTTTAAGTAGTATTTTCTATGATTTACTCATATTATTGTATATACTGTCTTTCATTCCAACTTAACTTATGTAGCATATTCCATTGTATGGAGAGAGCACAATTTATTTACACTTTCTCTGGTCAATAAATACACAGTTCCAGTCATCCTTGCAATTAAAAATAATGATCCTGGGAAAATTCTTAGACACCCTTTTCTAAGGCAAAAGTGATTGCTTCTTGGCCTTTTGGCTAAGATCATGTGACTAAAGTAGAAGTGAAGTAGGTCAAACATCACTTCCAGTAATAACAATTACAATAATAAAAATAGATACCTAGGAATAAATTTAACAAAAATTTTATACCTTTCTGTAGACAAATCTAAACCCTTATTGAGACAAATAGTCAAATAGAGATGTATAACATATTCATCAATTGACACTAAATTTCAATTCTCCTTAATCTATAGATTAATTGCAAATTCAATAAAATCTTACATAATTTCAAAGAGATTTCACCACCTGATTATAAAATTAATTTGAATTTACAAAAACCTATGAACAACCAAAACACCCTTAACAAAGACAAATAGGTTTTGGGAACTTGTCTTATTCAGTTATAGTAAAGTCAAAAACACCTAATTTTCATTATGTATAATGATTACTTTTTTCCTTAGGCAGATGTATCCTGGGAAAAACAGTCAATATCAAAAGCATGTAGACGTCTTAGCTTTATTATGCATCAAAATCGGAACAAAAAAACTATTAAAATACACTGTTAGCATGTAAATAAATTTTCCCTCAATGGGACTCAATAAGTACAATGTAAAATTATTAAATTAATTATATGTATAAGTGTTCATGATTTTTATCAGGGATATTTGTCTAATTTACAATAATAAGTGACTGATGGTTTTCTGATAATGTCCCCACAGACTCATCAGAATCTTTTCTCTGAGGTGACTGTCAGTTTCAAACTGTGTGGCCTAAGAGATCTAAATGCCTTTGATCACATTCCAAAAGAATGTGGGAATAAGAACAAAGTCTAAACATTCTATAATATGATGCCAGGCCCAACAGGAGCTCTATCAGACTTCACCTGACTAAATGCTTTGATCTTTTCCCACCATAATAGATCAGAGTTTGTACTGAAAGATTTAATTTCTTCTCTGGCCAGGCACAATTTCAGTATGGTTGTTTAAAAAAATCAATGATACAGATCAGTTTGTAATAAACAAAATTTTCAATCAGAATATAGCTTTTGAATATGTGCAAATGGACATGAATATGACACATGTTCCATTGGCTTATAAGAACACAAAAACCAATGCTTCACATTCATGCATCACCCATTTTAAACTTTAAAATTTCTTGTAGTAATATTTGCTTTTTTTCATCAAAAATATTGTACTTTTTGTTTGATTTAATTACTTTCTCTACGAAGCCTTAATTAACCCCATAAGGAACTCACCACCCTCTCTTTGTAGGATGTTGTATCCAGTATACACATCTTGCTTAGCTTTTGTAGTTTCTTATTCCACCAAACTGTTCACATGACTGTTTTTCCTTACAGACTGGAATCTTTTGAGAACACAGATGTCATCCTAGTTATCTGTGTGCCACACCTATGGGAAAGTAAAGGAACGTCTCAAGGAACGTCAAATCTTTGAACTGTTATCTCCATTGCCACATCAACCATAATATGTTTACTTTCATAATCAATTCTTTCACAGCTT
>CM052802.1:71501600-71577322 GCA_028533885.1 Nasua narica | reverse complement strand
TGGAAGCCTTCACAAAGCTAGAATGTTTGATACATGCATCAGTCTTCCCTTTCCCTGAGGAAGAGGCCACCAAACTATATCATCTTTTGTCTGCTATCACAGGGCTTCTCTGGAGTAGTGCAAAATGCCCAGCTATCTTTTGTTCTCACTGGCTCCTAAGCATCTATGTCATGTTGGGTTCCAAAAACATTTCGAAATAGGTGAGGCAGAAATTGGTCCCTCAGTCAGCTCCCCAAAAAGCTGGAATATTGGACACTTGATCTATTTCCCTCCCCAGGGAAAAGTCATCATGAGTTGGGGGTTTTCTCCACCTTGTTCCATGCAGAGTTGGGGAAGACTTCCACAAGTATACATGTGCTGGTACAAACATTTGCTTTTGTTTTCAGTAACCCTCAGTTGCCCTTTCCTGACAGCACTTAGATTTAGGCAAGATAAAAATTACTCCCTTGAGTAGCCCCCTGAAAACTGTCCACGTTTTTGGTACATGTTTCAGTCTTCAGGGAGATGCCAGAAGCTGAGAGTGGTCTCATGATAACACTGCATTGAATGGAGAGCAGGGATTATGGCAGCTGACTGCTAAAAATTTTCCTACTGGCTTTGGTGTAAATGGTTTTATATTCACATGGGGTGTAAGAGACTTTTTACTGGTATCTGTGCTTCTCACAAAGGGAATTAGTCTGTGTATTGTTGTTGAATACTTGTCTCCCTGGGAGGAAGGAGACACTGGAGCGACCTGTGTCATGACATTACTACCCCAATATATGCTGTTATTGTTCTACCGTTTATTTGTGTTAACTGAATGTGAGGAGTTGGGATATTTTCTGCAGGCCACTTGGCCTAATGGGCTAATTGGTAGAGCAGGTATCTGATTCCCAAGCTTTGACTCTCAAACCACCATGAACTACCATCACCTATACAGGGATGTATTAGAGGAAAAGATATGATTATAAAATTTGTTTTAAAAAATGATTCAAATCATATCAAGGATGGAAAGAAAAGCAATGTTTGGGGTTTTACTAGTTCTCCTCCATAACTTGGTACTCTCTTGTCTGGATTGCCAATTACCAATATTATGATAATCACTGGTCTATTTTTTAAAACCACCTTTCTTATAAGTACACCTCCAAGAAACATAATGACTTCAATTTTATTTTCAGATATGAGGCCAAGTTATTTTAAAATTACATTATTCACATATTCTTAATAAAGGTATCTTGCTTTGGAAATTATGGCTGGAAAATATGAACCAAAATGCAACTGCCATCTGTTACTGCTAGAAAAAGATAGAACTATACCTCATTTCTCTCTGAAGAGTGTCTTCATGACTGACAGGAAACTCCATTGTTTATATACTATAACTCAAATTCATTTTCAAAAGACTGCCTGATGAGCCATTAGGAACAGAAAAATCTGAAAAACATACTACTTGCTGGAACAGATCATTAGATTCAGAGTGGTCTCCTGATATAGGTCCTTTGTTTCGCCTTTCTTAATTCAGGACAATGATTCTATTTTCTTTATATGTTATCTATGGAGCAAAATAAGGGTAAATTATCTAAATTCTTAGAGACATTTAAATATAGCAATGTCACTACATTGTCAGAATCATACTGAAGAATCATAAAAAAATTTAAGACATGTCAGGGGTACCCGGGAGGCACAATCGGTTAAGCATCTGACTCTTGTTTTCGGCTCTAGCCCTGTATTGGGCTCCATGCTAAGCATGGAATCTGCTTAGGACTCTCTCCCTCTCCCTCTACTCCTAACCTCTGCCCTTTCTCTCTCTCACCAAAATAAATAAATAAATCTAAAAAATATAGGTCAAGAATATACAGATGAAATGATTTCCTAACATATAAAATATTTTGAATTCATTTCAAATAATTTTTAAAAATTAAATTGTGATACTTTCTTTTGAAATACTTAATCAGTGGATTTACTCAGTGTTTTTCCTACACTCAGAGAAAATTTATAGAAGACCAATGTACTTGGTCTAAAGACAGTAAATACTCAGCAAGATACATCTCAAATTTCTTTGGCATTTTGAGTGGAAAATATTTCCTATACACTAAAAATTTTAATAAGTCTGATAATAATTTTGAATTCATTAACTTCAACCATCTAATCAATAAATATTCCACTGTGGCATATATTTCAAAGTTCCTCTTTTTTAAGTTCTGATACCTATTATAGCATTGTGATTCTGCTCCACATTATAACTATTTTTATTTTATTTTTATTTTTTTATTATGTTATGCTAGTCACCATACAGTGCATCATTAGTTTTTGATGTAGTGTTCCATGATTCATTGCTTGTGTATAACACCCAGTGTTCCATGCAATCCATGCCATCCTTAATATCCATCACCAGGCTCACCCATCTCCCCACCCCCCTCCCTTCTAAAACCCTCAGTTTGTTTACCAGAGTTCATAGTCTCTCATGGTTCATCTCCCACTCTGATTTCTTCCCCTTCACTTTTCCCTTCCTTCTCCTAATGTCCTCCATGCTATTCCTTATGTTCACAAATAACTGAAACCATATGATGATTGGCTTTCTCTGTTTGACTTATTTCCCTTAGCATAATCTCCTCCAGCCCCATCCATGTTGATGCAAAAGTTGGGTATTCATCCTTTCTGATGGCTGAGTAATATTCCATTGTATATATGGACCACATGCTTACCCATTTGTCTGTTGAAGGGCATCTTGGCTCTTTCCACAGTTTGGCTATTGTGGATATTGCTGCTGTGAACACTGGGGTGCATATGGCCCTTCTTTTCAACACATCAGTATCACGGAGGGTAAATACCCAGTAGTGCAACTGCTGGGTCATATAACTATTTTTAAAATCCAGAGCAGAAACTGTCACACTAGAAGGCCTTGTTAATAATGTAGGTCCCTGAGACCACTCTAAGAGGTACTGTGTCTTGGTCTTAAAAGACAAACTAGGCACCAATTTTCACTAATTCAACATATACTTATTTAAAGTCTTTTTTTTTAAGGTTATATTTATTTATTTGACAGAGAGAGAGATCACAAGTAGGCAGAGAGGCAGGCAGAGAGGGAGGGAGAAGCAGGCTCTCTGCTCAGCAGAGACCCCAATCCAGGGCTCAATCCCAGTACCCTGAGATCATGACCTGAGCTGAAGGCAGAGGCTTTAACCAACTGCGCCACCCAGGTGCCCCTCAACATATACTTATTGAGCATTTGTTATATGCCAGGCACTAGTCCAGGCTTTTTGGAATATAGCAGTGAAAAAAACAGACTAAGATCATACTCTCATGAAGTTTACCTTCTAGGAGGGGAAGATATATAATAAATAACCCAAGAACAAAAAATTTAATAGAGAATATGTCAATAATAAGTCCTATAAAAAGAATTAAACCAGGGTAAAGGGTCGGAAGGAATGCTTCTTGATAAGGAAATGTGGGAGTAGAGTTACAAAGGATATGAGGGAATGAACAACACAGACATCCAGGGGAAGAATATTACATAGAGAAAATAGAGTCCATAGACCCTGAGATGAGACACAACTGACCTTTCCACAGTGGGAATGAGTTAAGAAAGGTTTTAGTGGGCCACATCATGTGTAGTTTTGAGATCACGGTAAGGACTTCAGATTTTAATCTAAGTGAATAAGAAGGAAATGGAAAATTTTATCTGACATGATTTTGAAAAATTCCCTCCTTTTGCAAGCATGGTGACAAGAACATTATTGGAAACTACTGCAATAATCCTGGCAAATGTTAATGATGGCATAAAATAAGGTATATTTCAGATATATATAGAAGGTAGAGCACAAAGGATTTGCAAGAATGCCAGAAAAAGAGGGGAGTTAAAGTTTGTATCAAGGTTTCTGGTAAAGGCATCTAGGAAATACAAGTTGCCATGTGGTGATACTGATAGACTATAGGAAGAGCTAATGTGTATTTTTGAGGAGGAAAGGAATGGAATCAGAGGTATTATTTTTCAATTTAAGTTTGAGGAGATATTTTTAAATGTTCGCATAGAAATGACAAATTGGCATTTCATGAGCCTGACCGATATTCAAGGAAGACATCAAGATTTGAGATAAATACACTGGAGTCATCAGCATATTATTGGTGTTTAAAGCACTGTAACATTAAGAGGTCAGAAAGATAAGAAAGTAGTCAGGGAGGTAAGAGACAGACAAGGAGAGTGTATGTTTTGGAATCCATGTGAAGAAAGAGTTTCAAGTAGGGAGTTGTGATTGAGCTGCTGATTGATAATCTAGGATAAGTAGCAAGAAAGGATTACCATTTTTGGTAACTTGAAGGCCACTGATAAACTCAACAATAACGGTTTCAATGGAATGGTTGAGATGACATTCTGAGTAGAGTATGTTCAAAAGAGAATAGGAGGGGAAGAAGTAGAGGCAACAAGTATGAACAACTCTGGAGAGTGGTTTCAATTTAAATGAATCTGAGAAACGATAAGCACATAGGTTAAGATATGAGATCAAAGAGAATATGTGGATTTTTAAATGACTGTTAGTAAGGTTTGTACATATTTCACTGGGAATGACCTGGAAAGGTGGGAAATCAAAGAGGAGAAGAGAAAAGAGATAGCAGCAGGAGCAATGTAGGTTGGAGGGGATGGGCACCAGGGCACAGAAAAGGGATGAGACTTAGATCAAATATAGCTCATTCATATTGAAAAGACTGAAGGCAGAGTTTGGGGGCACAAATGTAAGTAAATGCATGTTTTAGTGGTAGGAGGTGGAATTTCTTTTCTTTCCTGATTTTGTTTTCTCAGCAAAATAACAAAATTATTAATTGAGAGTGGGGAGGTGGGTGTGGGGTTGGAGATTTGATGAAAGCGGAGAAGGTATAAACTAATTGTCTACGAAAGTGGAAAAGTAAATTGATTAGGGAAAAGTGGTAGGATTACTGGGCAGCACTATGAACCTCTTTATATTTAGTCACAGATTTCATGGAGTTTTTCCCAGACATGTTGAGTTAGTTTGCATGAAGACACAGAGCATGGCAGGTGGAGACAGAGGCGGAGATTGTAGTGATTCACCTACAAGCCAAAGAATGCCAAAGGTTGCCAGCCCTCACAAGAAGCTAAAAGAGAGGCAGGTAATGGATTCTCCCTCAAAATCCTCAGAAGAAACCAACTCTGCTACTTGATTTTGGACTTCTAAGCTTTCAGAATTGGGAGAAAATGAATTTCTGTTCTTTTAGGCCACCCAGCTTGCGATACTTTGCTATGGCAGACTTGTGAAATACAGTTGTTAAGGACAAGCATCAGTGAATTCCTCATAAATTTGAGTTGGATTTTTCTCTGAACATATGAATTTTAACTTGCAGGCATAAAATTTTGTTCATCAAGTGCTTATCCTAAATGCAGCGTGAAATATGCCCAATCATCTTAAAAGAGTTGTTATTTGTAAATTGAAGTTTTTATTATGTGCGTTCTCTTTGAGATCTTTTTACAATGATGTATTATAAAGTATCATTCCCATCCCTGAACCATCTTTACTGCAAACACTTTTTAATTCTTTTTATCCCCACTGTTTGCTTCCTGTCTTTAAGTCTGTTTCCTATACTTGACCAAGCATTTCCTTACATGACTTTTAAAAAACTAAAATGATTCAATTAAAAAAAAATGAGCATGCACAAGAGCATTAAACATATGTATGTACTACCAGTGCAATTTATATGTTATTAAAGTTACTGAGGCTAATAATCTAATAGAGATGAAAAATTTGTTTTAACAGCACATAATTCAAAGTGATACTCTAAAATCTAGAGTGCAAATTCTAATTTGCATCCTGTAATTCTGCTACAAAATCATTGGCTTATAAATTTCACATATCAGCCTCATCTTCCTAACAATTCATGCAATAAATTCTCAGAAGCAAGATGTATAAATTCAGGCCGATATATCCTCCATTTTTCTGGCATATGTGTATAACACAAAATTAATATATGTGAAAGTCTCACTTAGCTGATAACAATTTTCATATTGCAAATATTTATCAAAGAGGTATGAATATAGCCTTGCATCTAAAAATTTGACTTTGATGATTGTGTTCCATACTTATCAATCATCAAATTTAAATGAAGATAAATCATTATTCAACACAATGAAAAGAACCTGATTTCTGATCATCTGTTCTAATGACTGTATTATAGTAAATACTACTTTTAGTTTATAAATACTAAGATCTCTTCTTTTTTCTGCAAGACTTTTAGACCTAATTATTTTCTTAGAAGTTAATACTATTTTATAATAGTATTTTTTAAAAAGTTATCAAGTTAGTCAATGAGCTGTAACTTAATCATCTGGTTTTACCAAAGGATGAGAACTTTTTCTCCTTATAATTTTTCATACTTATAATTTTAATCCTTATAAATTTATAATTTCATATATAATTTCATATAATTTCTCCTTATAATTTCATCCATGTAATTTTAATTATAACTAAGCACATTTTAACAATAATAACAAAATCTTTCTACATGAAGTGAAAATTAACAACTTAATATGGTAATTAGTATCTATAACTATCCCTATCCAGCTTCTATTAAAAAGGACTTCATGAGCACAAGGTGATAAGTGAAAAGAAAGAATTAATTTTAAATATTTATCATTTCACTGAAGAGCAGACATTGAACAACCCAAAGTAATGACCAGTTAAAATTACTCCTCTAGTTGTATTCAGCAAATGGGTGCAACTGAAATCTAAATTCACAAGTTCCTTTGATCAAGTTCTTCCTAAACGATTTGTCTTAAAAACTCTTCTCTGTATATAATTAACAAAAGGGACACTCTTCTGATTTGTCACCACAGTCTATATTATAATCCTATAAAATATACACCAGAAGTTTAGATAGGAACACTTTGTATTAATTTCATGAGTTATTGAGAGAGAGAGAATCTCCTCTTCAGGGGACAGTTTAAGATGGTGCATACTCTATTTAACTGGATACTGAAATTCTAAAAGGTTCTAGATAACTTTTGAAGATTTTTTATCAACCTTGTAATAATTGCCAATAATTTTTACCTGTAGTCACATGTAAAAGAGAATATTATTTAACCAATGTAGCTACGTTGAAACTAAAATTTGAGCACTTACAACTTTTCAAAAAATGCAATATATCAAACCACATACCTAGGCAAATAATACTTTATCTCCAACTATTTGACCCCTCACCCTTATATTCCCCAGCTTTATTGAGGTATACTTGGCAAACATAAAATTGCACATAAGTAATGTATACAACTTGGTGGGTTTGAGCATATATATGAACTTATATTACCATCACCATAATAAAAGTAATAAATTTATCCATCAACTCCAAGTTTCCTTGTGTCATTTTGTTTTCTTTTGATAAGAACACTCACTATGGTATCTATCCTTTTAAAATTTTAAGTGTACAATACCTTAGTGTTAACTATGGGCATTTTATTATATAGCAGATCTCTGGGCCTTACCCATTTTGTATAACTGTAACATTATACTCATTGAACATTCTCCAATACCTCTCCCTCTATCCCCTAGTTACTACCACTGTATTGTTTATTTCTCTATGTTTGAACATTACAGATGCCTCATTTAAGGAGAACTATGCAGTATTTGCCCTTCTGTGATTGATTCAATTCACTTATAAGTATGTCTTCCATGTCCATCAATGATATTGTAAATGGTAGGATTTCCTTCTTTTTAAAGGCTGAATAAATTCCAGTGTATGTATATGCCACATTTTCTTTATTCATGCATCTTGTCGATTGACATTTAAATTGTTTTTATATCTTGACTATCGTGAATAATGCTGTAAGAAACATGGAGTGCAGATACCTCTCTAAGATTCTGATTTCAGTTATTTTGGAGATTTACCCAGAGGTGGAGATTTACCCAGAAGTGGATCATATACTACTGTTTTCCATAGTGGCTGCTCCATTTTATACTGGAACTGTGTTTAAAGTTTCCAGTTTCTCCACAACATAATCAATACTTTTTTCTTTTGCACTTTGAGAATAATCATCCTAACATATGTGTGGTGAGATCTCATTGTGGCCTCGATTTCCATTTTCATGACATTTAATAATGACAAGAATCTTTTCATAAACTGGTTGGCCATTTGTATGTCTTCTTTGGAGAAGTGCCTATTCAAGTCCTCTTCTTATTTCCTATTTTTTACTTTTTTAAAGATTTTATTCATTTATTTATTTGAGAGAGAGAGAGCACAAGCAGGGGGAGGGTTAGAGGGAGAGAGAAGCAGACTCCCCACTGAACAGGGAGCCTGAAGTGGGGCTCAATTCCAGGATCCTAGGATCATGACCTAAGCCAAAAGTAGATGCTTAAACAACTAAGCCATCCAGGTGCCCCAGGCTTCCCATTTTTTAAGTCAAGTTATTTGTTTTGAGTTTTTTTGGGATGTTTGTTTTTGGGTTTTTTCCTATTGAGTTGTAACAGTTTCTTATATGTTTTGGAAATTAACCCCCTCTCATATATAAGATTTTCACAGATTTTCTTTCATTTTATAGATTGCCTTTTCATGGTATTAGTTGTTTCCTTTGCTTTGCAGCTTTAAACTTGATGGAGTCCTTTCATCTATTTTTGCTTTTGTTGTTTGTGCTTTTGGTGTCATATCCAAGAAATCATTATCACGATCAGTATCAAGAAAGCTTACCAATGTTTTCTTTACTTTTTTTTTTAATTTTTATTCCAGCAGAGTTAACAGTGTTATATTAGTTTCAGGTGTACAGTATAGTGAATCAACAATTCCTTATATTACTCAGTGCTCAGCATGATAAGTATACTTAGTCTCCTTCACCTAGTTCACCTATCCCTGCAACACACCTCTCCTCTGGTAACCATCAGTTTGTTTTCTACAGTTAAGAGTTTGTTTCTTAGTTTGTCTCTCTTTTCCCCCCTTTGTTTATTTGTTTTGCTTCTTAAATTCCACATATGAGTGAAATCATTTGGTATTTGTGTTTTTCCGACTGACTTATTTCACTTGGTTTTATACTCCTTGGTTCCATCCATGTCATTGCAAATGGCAAGATTTCATTCCTTTTTATGGCTTAGTAATATTCCATATTATATATATATATATATATATATATATATATATATATATACACATACATACACATACATACCACATGCCTTCTGCCCATTTTAAATTGGATTATTTGGGGAGTTTTGGTGTTGAGTTGTGTAAGTTCTTTATATATTTTGAAGACTAACTCTTTATTGAATATGTCACTTGAAAATAATTTCTCCCATTCCATAGGTTGTCTTTTAGTTCTGTTTTATGTTTTCTTTGTGGTACACATATTTTTATTTTGATGTAGTCCCTACAGTTTATTTTTGCTTTTGTTTTCCTGGCCTAAGGAAGTATATCTAGAAAATTTTGCTATGGCCAATGTCAGAGAAATTACTACCTGGGCTGTCTTCTACGATTTTTATGGCTTGACGTCATGTACTTAGGTCCTTAATACATTTTGAGTTTATTTTTGTGTATGGTGTAAGAAAGTGGTCCAGTTTCATTCTTTTGCATGTAGCTGTCCAGTTTTCCATTTATTGAAGACACTGTCTTTTTCCCATAGCATGTGTTTGCCTCATTTGTTGAAGATTATCCCTGTTTTCTTCTAAGAGTTTTATGGTTTCAGGTTTCATATGTAAGTCTTTAATCCATTTAAAGTTCATTTTCTCTTGATGCTTGACCAGATTCTTCAGCTGGGTCATCACATAGATTTCCTTCTTTTGCCAGGTCAACCAAATTGCCATTTGCCAAAATACTGTAGAGTAGATAAACGGAAATCTAATCTTTTTTCATTCTTTATTTGTTGTATTAATTAATAAATATGTTCTTGCTACATTAACTACTAAATGTGTAGTATTAGAAGATAAATAATATGAGATTAAGTTATCTGTTTAATAAACAGTAAATAAATTCTTTGTCTTCAGGGTAGCGTTGGATTATTTCCATGAACGAGGCCCATTAGGTTTTCAAGTTATCAAGCCTCCATACCCAGTTTCCAGAGAAACAAAAATATATTTTCTACTCTTGTTAGTCTCCAAACCAATTTAAAAACATAGCAAGTATACACGACACAAAATACTCCACAATTTTCTGTTACAATTTAACCAACCTTCAGTTAACAAGGATATTGACTATTCTACATTTAGATTTTCTTGTGTTTATTTCCATTAACTGATAAATTATATTTATTATTCAATTAATCTTTGTATAAATTATTTTAAAAGTTGGTTACAGAAATATCATATGGAAATAAACAGCAATTCTAAATTTCATAAAGTCTACTTGTAGTACATCTTAGAAACAGTTTAGTGAGCTCACCATGCTCTACTGAACCATATCATCAATTGAAATCTGGTAGGATGAAGGTTTAGAATTTGAGTTGAAAATTTTTTTATATTGAACCAATGGGATATGTTTATGTAAAGATTTTTCTCATTCCAGTTGTTGAATGTTCATATTCAACACATAATTTTGCATGTTTGTCTTAGGAAAAAAAAACATGCTTTTAAATCCCAGAAATTTAATTGTAGTTGCCATTACCTCACAACTCAGATAATAGTTTTTATTGTCTGGGAGAGGGGGATTTATTTGGTGGAATGTAGGGCTTGAGAAAACTGCATTTGAAAGCTCTAGCATTTACATTATTTATGAGAAAAGTTAAAAATAGAACTGGCCATCTAAAATCTGTACCCACTGAATATGTCATATCTAATGCTTCAAAAAGTATTTTCTTTGTACTGGATGATTGTAAAGAGACCAAAATGAAGAAAGCCTGAATGAGTGCCTCAGGAAAAGCATGCAAATAATGAGGACAATATGGAAGGTTGAAGGAAGCAATAGGTCACTACACTTAGATAAATGATCACCTCCATCAACCCACAATTATAGTATCAAAATGGGAGTGAGCTATGTAAGGTAGAATCCTTTTACTCCTAGTTCCTAGCTCCTCTGTTTTCTTTGCCCAAGGGAAACTAAACAATGTTATAACAAAGTTGATAAACTAAATTACAATTGAACAAACATACAGCAGAAGACTTTGGAAAATGTGGCCCACAAAAAAAGTTTTATAGGAAGAGAAAATCTGTCGGCTTTTTTAAAAAATCACTGGAGTTACCAGAGAGATGATGCATTTAAGACAAACACCACACAAACACTTCTTGTCTTTTAAGTAAAACTGACGCCTTGAGTGACACATAGGGTTATTTAAAAAGACTCCTTACACACAGTACTCCTTCTAGCCAAAAACCATGGAAAACTCCATCTGTTTTGCATTTGTTTTCATCTCTGGGACCAAATTCTAGACTGTTGACTCTAACTTGTTAGAGTTTTGGTTTTTTATGTCTTAAAACACTCCCCTGATGACTTTATCTTAGTTTGTTCATTTTTCACTTCACTGGTTGCTTTGGCTGAGAACTATCCAACTCAACTCTCAGGTCTAAGAAATCCCAACTTTAGTGGATCTGGCCCAAAGCCACTGATGAGGGGAAAGGACAGATCAGAAATTTTAATACATTACTTTTGAGAGAAGGCAACACGAGAGACAAGTGCATTTGGAAAGAAGAAAACTCATCAAGGGATTTCATATTTACCTACCCAGCTATCTATAGGAACCATTTATTTTATTATCCAAACTGGGACATTGTTGAGAATAAAAAAAAAAGCACTAACTAAACAGGATGCCAGACAGAATGCATAAACAGAAGCTTTTAGGACAAACGGGGAATGAATAGTTACCTTAGCTCTAAATGAATCTAAGACCACATCAATGATTCTAGAAAGAAAAACGAAGGCAGGAAAGAGACTGCAGAGAGTAACCCACTGTCATTATCAAGGAAGCCAGATATGGCTTCACATACAGTTTGATAGACTCTTAGACATTAAAACATCCTTGGTGGTTTGATCTTCAAAAACTTGCAAATAGGAAGCACACTCAAAGGTTAGGGCTTAAGTTAAGAAAAATGTAATAAATTCCAAGAATATAATCCAAATCACTTGAAACACAGAGATTGATGACATCTGAATACAACCACAGATTATACATTATAAAAATACATTTTTATAATAGGATAACAATATCCCACATAAACCCATTATGTTTCATATAATAAAACATAAATGGAAATTTGATTTTAGAAGTTACGAGAGGCATTATTGAAAGTGGAAGACTTGTGATATTTCAAAATTTCTCCTTCACTAGTTTTAAATTACTGATGGGCTGTGTCTACTGGCAAGACAGACACATCATAATGTTTCCTGCAAGCCAGATGTTGAAGTAATGTAGAAAAATGGATATGTCAGTAATAATTCCTAAAGCTGCAATAATGAGAGGAACTGTGTTCTTGTGATTGAAGCTTCTTGCCATTGTTGCTGATTCTATAATATCAGTAGACTGTTTTTCACTTTTCTTTTGACATTCAACTAAATCTTAAACTCGGTTATAACAGTCTAAAGAAAAGGCATTTTAAATTCTATCAAAATGGTTTTTGTTTTCAAGTTTTCCTTCTAAAACAAAGATCACATTTAGTGAAACCTATTTTTTATCAAGATAAACCACATGATGTTATTGCATTATTAAAGATACTTGGGAGGTAGAGCTTCCTCATATTCCAGGTCCCCATAAATGCAATTTTAATCTTAAGTACTTAAGTGTTAGGTGTCTTTGACAACAAGTGAAGCTGTCAAATGTCAGTTGACCTCTTAAATAGAGGTCTGTCCTGGAGATCCAAATTCAGGACATATTAGCACATTAATATTACCTAAAGGAAGTACGGATGGACAAGATTTAACCAGGAAGTATACATATAGAATGAATAGCAGCTCAAAAAACTGAACACCAAGGAACTAAGCAACAAAGAATTTTAACACTTAGATATCAGATACTGGAAGATAAACTGGCAAAGAAATGGAAAAGAAATTTTCAAAGAGAAAAAGAAAGCCAAAAGAAAAAAAAAGTATGTGCTTCAACGAGAACAGAGTAGTGAACCGTGTCCAAGGCTCTTAAACAATCAAGAAAGATAAGGACAGAAATATGTTCTCTGGATCGGGCAACAGGGGATTAGTTTGTAACCATGGCAAAAGTTCTTTAAAGAATGATGGTAACGGAAGCCAGAAGGAGGTGAACTGAGAAGTGAATGAAGGTTGGGGAAGTAGAAACAAGAGAGTAGACAACACTTTCAAGAAGCATGACTATGAAACTTACTGGAAAAATAGCATGGAGAAATGGAGAAAAGAGCTGAAGGGGGTCGAAGGGGCTGAGATGTTTCTTTAAGATGATAGCTTTTGGTCATATGTATATAATAAAAATCCAGTAGAGAAAAGATGATAATACAAAAGTGAGAGTAAATATATGAAAGAGAAAAGTCTGAAGGCAAGAAAGAATCAGATTGACCTAGGGCACAAGTGGAAGAGCAGGTCTTGGTTAGGAGAAAAGACTTCCGTGTAATTTTAGGAAAGGATAAAGGAACTGGAGGCATCATTACATTTGTAAAATTTACTGATAGAACACTTTAAGGAATGCCCATCAAATGGGAGCTCTCATTTTTTATTTCTTTTTCTTTTAATATTTTATTTATTTATTTGAGAGAGAGAGAAAGATCGCAGGTAGGCAGAGAGGCAGGCAAAGAGAGAGAACCAGGCTCCCTGCTGAGCAGAGAGCCTGATGTGGGGCTTGATCGCAGGACCCTGAGATCATGACCTGAGCCGAAGCAGAGGCTTCAACCCACTGAGCCACTCAGGCGCCCCTCATTTTTTATTTCTTAAAAGCAATAAACTAAAGTCATCTGCTGAGGTTGGTAAAAGTGAGGAGGAGTATGAGGAACAAAGAAAAAAATATAAAATCACCATGAAAGCCAATGAAGATTAGTATTTCAACAACAACAAAAAACAAAAACTAAAAACAAAACAAAACAAAAACAAAAACTAAAATTCAATAAATTATTTTCTTCATTACTGTTGTTTGAGAAAAAAAATAGCTTTGAATAGTACACATGGAAAATCCAGAATGAAGTAAATTATGTTTGTTCAAAATAAATTAAGAGGTAAATGTTGTTTATCTCCAAGTCTATAGAGTAAGAACCAGGATATCCATAATCCTTAGTCCCTTGATCCAGAATAAATATTTACCTTAAAAGACCATAGTGAGAATAGAAGTGTACTGCTACCCTATCTTGGTCATTTGAAAAGAAAATCTAATGACAATCTCTTTCAACTAGTCTTTTTTCTCTTTTTTTTAATTGCAGAATTTTTATTGAGATATAAACATATTAATTTCAAATGTACAACGTAATTCAACATGTGCATACATTACAAAATGATCACCACAATAAGTATAGGGCACTTCATGTATTTCCTAAATTAAGAATTCATTTGGGGCATTGATGTCCCTGACTTCCTTTCACTTTTTTTTCACTGCATTAGTTTAAAGCATACAGCATGATGCTCTGATTTACATATATTGTAACATGATAACCACAATAGGTTCAGATAACATCCATCTTCTCATATACAGTAAAAAGAAAAAAGAAAAAACAATAAAAGGAATAAAATTCTTTCCTTATCTTGAGAATTCTTGGGATTTACTCTTTTAACAACTTTCCTATATATCATATAGCAGTGTTAGCTATACTTAACATGTTGTACATTATATCCTTATTTATCTTAAAACTGAAAGTTTGTGCATTCTGACCACTTTCCTTCAATTTCCCATCCCCCTATCCTCTGCCTCTGGTAACCACAAAGTCTGATCTTTTTTTCTATGAGTTTGGTGTTTTGTTTTGTTTTTAAAGATGCACATACAAGTGAAATCATCTTGTAACACTGAAAAAATAAAATAAATGTATTTGGGGGGAAAAAAAGAAATTACAGTATTTGTCTTTCTCTGATTTCTTTTACTTAGCACAATGCCTTCAAGGTCAATCCATGTTGTTCCAAATGGTAGGATTTCTTTATTTTTTATGGATGAATAATATTCCATTACACGTAAACCACAAATTCTTTATCCATTCATTTATCACTAGAGAATTACACTGTTTGAATGTCCTGGCTGTTAGAAATAATGCTGCAGTAACATGGGGGTGCAGTTATCTTTTTAAGTTACTGTTTTCATTTCCTTTGGATATATTTCCAGAAGTAATATTGTTGTATCATATAATAGGTCTTTTATTTTTATTTTTTTTGAGGATCCTACATATTGTTTTCCATAGTGGCTATACCAATTTACAATCTCACCAGTGTTTCACAAGGGTTCCCTTTTCCCTACATCCACATCAACATTCATTATCTCTTCTTTTTGTTGTTGGCCATTCTAACAGATATGAGGTGATAACTCATGTAGCTTTAATTGGTGTTTCCCTAATGATTAGTGATATTGAGTACCTTTTCACGAACATGTTGGCCTTTCACACATCTTCTTTAGAGAACTGTCAGTGCAGGTCCTTTGCCCATGTTTTAATTAATTATCTGGGTTTTGTTGTTGAGTTATATTTTTTATATATTTTGGATATTAACCCCTTATCAGATATATGGTTTGTAAATATTTTTTCCCATTCCATGTGTTCTCTTTTCAATTTATTTATTTTCTGTGCAGAAACTTTTTAGTTTGATGTAATCCCACTGGTTTATTTTTCATTTTTTTTCCTTGTGCTCTAGGTGTCATATCCTAAGAGGGAGAGAAAGAATCCCAAGCAGGCTCCACACCCAGCTCAGAGCCCGACTTAGGGCTCAATTTCACAACCCAGAGATCATGAGCTGAAATCAAGAGTCTTAACCGACTAAGGTACATGAGCATTCTTTCTTTTTTTTTTTAAAGATTTTATTTATTTATTTGTCAGAGAGAGAGAGAGCACACAAGCAGTCAGAGTGGCAGGCAGAGGCAGAGGGAGATGCAGACTCCCTGCTGAGCAAGGAGCCCGATGCAGGATTCAATCCCAGAACCCTGGGATCATGACCTGAGCCGAAGGCAGCTGCTTAACCAACTGAGCCACCCAGGCGTCCCGTTGTTTTTTTTTTTTAAGTTTTTGCTCCTATGGGTAATTTCCAATGTTCTATCATCCACTTTGCTGGTTATTTCTTCTGGCTGAGTCTACTTTTGAAATCTCTAGATGTCTGTGTTTGTTTGTTTGATGGTTGCTAGTTCTTTGCCAAAATTCTTGTTTTTGTTTATGCACTGTTTTCTTACTTTCATTTAGTTGTCTGTGTTTTGTTATAGTTTGCTAAACTTCCTTAAGAGAATTACTCTGAATTCTTTGATGGTTTATAGATCTCCATTTCTTTAGGGTTATCTACTGAGCTTTATTAGTTTCCTTTAGTGATGATAACTTTTTTTCTTTTATAAACCTTGATTCCTTATGTTGGTATCTGTGCATTCAGCGACCAGGCTCCTCTTCTAGACTTTATAGTTTAGTTTTGTATAGAGAATTCTTCACCAGTCAGCTCAGTTTGGGTTTTTTGGATGTGTCTGTTAGTAATGTCCTTGGGAATGTGGGGCCTGCTATTATGGTCTATTTTGGGATGAGGCCAACTGTTCAAGCCATGAGGACAGGGAAGGTGGGGTGTGCCACTGGCTGAAAACAGTTGGGTAGGACTACTGGCTTGGTTTACTACCCAAACCTGCAGGATAGACTTTTCATTTGCCTAGATTATCTGATCAGTAATGACCACCATTACTGCATGGTCAGAACTAGATATGATATTCAGTAGGAGATGAAGCTATGAGTTGGCTTCCCTGCCCTAGCAGGGCATTAGGATGGGGCCTGGGACCTATACAGCTCATTGTGTGGGGACCCAAATCAGTCCAGAGTGTGCACTCAATACTCTAGTCATATGGGGCCTCCAATTTTGTTCTGCAGATGCGGGATGCCATGGGCTCTCTGTTCAAGTGTCACTATACACAGAGCTGTGCTGCTTCTTGTATGCCCTGGTTAGGTTCCCTGGTCAGATAGGGCTGAAGGTTGTACTCCGTGATTAGCAGGACTACAAATTAGAGTTTCTGCCTAAAGGCAGTGGGAAAAGCACTTTTGAAGCCGGTAAAGCTCTTTGTTTATTGTCTTAAGCCAACTCACACCCCAACTTCCATGACTAAACAGGGCCACTGCCTTTGCTCTGAAAACTATCAGCTCTGCCTGACTATTTCTTGGCTCAAATACTGCTGGGCTGCACTGCTTCCAGGAATTGCCACCAGCCTTTCTGTTCAGATGGAGCCAGAAGATACTCTTCACAGTAGGCGGGGCTGTGATTCAGTTCCTTGCTGATAGGGCTCTCGGTTCAGCAAAACTCCTTGTTTGAGGATCTAAAACGGGCAGATCTACAGCCTACTAAGTTCCCTGGTCAGAGTATTCCCTTGATTTGGTACTGCAGATGAGTAAAGCTGATGGTTAGGAGTACTATTTGGGCACTGCAGGTATGAACTTGGTCTGCCAAGATCTGTGTGCTTGTTATTCCAAGCCCCTACCCACTTCTCCATCACAGGTTATTCCTAGTGGTTCATGGATTTCCAAAGTCGTTTTTTAAAAAAAGATTTTATTTATTTACTTGAGAGAGAGAGCACAAGCAGGGGGATCAGCAGAGGGAGAGGGAGACACAGACTTCCTGCTCAGCAGGGAGCCTGATGCGGGGCTTGATCCCGAGACCCTGGGATGATGACCTGAGCTGAAGGCAGATGCTTAATCACCTGAGCCACCCAGGCGCCCCCCCCCCAATATGTTCTTAAATTGAATTTCTATAATGTCATTCTTGACTGATTTTTAAGAAGAATTTTACATATTAAAATTATGAAGGAATTCGTAATTGTATCATTTCAATAAATAGAGAGGTTCAGATAATAAAAAATAGACTTCTATTTTACCCCAATGCTATTTTCCGGGGAAGTTTGATATGAAATTATGTTTGGAATGAAACCATTCAAACCATCTTCTATGCTTATCAAAGCACATATAAATTTTGTTGGTTTATTTTTATTTTTGTTCTTTATCAGTGCAATCACACTAATCATTGGTTCTACGTTTTTGTCAATTAACATGTGATTTTCCAAGCCAATATTTATAAACCTAAAATTATTTTTAATGATCCCATAGTTTATGCTTTCCATGTTTTATCTAACCATTGTTCCTTTAAAGCCAAATTACATTATTAATTAAAACAATACTATAAAAATATTCTCAAATTTGTATCATTGCATAAAGTTCCTCCTTTAACATTTGCTGGTCTGAAGGAAGAGTACAAGTGGAGAGTCACATATCACATATTTAAATACTTAAACTAGGGGCATCCGGGTGGCTCAGTTGTTTAAGCATCTGCCTTCGGCTGGGGTCATGATCTCAGGGTCCTGAGATCAAGCCCCACATCTGGTTCCCTGTGCAGCATTCCCTCTCCCTCTGCCTGCCACTCCCCCTATTTATGCTCTCTCTCTTTCTCTCTGTCAAATAAATAAGTAAAGTTGTTAAAAAAAATACTTAAACTTATTAATCAAGCTAAGAAGCTATTAAAAAAATACATTCTATCTTCTTTCTTTAACAAATATACACTGGAAATCCAGCTTAAAATTTCAAATTCTCAGATGTCTTGGTCTCTGGCCATTTACTCTCTAGCTGTCCCACTTCTCAGTACACTCTTGGGACAGTCTTATAACACAGCGGCTTTGTATTCTTACATGTGGACACTCTAGTCCTAACTTCCACTCCATCTGCACTCTTCTTACAGACTATCCTGCAAATAGCCTCCGGTCGGCCTCTCCTGGAGCAGGGTGCTGACAGAAGACAACAGGGGAAAAAGCACATTCAGAACCTGGAAAATTATTTGAGTCATTTGGCAGAGAATTCAGAATCCTGAGTATATGGAATGTGACCCAACATGGAGGCAGGAGATCACAGGTTCCAGGATGACATGACCTCTTGACCCTAACAACTTTCCAGTCGATAAGGAAAGGTAGTCATATTGAGGGCTCTGAAGAACAGGGATAGGCGTAGAGTCTGCTGTCACCCAAATCTAAGGACAGTACTGATTGCATAGTCATGCATTAATTTTTGTAATTTGGATCCCCGAAAGGGGAGCTGATGGTTAAAAAATATGATCATTTTTTATTTGGAAAAAAATCTTATCTGATACACCAAGCATTGCTAGCTATTTATATTCACCTGACAATGTATAAGAGTTTTTTTCCTTTCAATCTTACAAAAAATATGATGAATTTCTTTCTAATATTTTGCTGAACTAATGGCTAAAAACAACACCTCATTGTTTGCATTCATATTTCACTAAGTAGTGGTGACATTTATATTTACATTTATAATATATTCTCTTTTTTTAAAGATTTTATTTATTTATTTGTCAGAGAGAGAGCACAAGCAGGGAGAACAGCAGGCAGAGGGAGAAGCAGGCTCCCCACTGAGCAAAGAGCCTGACACGGGACTCGATCCTGGGACTTCAGGATCATGACCTGAGCCAAAGGCAGACACCTAACTGACTAAGCCTAGGCATCCCTATAATATATTATCTTATGAATTGCCTATTCACATTCATTGTCTTTCTTGGAAGAACTATTACTTTTATTGCTTAATCAATATTTTTTACTCTTTTATCTTATATTCCATTAATTTCAGCATATATCTTCACTGATTTTGTTCTCTAAATTTGTTTCAGTTGATTACATTTAATGTGTTTCTAGTTTCTTAAGGAGATCACTAATTTGTTTTCAATTTTGGTTTTTTAATTAAAGCTTTTAAAGTCGAAATTAGCCTAATTTTCTATTAGTCTAATTTGTTTTAGCCTAAATACAAGCATTAGCTATGCACATTGGTATTCAACAAATTATTCATATTTTCATTAATCTCTATATAATTTGAAATTCAATTTTCAGTCCATTTTTGATCCAGGAATTTAATTTTAAAGGGGTTAATGTTTTCTAACATGTTCATTCTTTGTACTACCTGAATTATTGTGGGCAGAGACTACAGCTTGTGAAAGTCCTACTTTTGGGAATTTATCATCATGCTTTTTGTGACATAGTGCCTGACTAAATTTAGTAAATAATCCATTGTCAAAAGATCCAATGTAGACTATGGATAAGAAAAATGTGTGTTTGTGCACATGATGCTAATGTATACACACCAAAAAAGTAAGTGTTAAAGACTGTTGTTCCAAAGAAAGGCCACTGAGATTGTAAATATAAAAATTGGGTTTGTGCCAGATCAGCTCAAAAGATTAGAAAAAGAACAAATAAACAGAGATCAAAGCAATAGCTAAGATTTTAGCATATATATCCAATCAGGAAAGAAACCTATAATCAATAAACACAAGTAAGAGGGTTTCAGCATTGGACAGACAAGGTTATGGATTAAGGATTCTTCCAATGGGAAAATTAGATTTCAGAGACAGGAAAGCCCCTCTGACAAAATACAGAGTGTAAGTCAGCACAGCTCAAAGCAGAAAGACAGACTTGATTATGAGTTAGTAATTGGAGGCTTCTTGTACTTTCCTCATTAATGGCACAATTATTCCTAGAAAAGATAGCAGGAATAACATGATCTTTCTTTCATTTCCTTATCTAAAACTATTTTTTAACATTTTTATCTTTAAAAAGTATTGTTATGTTTACCTCTATTCCAATATTTTCAGTATGTTCTTTCTCACATATGTGTAGCATAAGATTTGGTATTGAACCTGTTTAACAGAACAACTACTAAGTTTGAATTGTACTTTTATTTTATGAGAGACAAGAAGGACCAGGAAAATTATTCAGTCACCATAAGGAACACTCTTAAGTGAAAACACTCAAAGAACAGACTATAGCAACAGGAAGTTCCAATGTACAAGTTCCAAAGTACACAGTACATAGCCTACAAAGTACAAGGAAAGACCCAGATTTAGTATCACTCTGGCACTTTGAATGTTTCCAAGTAACAAGGAGCTAAATGACAGAGTAAGAAAAGGGATTTGAAACTCGTAAGTAAGGAAAAGCTAGCATGATGAATATATAAAGAACTTCTATTCTTCTATAATTCAATACTAAAAGACCAGGAACCAAACAGAAAAATGAATAAATTACTTGAATGGCATTTACATTTACAAAAGGAAATCTAAATGATAAATGAACATATGAAAAGATATTCACTGGCAGTTTCTAATCTCTGAGCATTTCTCCTTCTCCTCTTCTTCTTCCTCCTCCTCCACTCATCCTTTTCTCCTTCCTTTTGCTTTTTTTTCTCCTTCTTTCATCTCGTTCCCTTCTCCTCATTTTCTCTCTTCTATCTCTTTTCCAATTCCTTCCTCCTCCTCCATCTCCTTTATCTTCTTCACTTCCCCTTCTCCTCCTCCAGGTCACCCTCTTTTCCTTTTACTCACCTAGACCCTTTAACTCTTCTGTAACTAATCCCCTACTTGAAATCCTGAGAGAAATTTTGTTTTCAGAATTGTTCTTATAAGCTTTGACATGAGTTCTAATCATGTTGGGGCCAATATTAAATTACATGATCTCAGGGTCCTGAGATTGAGCCCCGCATTGGGCTCTCTGCTCAGTGGGGAGCCTGCTTCCCCCCCCCCTACCCCGCCTGCCTCTCTGCCTACTTGTGATCTCTCTCTCTCTCTCTCTGTCAAATAAATAAATATAATCTTAAAAAAAAATCTCACCAAAATACTAGCCAATAGGATCCGACAGTACATTAAAAGGATTATTCACCATGACCAAGTGGGATTTATTCCTGGGCTGCAAGGTTAGTTCAACATCCACAAATCAGTCAATGTGATAAATACATTAATAAAAGAAAGAACAAGAACCATATGATACTCTCAATTAATGCAGAAAAAGCATTTACGAAGCACAGCATCCTTTCTTGATTAAAACTTCTCATGGTGTAGGGATAAACAGTACATGCCTCAATATCATCAAAGCCATCTATGAAAAACCCACAGCAAATATCATTCTCAATGGGTAAAAACTGAGAGTTTTCCCCCTAAGGTCAGGAACACGGCAGGGATGTCCACTATCCCCCCTGCTATTCAACACAGTACTAGAAGTCCTAGCCTCAGCAATCAGACAACAAAAAGAAATAAAAGGCATCCAAATTGGCAAAGAAGAAATCAAACTCTCACTCTTTACAGATAATATGATACTTTCTGTGGAAAACCCAAAACACTCCACCTCAAAACTGCTAGAACTCATACAGGAATTCAACAAAGTGTCAGGATATAAAATCAATGAACAGAAATCAGGTGAATTTCTATATACCAATGTCAAGACAGAAGAAAGAGAAATTAAGGAGTCGATCCCATTTACAATGGCACCCAAAAACATAAGATACCTAGAGGCAAACCAAAGAGGCAAAGAATCTGTACTCAGAAAACTATAGAATACTCATAAAAGAAACTGAGGAAGACACAAAGAAATGGAAAACCATTCCATGCTCATGGATTAGAAGAACAAATATTGTGAAAATGCTACCTAGAGCAATCTACACATTTAATGCAATCCCTATCAAAATACCATCAACTTTTTTCAAAGAAATGGAACAAATAAGCCTAAAACTTGTATGGAACCAGAAAAGACCCAGAATAGACAGAAGAATGTTGAAAAAGAAAAGCAAAGCTGGTGGCATCACAATCCTGGCCTTCAAGCTCTATTACAAAGCTGTAATCATCAAGACAGTGTGGTACTGGCACAAAAACAGACACATAGATCAAAGCAACAGAATAGAGAGCCCAGAAATGGACCCTCAACTCTATGATCAACTAATCTTCAGCAAAGAAGGAAAGAATGTCTAATGGAAAAAAGACAGTCTCTTCAACAAATGGTGTTGGGAAAACTGGACAGCCACATGCAGAAGAATGAAACTGGACCATTTCCTTACACCACACACAAAAATAGACTCAAAATGGATCAAAGACCTCAATCTGAGACAGGAATCCATCAAAACCCTTGATCAGAAGACAGGCAGCAACCTCTGACCTCAAACACAGCAACTTCTTCCTAGAAACATCTCCAAAGGCAAGGGAAACAAGGGCAAAAATGAACTATTGGGACTTCATTGAGATCAAAAGCTTTTGCACAGCAAAGGAAACAGTCAAAGAAACCAAAAAACAACTGACATAATGGGAGAAGATATTTGCAAATGACATATCAGATCAAGGGCTAGTATCCAAAATCTATAAAGAATTTATCAAACTCAACACCCAAAAAACAAATAATCCAATCAAGAAATGGACATAAGACATGAACAGACATTTCTGCAAAGA
The DNA here is from genome assembly GCA_028533885.1 of Nasua narica. Taxonomy (NCBI): domain Eukaryota; kingdom Metazoa; phylum Chordata; class Mammalia; order Carnivora; family Procyonidae; genus Nasua; species Nasua narica. The sequence continues at coordinate 71,554,081 of CM052802.1, read as the reverse complement.
AGACATCCAAATGGCCAACAGACACATGAAAAAGTGTTCAACATCACTCAGGATCAGGGAAATATAAATCAAAACCTCAATGAGATACCACCTCACACCAGTCAGAATGGCTAAAATTATAAGTCAGGAAACGACAGATGTTGGTGATGATGTGGAGAAAGGGGAACCCTCCTACACTGCTGGCGGGCATGCAAACTGATGCAGCCACTCTGGAAAACAGTATGGTGGTTCCTCAAAAGGTTGAAAATGGAGCTACCCTACAGCCCAGCAATTGCACTACTGGGTTTTTACCCTAAAGATAAATGTAGTGATCTGAATGAGCATGTGCACTCCAATGTTTATAGCAGCAAAGTCCACAATAGCCAAACTATGGGAAGAGCCTAGGTGTCCATCAACAGATGAATGGATAAAGATGTGGGATAGATAGATAGATAGATAGATAGATAGATAGAATGGAGTATTATGCAACCATCAAAAATGAAACTTGCCATTTGCAACAATATGGATGGAACTAGAGGGTACTATGCTAAGCGAAATAAATCAATCAGAGAAAGACAGTCATCATATGATCTCATTGATATGAGGAATTTGAGAAACAAGACAGAGGATCATGGGGGAAGGAAGAGAAAAATGAAACAAAATGAAACCAGAGAGGGAGACAAATCTAAGTGATTCTTCTTAATCTCAGGAAACAAACTGAGGATTGCTAGAGTGGAGGACGGTGGGAGGGATGGAGTGGCTGGGTGATGGACATTGGCGAGGGTATATGCTATGGTGAGTGCTTTGAATTGTGTAAGACTGATGAATCACAGACCTGTACCCCTGAAGCAAATAATACATTATATGTTAATAAAAAAATAATAAAATTTTTTTAAAGTTCATAAGGAAAAAAAGATTTGAATTAAAGAGTAAGAAACAGAATTGAACAAATGGTAATGACTTAAAATTTCCAAGTCTTATTTCTTGTATCAATAATATGAGGATAAATATGAAAACTCACAGGACTGATATGAGTATTTAGTTTATTATAATGCATCATTCTAGAAAACTCTCATTTGTCCTTCTCCTCTCTTATGCTTCCCCAAAAGCTGCTTCATCTGTCTTGGATGTCAGTCCTTTATTTTACTTTATTTGCTACATACCAAATTTCTGTTCTTTTTTTAAGGCTCAACTGAGGAATTATCTATTCAAGTACGGTTTTTTCAACTTCTTTAGGTAGATTTAGGTGTTCTTTGGGTTTCTTTAACACTCTTCTTATCTACTGCTCTTAGAGGACTTAGTTGCATTTTCAATACCTGTCATATTCCTATCATAGGAACTGTGCCTTCCTTATCTCTCTATTTCTGACCATGTCTTTCATATTCCTGGGTAGGTTACCAATAAATGTTACTTGAATAAATGAATAAATAGAGTTTTAGCACTATCCACCTAGATTTTTTTCCACCTAGATTTTTGATAAAGTATTATCAAAAATTTAATAATTTGATAAAATAGACCTAGTAAAAATTCAATGAGTTTCAGACCTGGAAGAATTGAGAAATAGTATAAAAAGGATAATTGTATTAGTAGTGAAAATAAAGAGTCCAGAGGTTATCATTGAAATTAGTTTGAATTTTTTCCAAAGATTTCCCAAGTGATATAAATGTTATCTTCTTTGGAATAAGAAATTGTTTCAAGGGAACTTTTGTATGAATGTTTACTTGGAAGAGATTCTTCATTAATATTAGCATGTAATAACATATTCTTCATGCATAGATATCAGGGAACGAGACTCAAAGGAATGATAAGCAAGATAAAAATATTGAGTGCTAAAAGCAATTAACCTAAACAAACTCTGATTCTTAGGTTATTGTTTTTACCTATTCAGACAACATTTAAATTTTAAGAAAAACTAAACAGACATACTTTGCTTTAGAGAACAATTTTTAATCTCTGCATCCTTTTTAGTTTTTAAGTAGCAGATAGAAATTGGAGAGCTTAAAAAATATATTTTCTAGGTGACCATTATATCATTGTGCTTGGTTTTGAGGTTTCCTTCATCTACGCCTCTGCTATCATTTTGGAAATTTTCTTTATACTGTATTTTCCAAATTAATAGTGTTGTACATAAATATTTAAGCACTATTTTGTTCTCTAATTCAAATACCTAAAGGTAATGACAAAACTAGACATTTTGAGTAATTAAGCATATACTGCATTGCCAGAACAGGTTGGGAATTGAGAATTATGTGAAGAGAAACTAAAGACATATGTTGTATTTTGTTCTAGGTACGGCATGTGAATTTTAAAAGGGATCTTTCTCAGATTAGATGAAAATGAGGCCTGTGAAATGCAGTCTAGGGATACAAAGCTTGAACTCTAGAGTCTAACAGACATGGATTAATATCCTATACAAACCCCCTTAATCACTACAAACCCTGTGAAATATCCTTAACTTTTGCATCTACAAGCTGGCAACAATAATACTTACCTAATAAGGCAAGGGGATCTAGAATGTGTAAGACAATAGCACAAGGCTTGAACACCATGTCAGGGAATAATACTGTTGTTGCTATTATTACTGATTACAGAAAGCCTCATTACAGGTGACACACCAGGTTCTGACAGGTAAAATGACTGGTTCTAAATCTGAGTCTGCTGTCCCCAGACTCTGGAATCCAGACTTTAACTGCTAGGAAGTGTTCAGCTACAAAAATGGAACTTCTGACTCAACTTAGATACAATAAAATAAAATATTTTGGGGCGCCTGGGTGGCTCAGTTGGTTGGGAGACTGCCTTCGGCTCGGGTCATGATCCTGGGGTCCCGGGATTGAGTCCCACACTAGGCTCCCTGCTCCGTGGGGAGTGTGCTTCTCTCTCTGACCTCTCCCTTCTCATGCTCTCTCTCTCTCTCTCTCTCAAGTGAATAAATAAAAATAAAATAAAATAAATATTTTGCTGCATCACAATTAAGTTCAGATGTAGAGCTGCCTTCAGGTCTGATTAATTAAAATGCTCAACTTTGTCATCATGAACTTAGGTTCTACTGAGGTGATCATTTAATTTTTTTTCTTTCATTCTATTAGCATGATATATCATATTGATTAATTTGCATATGTTGCACCATCCCACTTGGTATAAAGCCACTTGATCATGGTGAATGATCCTTTTGATTTCCTCTTGAATTTGTTTGGCTGGTATTTGATAGAGAATTTTTACAACTATATCCAACAGGGATATTGGCCTATAGTTTTTGTTTTTGTTTTTCTGATAAAAGTCCTTTTTGACTTCAGGGTGATGCTGACTCATAAAATGTTTCCTCCTCTTCAATTTTTGGAAGAGTTTGAAAAGGGTTGGCATTAATTCTTCCTTAAATGTTTATTAATATTCACCATGTGGTTCTGGGATTTTCTTCATTAGGAGATTTTTTTATTACTGATTCAATCTCCTTACCAGTAAATGGTCTATTCAGACTTTCTATTTCTGCCTGATTCAGTCTTAGTACATTGTATGTTTCTAAAAAACATATTTAGAAAATGTATTTGACAGAATTCAATATATATTCTTGATGAAAACCCTTAACAAAGTAGGTATAGAATGGATGTACCTCAACATAAGAAAGGCCATTTATGATAAGCCTACAGCTAACATTATACCAAAGGTGAAAGGTTAAAATCTTTTCTTTTAAGATTAAGAGCAAGACAAGGGTGTTCATTCTTACCACTTCTATTCCACACAGTACTGGAAGTCCATAGCAGAGCAATCAGACAAGAAAAAGAAATAAAAGGTATCAGAATTGGAAAGAAAGAAGTAAAATTGTCTCTATTTGCAGATGACATGATTTTCCATAGAGAAAATCCAAAATACTTCACAAAGGAAAAACCAAAAACAAGCAAACGAACAAAGAAACCTATTATAGCTAATCAACAAATTCAGTAAAGTTGTGGGATATAAAATTAACTACAAAAATCAGTAGCATTTTTATGTACTAACAATGAATTATCTGAAAAAGAAATAGAGAAAACAATCCTATTTACAACAGCATCAAAAACAATAAACACTTAAGAATAAACACCAAGAAGGTGAAAGATCTCTACTTGAAAAACCACAAAACTACGAAAGAAATTGAAGAAGACACAAAAAATGGAAAGGCATCCTGTGTTTATAGACTAGAAAAATTAATATTGTTAAAATGTTAATATTACCAAAAACCATCTAAAAATTCAATGCAATCCCTTTTTAACAGAAGTAGGGGGGGAAATCCTAATTTTTATATGAAATCACAAAATACCCTGAATAGTCAAAGCAAACCTGAAAGAAAAAAAGTAGGAATATCACACTTCTTGATTTCAGGCTATACTACAAAGCTATAGTATTTAAAACAGTATGGTACTGGGACAAAAACAAACACATCAATGGAGCAGAATTGAGAGCTCAGAAATAAATCCACGCATATAGTGCCAACTAATATTTGACAAGGGATTCAAGACTACTCATTGGAGGGGCTCCTGGGTGGCTCAGTGGGTTAAAGCCTCTGCCTTCGGCTCAGGTCATGATCTCAGGGTCCTGGGATCGAGCCCCGCATCAGGCTCTCTGCTTGGCAGAGAGTCTGCTTCCCCCTCTCTCTCTGCCCTCTGCCTGCCTCTCTGCCTATTTGTGATCTCTCTCCTCTCTGTCAAATAAATAAATAAAATCTTTAAAAAAAATTTAAAAAAAGACTACTCATTGGAGAAAAGTCAATCTCTTCAATAAATGATATTGGAAAAAGCAGATATTTACATGTAAAAGAATGAAATTAAACATCTATCTTCCACCACCTATGAAACAACTCAAAATAAATTAAAGACTTAAACGCCCAAACTAAGTGTCCATCAATAGATGAACAAATAAAGATGTGGCATATATACACAATGGCATATTTAGAGTCATGAAAAAGAATAAAATCTTGCCATTAGAGACAACATGGATGGACCTAGAGGACATTATATCAAGTGAAATAAGACAAATACTATATGATCTCACTAATATGTAGAATAAAAATATAGACATATAAGATAAAACAGAAACAGGCTCATGCCACGGGAAATGAACCATTGGTTATCAGAGTGGAGGTATTATGTTAAGTGAAATAAGTCAAACAGAGAAAGGCAAATACTGGTATGATCTCACATGTGGACTCTAAAGGAAAATAAAACCAGAAACCAAACTAATAAAGAGAGAGTGAGATCAGATTTGTGGTTATCAGCGTGGTAGGCAGTAGAGGAGGGGTAATTGGAAAAAGGTGGTCAAAAGGTACAAACTTTCAGTTATAACATAAATAAGTATTAGTTATGTAGTGTACAATAGAAAGACTACAGCTAACACTGCTGTGTGATATATAGGAAAACTGTAAGAGAATAAATCTTAAGAGTTCTCAAAACATGAAAAATTTTTTTGTTTTTTTTATTATGTCTATATGTTAACTAAATATACTGCAGTAATTATTTCACAATATATGTAACTTAAATCATTATGTTGTACACCTTAAACTTATGCAGTAATAGATGTGAATTATATCCCAGTAAAACTGGGAGAAAAGAACTCATGTTCTTTCCATCTCTCTACCATACATGAGATCAATTCCATCCTACAGCTGGTCATTTTTATGGTTTAAGAATGGCTGCCAGAAACAATAGGACAAAATGATCTTTGTTCAAGTAGGAAGAGTGACAGAGAGATCAAATTATTGATTCTAGGAACCCAAGCAATCCTCTCCCTTTGTGTCACTCTCTGCTCTTCTTTCCTCTCTTCTTCTTTCATCTTTCTTCCATATGTTCTGTCCATCCTTCTTTATTCCCTCCCTCCCTCCCTTATTTCTTTCCTTCCTTCCTCCCTTTTTTCTCCTTTTTCCTCTTTCTCTCATTCCTTTTTCAACAATTATTTATTGGGTATCTACCACAGACCTGTCACTGTTCTCAGTGATAGGGATACAGCAGTGCACACAACTGTCAAAAATATTGCCCTAATATAGTTTACATTCTACTGGAACCAAGTTGCTCCCACAGCTAAACAAACCACTGGCCAAAAGAATGAGATGACAGTGGTTAGAGACTAACCAGTTACAGTGGAATAGATGTTGGGGAATCTACCACATTGGCTCAATATGTTTCAAAATACAACCTTGGTTATTGAGAAGGGCACATATGGCATGGAGCACTGGGTGTGGTGCATGAACAATCAATCTTGTAACACTGAAAAAATAAAATAAACGTATTTGGGGGAAAAATTAGACAATTTAAATTTAAAAAAATAAAAAAATTAAAATAAAAAAATACAACCTTGGGATCTCTTATAGACATCAAATCTTCAAGCACCTCACAGTCTATGGAAAGGAAAAATCACGGCTTTTTTCTAAATATCTGCTTTATTTTCTGCTTCTCAAAAAAACAAATAAATAAATAAGTTCTTCAATGGGGTGTACTACATAGTCATTACCAGACATATTTGTTTGTTTTATGTGACAATATGTTGTTAATAAAATTTAAGCTCATTTGCTTTCTTTGGTTGTCATTTAAAAATCCCAGACCTTGCATTTATTTTGGTTTATTATATAAAAATAATTTAGTGTTTTAATCATAGACTACATGATATACTGTAATGGTAATCTTTAAATGCCCATTTCATTAAAATTTTATGTTGCACACAAGACCTATAAGTCCCTGCTGCTACAGCAAATCATTTCATAACTTTATCTAATAACAATGTCTGGTGGTGATTTTCAATTAAATTGAATCACTGGTAATGCATTAGAGTAAATGGAACTGAGCCAAATGTTACTGATGCCACTTATGATGTGGTTTCACAATCATACCAAAGTAGTTTTGCCTCAGTTCCCACCAAATCCTGATTCCTATCAGAGTAAAGCAACATGTGAACATCCCAGAACTAAACTTTAAGTTTTTTTTTAAGGATAAAGTATTTCATTTATTTGCAACCCTTTACGGAGGTAATTAAAATTCTGAGTCTCCTATCTTTTTTAATGTTTTGGAATTTTATTTAGTTTTATTTATATCCACTAGAAATTAACCAAAATAAAATTGTCCAGAGAAGCAATCACCTTTCTTAAAGATATTATGTGGAAAGGGAGAAAATTATTATCTTCAAAATAAGTGCACAGGGGGAGGTGGGATTTGCACAGGATGGTTTCCATGGGCTTTTCCAATTCTCACTTTCCTTTAAGCTGCAGGATTCCAACATACCTGGGTGCTTAGGTGCTGGGACCATCTGACCTAAACTTCATCTAACAAAAACATATGATTATGTAAAAGTTCTTAAAATAAGTAAAACTACAATTAACTAAGTCAAAATTCAGTCCTAGGAAAGCAGTTAGTCTCTACTCCAGAAGCAGGAAGGTAATAGAAAAAAGAAAACTCTGAAAATTAAGTGATTACACATGTAGCCAATAATATGAGAGGAGTTTTAGCATTTAACTTAATAATAATGAAACAGATTTCTTCATTAAGTTTGAGATAAATCTGAGATTTTATCGTGGTTGGGACTTCTACGATACACAATATTCTATAAACAAGCCACGTTTTCACACAAACCATTTACAAGAGAAGTTAAAGAATTATAAAATTATTTTGAAGAAATCTCTCAGAAGATCCACAACCTTAACAATTGTTGGTACTGTCATTCATTTAAAAATCATACTGATGTATGGGGTAGGCAGGTCTTCCTCTCAATAGATAAGCTTAACAGAGCAGGTATTTTCTGTTCTCATTGGTTGGACATCCATTTTAATTGACTAATGCATATGCCATACAGGTTAATAAATATTTCAAATATTATTTCTGTACATCTGCACTATTGTAAACAATGTGTATTGTTTGCAATGACTGAAATAGCAATTTATTGAAATGCATCACTTAAATATAACTCAGACATAAAAATCTGTGATAGGATCAATAATCCAAATAGCTGAGAGATTCCAAAATTGAAAGACCATTTTCATTCTCAATTTTTTTTATATGTGCCAACCAGATAATACAAGGCACCAAGTTTACCCTACAAAATCTCGATTGAGACTGTTGGATATAAACCATGTATTAGTCTGCTAAGACCACTGTAACAAAATGTCATGGGCGCTGGGTGGCATAAAAACAAATTTATTTCTTACAATTCTGGAGGATGGAAGTTCCAGATCACAGCTGGCAGGATTTAGTTTCTGGTGAGAACTCTCTTCCTGACTTTCAGACAGCTGCCTTCTTTTTTTTTTTTTTTTTTAATATTTTATTTATTTATTCGACAGAGAGAGAGAGATCACAAGCAGGCAGAGAGGCAGGCAGAGAGAGAGGGGGAAGCCGGCTCCCCACTGAGCAGAGAGCCCGATGCGGGGCTCGATTCCAGGACCCTGAGACCATGACCTGAGCCAAAGACAGAGGCATCAACCCACTGAGCCACCCAGGTGCCCCAGACAGCTTCCTTCTTGCTACAGTACTCACACAGCCTTTCCTCTGAGTGTGTGGATGTGGAAAGAGATCTCTCTTTTCCTCTTATAAGGCCATCAATCTTACCAGATTAGGGCCTCACCTTTATGACCTCATTGTACCTTAATTATCTCCTAAAGGCTTTATCTTCAAAGCCTTTTGTCTCCAAAGGCAGACAATTGGGGATTAGGGCTCCAACACAGGAATTTGGTTGAGGGTAGGTGGTACAAAATTCAGTCTACAGTGGGTCAATAGATTCTATCCTATCATCCCAATTACTTTGGAATCCAAAAGTTTTGTGAGAACTATTTTATTAACTTGGCTAAGTTCAAGTGAAATACTATATGCATTTCACAGGAAAAACCTACCAAGTAGTTGTTCTTGTGTGACAAACTTATTGACATAGGGTAAGATGATTTTCTAGGTGCTGAGTTATGGGGATTGGTGTCTACAGCTTCTAGTAAAATGATAGAAACAAACCAAAGTTCACATTCCACTTCTGTGGATTACTATATCAGATATAATACCCTAAAGCTTCATACAATAGTGAGCCTTCTAATGTGGACTGACAGAGAAATATTATGTAGAAACCTAATGTGCTTTAAGTATAAAAACACAGGATAGAGTCATAATTTAGCAATAAATCTGTGGGCTTAAAAGAGACACTTGATCATTTTAACAAACAAAGATGATAATAATTTATAGTAGAAACATCTCATAAAACAAATAAAACCACTTTCAGAGGAGTTGCCCAAAAATGTAGAAAAAAAACCAAATATAAAACTATTCACCTTAGCAACTGAATAATTTCTCCTATATTCATTAGGCAAGCCACTACCATATTTTCTAAATAACTCAAAAAACATGCTCTTTTGAACACTTTTCCCATTTAGTAAAGACATCTGTCTTTACTTGCTTTTAGATCTATAACATTGGTGACCTTAGAGGAATGGAAATAAATTTGAGAGTCTTGGTTTATTTTATTATGTGGTTTTATATTTTTGGATATTACATATGATTTGGAAATCAAGTTGCTAATGATTATGGATTATTAAAATTATGCATCCAAGCAGAGGTAACTGATGCAAGGGAGGGGAAATATAGGGATTTACATCTACACTTTGATGGAATGTTAGTTGCACTGTAAGTATATGTACTTTCTGCTTTGGACAAGTAGGATTGGGAAAGCCTTGCAATCCTTTAGGGGATACCTGGATTTAACATGAGTGTGGAACTGCATCAAAGCAGTGCATACTCCTGTACCAAAATTGCTGCTTTTATGAGAACAAACAGTAAATCCTTACTATACAAAAATAAAATAAGATAAAATAAATTAAATTAACAGTTTCTGTACAGGGAAAGCTAGAGCTAACATTTTTCCATCTACTAGGACATTTGAATTTCAGCAACAAATTATTATTATGAATGAATCAATAAGGTATATATTTTTAAAAGACCATTTACACCATATTTTTAATTGTAAACAAAATCATAACGAGGCTTACGCATAGAGAAAACAACAAATAATGTTGCAAATTAAATCCTTAAGCATAATTTCATAGACATAAGTGAAGAGAAAGTTTTCTTAAAGAAGCTTAAGAGAAGCTATTTCCATTTAATAGTGCACTTACAGTTCACACATCATGAAATTACACAGGTTCCTGAACTCAGACCCACACCTCCACATAGCCACCCAAACCAGGACTCTGTCGGTGTAGGTGTGAGGCCATGTGGCCATGGGGGTCTTACTACTTACTAAACCACACCCAGACTTTCTATTCTTTCTCAGAACACTGGCCCTTTTGCTCTCAGTCCATAAATCTCCCTTATCATCTCATCATCCCTTTTCTTTGCCTTAATGCTCCTATCCTCTCTTTTTTTCCTATGAGCATCAATATCTTGCCACATGTAACTCGCTCTGAAATTTCTCATTCATTACATTCTTGCCTGGTTTTCTCCACAATTTTTCTCCCTTTTGCCTTTATAGCAGCCTCCATCCTTAGAGAGTCAGTATCCCTTCACCTCTTTTGATACATGCCCCTTTTTTTCCAGTTTTTACTTCTCTTTAGGTGCACAGGACTTAAAACCTAATGATGCATCACCCCACTGCCTTCTTCCCTGATGATTACTTTCTTCTATTATCCTCCATTCAGTAGGCCAATATTACCAATACAGACCATTTAATCCATTGTCTGCTACTCTCCTAAACTTGTGGTCATCATTTTATATATCTACTGCCCTGCCAGTCCATTTCCACCTTCCCAGCTCACGGGCATCTCTGCAGAGTGCTCTGTCATCATCACAGTGATTTCAATGGCCATTTCAATAATTCCCCAGACCCTTTCACTGCCTTCAGACATCAGATAACTCCTAGATATCAGAGATATCTACTGAAGTCAGCAGTTACTTATGCTATTCCTATATTAAAATGTATTTTGGCCAAGATGGGAAGCTTCAGCTGTGCATTTGTTTTCCATTGCTGCTCTAACAAATGACTACAAACTTGGTGGCTTAAACAGCTGACACTTACTCTCTTGCAGTTCTGGAACCTGTAAGTCATTAATGGTCCCCTGAGTCTAAAATCAAGGTATCTATTCCTTGATTTCTTCTAGAAGCTAAGGAAAGAATCTGCTTCTTGACTCTTCTGGCTTCTTGTGGTTGCTGGCATCCTTAGCTAGGGCTACATAACACCAATTAATGCTTCTGTTATCACATTGCCTTCTCCTCTTCTATCACCAAATCTACCTTTGTTTCCTTTTTATAAAGACTCTTGTGATTACAGTATGGCCCACCTAGATAATCCAATATAATCTCCCTTTCTTAAGGGGCTTAACATAATCACAGCTACAAAGTTACCTTGCCATATAAGATAACCTTTCACAGGTTCTGAGGATTAAGATGTGGATCTCTTTGGGCAATTATTCAGCCTACCGCAGGCTAACTGGCCCGAAGCACACTGTGACAATCATCAGGAAACATCTTCAGTGTCAATGGTACAATAGTATCATTGTACTGTACCAACTGTACTGTACCAATAGTACAGCCAGGGAGGTACCTTCCGAATGATGTGGGCATAGTAGGGCATCATCAGGCACTAAACAGGCAAGGAAGAGCAATGGCAGTGGCAGAGGCATTAGCAATGTCTGTCCATCCATATCATGATTATTCTGTGTGATCTGGGTGTCCCAGTAAACACAGGATTAACAACTTTATTTTCACCCATTTTCCTTTGTCCTGATGTCTCACAATGGTCCATTTCTCACACTGTCCTTCTTGCATTTCTTCTCTCCACCTGAAATATCTTTCTTTTTGATATTCTATTGGTTCCAGTGCTAGTTATCCAAATTCCCAAAACTTCCTTGAATCCTTCTTTACCCTTTCCCTCACATGCTGATCTGATTTCTTCCTTTTCTAAATTTCTTAGCTTTTGGAATCACAATCACATAGTTTAACATTTCTTACCAGTTTTGATTATATATATATACATATATATATAGTCATATATATAATCATATTTATATCTCAGTTGGATGTTTCTATAAAACCAAGTAGAATGTTGTACACATAAGAGGGACACTCAACAAATATTGCATCATTCATTGATAGATTCAAATTGCTCATAACGTTAATTAGAGAAACACAGAAACTTATAAAAATTCCAGATCATTACACTGTTGTGGTGAATTTGGCCAAGTATCCATAATAATAAGGTAAGATCATATGTATGTGGGCTATAAAAAATAACAATAAAAATAATGAGAATAATAAATATTTTTTAAAGTTCTGAGTTTAATTAGGGAGTTCAATAGAGAGGCATTTTAGATATGTTGTTATTAATATCCATCTTTTCACATAGCAGCTATAACTACCACAAATGTTTTTTACAAGTCTAGGACTCAAAATGCTGGTTTATGAAAGTAAATTTATTACAGAGGGGAGACAGCAGCTTCACTTGGCACCCTTGTCCCTATTGTTCAGGAAGATTTCCTCCAGAAAGTACCTGATTAAACGCTTGATATTGCTCTTATAAAAGCAGTTTTCTTTCTGGTCCATGCAGAGATTAGGTTATATAATACTGAACCATTAAATTTGATTTTTTTATCCTAATACATATAAAACTAAACTTTAGGCTTTTCTGGGCATGGGCTTCATTTGTTCAGGATAATTATTTCTCCGTGATACAGACATGTACAGATGTACAGTTCATGTACATATACAGCCCTACAGAAATAACAATAAATAACTGCAAAAGGTGATTATTAAAAAAACATTATTAAACTTTTTAAAAATGCAAATGAAAAATTTGTCCCAATAACAACCAAATGGCAGTGAATTCAAAGTATGAATTTTGTAATACACTGAAGTGACTTTCATTATTTCTTCTAAGTAAATGAAAGCCATTCTATAGAGCTTTGTTCTTGTATTTTATATTATGTATATGGTAAATAAAAAAGAATCATTGCCATCTCTGCCCTTTACATACAAATAATCACCATTTATCTTTAACTTTACCATTTATCTTAGACATGTCAATAATATTCTCTAAAGTCAATAGAACTACTCTGTGATCCTTTCTAAAAAATAACCACAAAAGCTTTCATGAGTATGTCCACTCAATGTTTGTCTCAAATTCAATTTTTAACTATCTGAACTTTTTTTTTTCATTATGTAGTAGATTTTGAGGAAGATAATTTAGAATTTTAGCTATCACAATATGGTCTGTTGTATCTTTGATTATAAAATGAGGCAATACTTTAAATGACATATGTGAATTATAAACTGATAGAAAATGCACAGATAGCATAGAGGTGTCCATAAATACAAAGAATAGAGAAAACTGTATAAGTGAACGAAGGAAAAAAATAGTTTGAAATGAAATAGCCACAAAATAGAGGGATAGAAAATAGGAACAAGATTTGAATACTTATCTTAGTTCTCCACTCCATCGTGTCTCACAAATTTAGATCAGTAAAACTCCTAAACCTGAGAATGTAAAAAGAAAGTCCTAAAAATTACATTCACAGTCTCTTAAAATATAAGCGGAAGGAGTTGTACACACGTGATATATTTCGAAATAGAAATTATGACACAGTTAAAGTGCTAACCAGGGGAAAAGTGAACTTCTTAAAATCAAAAGCTAATTACTCAGTATCTAAGTCTATGTGCAGTAATATAGCTTGCTAGGATTTTTCAAGTTAATTAGAAAGACATGTTTAAATGTTCTCACTTAAATTAGCTAAAAATTTTAGCAAATTAAACAACTCAGCAAATTAGTTAATAATTTATGTAGTTTTATGTTAACCCCCAAACAACATCTTGTTGGAATATATCCAATTGTAACTCAGTTCTGATATAATTTTTGAGTCATTACTCAGTAGACAGGAGGAAAAAGTGACTTAAAAAAATCCCACTAAGCCATCTTACCTAACCAATTACTTGTAAACTACCAATGCCACTCATGACAATTGAACATATCTCAGAATATTTCCAGATTTAAAAGATCTTAAGAATTTAAACCTCCTTCTGATACGAATTTTACAAAGTAAAAAAAAGTAGAAAGTAGCCTACTGACTTCCAGATAAAGGTTCCTGAATAAACACATGCATTATTTTTACTTCCTCCTAAAACTTGATTAAAACTTCAATGGAAGTCTTCAAGCTCTTTGAGGAAGACAGTTACAGGTCCAGGGGAGCTCTGGGAGCCTGCCCCCTGCTCCTGACTCAAGGCTGTTCGCTCTCGCTGCAGCTGAGGAACAAGTCAGTCAGGAAACGGTGTTGAAACTATGGCTTTTAAAGACACTGGGAAGATACTCATGGAACCAGAGGTGGCAATGCACCGAATTAGAGTTAGTCTAATTTGGTGCCCCAAAGTAAAATATTTGGAGAAGGTGTATGCTCACTTGATCAGAGGCACAAAGGGGAAGAATTTCAAAATGAAAGGACCAGTTCAGATGCTTACCAAAACTCTGAAAATCACTACAAGGAAAAAATCTTTGTGGTGAAGCTTCTAAGACTTGGGATCATTTTCACGTGAGGATCCACAAGTGACTCACTGATTTGCATGGTCCTTCTGAGATTCTTATACAGATTCCGTCCATCAGTATTGAGCCAGGAGTCAAGGATGAAGTCATCATTGCAGATGTTTAAATCAACTTTTTAACAAATTGATTATCAGTTGTTAAAAAAAAACAAAACCAAAACATTTCAATGAAAGTCTCTTAAGATATAAACCCATTAAAACAGAATGAGAGAATGGGCGCCTGGGTGGCTCAGTGGGTTGGGGCCTCTGCCTTCGGATCAGGTCATGATCTCAGGGTCCTGGGATGGAGCCCCGCATCGCATCGGGCTCTCTGCTCAGCAGGGAGCCTGCTTCCCCCTCTCTCTCTGCCTGCCTCTCTGCCTACTTGTGGTCTTTCTCTCTCTGTCAAATGAATAAATAAAATCTTTAAAAAAAAAACAGAATGAGAGAAGAAAACAGCAACCATTTTAAAAGCTGAAAGACAAATGGAAAAATGGTAACTAACTTAGCTAGTTGGTTGGTAGCTAACTTAGCACATTGAGAAAGGTGAATCTTAAACCCATAGTATAAAAAGTTCACCGGGCGCCTGGGTGGCTCAGTTGGTTAAGCAACTGTCTTCAGCTCAGGTCATGATCCCGGAGTCCTGGGATCGAGTCCCACATCTGGCTCCCAGCTTCACGGGGAGTCTGCTTCTCCCTCTGACCTTCTCCGCTCTCCTGCTCTCTTTCACTGTCTCTATCTCAAGTAAATAAATAAAATCTTAAAAAAAAAAAAAAAAGTTCAAGAAGCAATCTCATTTAAACATAGAGTCCTAAATGCCTAAGGAATTGGCAAGGTAATATTTTTGGAAATTGATTAAATGAACACTAAAAGTATAAGAATTTGTTGAAAACTTGCCTAAGACTTAGATTTCCTCTGTTCTAAAGTCTGTAGGTTACTGTTTCTCTCTCATACTAGCAGAGAACTGTAAGTATTTTTGACAGCTTTACTGAGATATAATTCATATATCATAAAATGTACCCTTTTATAGGATAATACAATGGTTTATAATATATTCATAAGAGTCATGCAACTATCATCACAACCAATTTTAGAACATTCTCATTACCCTAAAAAGATACTCCATACTCATTAGCTTTCACCCTCCAATCCCCCTTCTTTCCAGTTCTAAGAAATCACTAATCAAATTAATTAAAATATATTAAATTTTAAATTAATTAAAATCTAAATTACTAATTAAAATTAATTAAAACTTCATGGGTTTGTCTAATATGGGCATTTAGTATAAGTGGATTAATCCCATATGTACCCTTTCATAAAGCTTCTTTTACTTGGTCTAATGGTTTTAAGATCATCTACGTTGGAGCATGTGGCAGTATTTCATTCCTTTTTATTGTCAAACAGTACTCCATTGTACATATATATCATATTTTGTTTACCTCTTTTTCCACTGATGGATATTTGGGTTGTTTTTTCTTATATCACAAATAAAACTACTATTAACAAGTTTGTGTACAAGTTTTTGTGCAGATATATGTTTTTATTTCTTTTGGGTATATACCTAGGACTAGAATGTCTGTGACATATGGCAACTGTATGTTTACTCTTAAGGAACTGGCAGATTGCTTTCAAAAGTGGCTGCACTATTTACATCTCCACCAGCAATGCATAAGATTTTCAACTTCACATCCTCACAAAAACTTGTTACTTGTCTTTTTCATTTAGCCATCCTCATGGGTATGTAGTAATCCCATTGTGTTTTTATTTGCATTTTAGAGGGTATATATTTTTTTAGATTGTGCCAAAGTCTCCTGCTCCAGCAGAGTCCACACATACAGTGGAATTAAGTAAAAATGTATATATTAATATAGAAAGTTCCATTTTATTTTTTCACTCTGCCACTAAGACAGCCATGTATATATCACCAGGCAGATAAATGGGCTAAATCTTTGAGCACTCTGAACAGTTCAGGAGAAAGAATCTAAGATACAGATATCAAGCATTTCCCAAACAAATATCCCATGATAAAGTTCAGAATTGATAAGCCCCATTCAGACAGTCTGAACTTCCCATCAACTTTTAACTTGCTCTACTTTTAAATATGAACTTTCAACCAAGGCTTGCCAGACATTTTAAGAAAGCCTATAAAATAAAAGACAAACCAACCAAAATAGGAAAGAAGCATTTTGGAATAAAAGAAAAAAAAAACTACATAAAGAGAAGAAAACTTTAAAAAAAGTAACAGATCTTCACTACCATTAATATCTTGAGATAAATACGTTATTGCATCCATAAGTCAGTATAGCATGCCATATATATATTTAAAAAAACTCAGAAAAAAGTAATTACAAGTTATTACAAAAAGTAATAGCTCTCAGGTTGACAAAAAGTAGAGCAGACATGAAAAAATCATTGGGCAATTTGGAAGAAAGAATTGAAAAAATTTCCTAGAAAGTAGGCCAAAAAGATAAGAAAATGGAAAAAAGGAGAATTAACTAAAAAATAGTAGAACGCTTTCATTAGACTCAATATCCAAATAATAGATGTTCCAGAAAGAAAGAACTGAGGAAAATAGAGGGGGAAAATCAATTAAATTACTCAAGAGATTTTCAAAGTACAGAAAGACATGAGTGCCCAGTTTGAGAGAGTCCAGAAAGTACTCAGTGAAGTATAAAAATAGATTCATTCAGAGGCTTGCCATCATGAAATTTCATAACAGTGGAAACAAAGATATCCTTCAAAATAAAAAAAAAAAAAAAGAGCAAAGACAGACTTCTAGAGTCAATATGGAGAGAACCAAGAGTGTAGCAAATTTTTTAAGTGTTCTTTAAAATTATTTATTTATTTGAGAGAGGTAGAGTATGAGAGAGAGAACCCAGGCAGGGGGAGCTGCAGAGGGAGAGGGAGAAGCAGGCTCCCTACGGCTCGATCGCAGGACCCTGAGATCATGACCTGAGCTGAAGGCAGACACTTAACTGACTGAGCCACCCAGGCATCCCAAGGAGGGTATACAGTTTTTAAAAGGAAAACAAGAATAAATAAAAAGAAAATAAAAAAAATTAGAAATAAAGACTAAATTTGAGGAAATATAAGAATATATCAATATAAAACAAAGTAGGAAAAATAAAGGAAAGAAGAAGAAAAGGTGACTATAATGAAATAGAAATAAAGAAATAGAAATAAAGATGCAAAGGTTTTTCAAGTGAAAGATATAGAAGACATACAAAAATAGCTTAGATATAATTGAATAGCTAAAGAAGAAAAACATAACAATTAAAAATTTAAAGTACAATGTAAAGAATTCTTTCTCCTAGAAAAAATACATATTGAATAGGACTTTGAGCCCTTGTGAAGTATAACCCAGAGTAGTCAAAATCAACTCATATCTAGTAAAGTTACTATTGTACTTTAAAGATATGGAGATAAAAACATTCAGACATAATCTAAATGATCAATAAAGGAAAAATATGTTATATTGGTTTCAGATTTTTCAACATTTTATAACCTCAGAAAGTGGAGCATATCTACAAATTGAAGCCAATCTCATACATTTTTTCTCCTCAAATACTTCCCTTAAGCCCAGAGTTCAAGGTAGGTTATCAGCAATATCTTCTCCATCTTTAATCTAACTTTCTGAAAGTTCCCTCCACCTTTTTGCTCCAATGAAAATTTGACTATCCCCTTATACTACTGCTTTTCTCCAATCCCTCTTAAGTAGAGCTTGTTTTCTCTCCTTGCCCTTAATGAGATAGAAATGGGTGTCCTCCTTGCTGCTTACATACCCTTAAGTTTCTTTCCTACTAAACCTCCAGGCTCCTGTGAAGCTCATTCCATCAGTCTATACCATCATGTAGTGGGCTTAATACTGGCCCCCCAAAATATCCTAGTCTTAATTCCTGGAACCCATAAATGTTACCTTACACGGCAAAGATGTGATTAAGTCAAGGATCTTGATATGTAGAGAGCATCCTGGATTATCCAGGTCAAGAACACCCTAAATAAAATAAATGTCTTTATAAGAGGAAAGTAGAGAGAGATTTGACAAAAGATGAGGAGAAGGTGGTAGGACCACAAAAGAAGAGAGTTGAGTGATGTGCTTTAAAGATGGAAGGGGACACAAGCCAAGGAATGAAGGAAGCCACCATAAGCTTAAAAAGACCAGGAAATAGATCTTTTTGCTCCAAGCTTCCAAAAGGAACTGTGGACACCTAACATTAGAGTAATGAAAGTGATTTTGGAATTCTGACTTCCAGAACTGTAAGTGGTAATTCTTTACAGAAGCGATATGAAACTAATATACCCCACTTGGATGCAGTCATCTACAGATGTTCAGGCCATCCAATTTCACTTCATTCCTAGATTATAGTACCTGGCTTAGTATCACACCTCTTACACTATCTCAGCAAATAACACATCATCCCCTGTCATCAACAGTAACTGGACCTCTCACCATCCATAACCTCAATTTCTTGGATCTCATTCACTGACCACTTCTGTCTTTCCATCCCATTCCTTGCTCCCTTCTCAACAATCCTTTGATCTACCATAACTTCTAACCCATTAATGTTATCCTTTTTTTTCATTGCTTTCACTTGTCTCATGTTCTCCACTCCTCTTT
The DNA here is from genome assembly GCA_028533885.1 of Nasua narica. Lineage (NCBI taxonomy): Eukaryota > Metazoa > Chordata > Mammalia > Carnivora > Procyonidae > Nasua > Nasua narica. The sequence continues at coordinate 71,534,998 of CM052802.1, read as the reverse complement.
ATCTGGATGAGATTCCAAGATCATTAATCATAATTAGTCTCCCATATATACTCTCAATCCCCTTGCCACATTCTCTCTCTATCATATCCTCTTGGTGAAATTCCTAACCCAGTTAAGTCAGTCTCTAACCAGTTTGTAGTCTGTACTGGCATATGGTAGCTGAATAAATCAGGAGAATAGATACTTTGCTCGCTGCTCTCAATTAAATTTATCCCCAAGTGGGCCTTTAGGGTTGGCTGGAATTCTACTTACATTTTCCTTTGCTTTAATGACTCATTTTCCTGCATGTATATTTCAACACACTAAAATGAGAATCCCATGAGGGCAGAAGATTTATTCATTTGTTAAGCCTTAGAACTGTGCACCATAGGAGTGTATTTTAGCGTATGTAAATTTAAAAATAAAAATGAAAAAACTATTACTTCACTTCTCCATCACAAAATCCAATCACTTATCCATACTTGTACCCATAGTCATATTCTACTTTCTCTGATACTCAAATGGATAAGCCTTTTTTTCCTGCTTCACTTGTTGAACAGGGACAACTCATCTCCACTTCTCTTGCCTATAGACCGAGATATATATCATTGACTCCCCTGGTTCTCAGAACTTCAGACTTGAAATGAACTATATCACTGGCTTTTTTGGGTCTTCTGCTTCTAGACACAGGACTGTAGGATTGCTCAGTCTCCATGATGACACTACAAAATGACAGAATTTTGGAAAATAGGTACAAAGGAGAGACAGCAAGATAGCCAAAACAGACACCCCACACTTAAATCTCACTCAACAAAAACAACAATTTGGCATTTACCCGTGGACAAAAGTGCCTTTGTGGGAGCTGTAGGATCCAACACCATATACAAAGGGATCCAGGAAGAAGACTCTTCTAAGGACTTCCTCCATGGCTTGCTTCCTTATTCCTCAGTGTGTGCTCAAATATCTCTTGATCACATTATCAGAGAAGGCATCTCTGATATGGGTATTTGACATTGCACAATGGTGCCCCACCTCACTCTCTCCTTCTCAAATAATTTTTCTCTCAAAGGCTTATCTCCATCTGATGAACTATATTTTATTTTTTTATTTAGATCTTTTCTCTTCTCACTGGAATGTAAGCATCTGGAGGTTAGGACCTTTATCTCTTATTCATTGCTCCATCTTCAGAATACAGCACAGAGTAGAAGGTCACAAACTATCCGGTGAATTTATAATCCTGAGGATCAGGCAATATCACATTTTCTTTGTAGATGAGAAAACCTTGAACTCTGAGAATTTATGCAAATGCTTAAAATCACACAGTATATACTAGAAAAGCCCAGAAGCCTAATAAAGGAAGTTTTCTCCTTTTTTCATTTTGCCTTTGGTCTGCTCTGCAAAACTGTCATTGCTAAAGAGAAGAGAAAAAAAAATCATGTGAATAACTGCCCTTCAGGTGTTCCTTTAATACAAAAAATAACAGAAGATATTGAAAGAGCTGAAAATCTTCTCAAATTTTAACAACCTTTGACCCATTAAGTGTTTATGTTGAGTGTCTAACATGAAATTCAAATAAAGGAAGAACTGTGCATGCCAGTTTGTCTCATTTTTTTCTCCTTCCCTTTCTCTACACACCTTGTAGCTTGATTCACTTCAGTGGAAGAGTATAGATAATTCACCAAGCTGCCTGTTACAGGTAATGAACAATCAACCCATGTGAGATACTCAGAGGTTGAAAAGTAGAAGGAAATTACTTTGGAAGGGAGATGAGTCCAAGGACCACATCAGCAAACTGTGAGAATGAATAGAGATAGGAGTAATGTTGAGAAGGCAAGCCAACACTCATGCCTGAAAACAGGCCGAAATAAGTGCTATTATTGTCCTACTGAGATGCTGTACTAAAAAACATGGACCACAGTTTCAGCTAAAATTGTAGAAATATCTAGATTACATCAGTCAGACCACTTTCATAGTTTTGATTCTATATCATTAGGAGCGTTTGTTAAAAGTTTAGGTCTCAAATGTATCCAAAAGTACGAAGATCCATCTAAGATAGGAACACACTTCCACATTCAATATTTAAGTAATCATGCCTTAACTGAGAACACCAACCACATGATGAATTTAGGTAAAAATTTGATGACTACTGAGATGGTTGTCGCCTAGTTTATTTTAAAAATAATCTGCACTGCCCGTCTTCATTTCACTTTAATTCTGAGAGGACCGATAGGACAGCCTCAGCCTGCTCACTGTGCCAGCCCACACTGGCCTGTCTTAGCTGGATAAATTTCCTTAGGTAGTGAAGGGATAGAGAAACAAAAGGAAGGTGTTAGTATTCAGTCCTACTGAGGCACAGGACTGAATTGTTCCCACAAAAAATGTCCAGACACCTGAAGAAAATAACTAGTGAAATTTAAGAATAAGCCATCAAGTTAGAGAAGAAGTAGAACTCGTTATAGCCTCATTAGTGTTTGAAGAATAAGCTCTGTGACTGGTCTAAGACTCTATTAACACAACTTCCAGAGAGCTCTGGATAACCAACCTGAATCCTATTCAGCACCTTCAGGTTTAGGAACTTACCTGGACCAGGATTACTCAGCATGAGAAGGACAAGGATGATAAATGAGAGATGTGTTCATGTGTGAGTGTTCTACTCTCTCTGTTACTTAGCAGTCACCTTGTATAATCCTGAGATTGAGATAAATACACATACCTCAGAAGAGGTGGCCCTCTCAACACACATCCAGACTACTTTAGGTATTGTCTGTAGACATGCCTCAGCCTCATATGTATACATATAATGCTAACTTGAGGAATGAGTTTGGCAGTTATATTTCCTGAAGTTCTGATGGGTTCTTGCTGACCAGACAGCAAGGTAGACATCCACAGATGTCTACCCTACCATCGTCTGGAAGTTAACACCTCCATAAATGTCCTAAGGATTATTGCTGACAACACCAAGTTCTCTCTATATTATTTGTAAAAGGAAATCTTATTTGATTGACCCAACAGGTGTGTTTGTCTTTCTGCCAGTGCAAATCTGCTGGGGCAACTGACAATTGTCAATACAAAGTCTGTGCTTTAATATCAGTATTTTGCATTGGCGCTTCAGCTCACAGGAAAAGAAAAGCCCTGTCTTAATATCTTCTATATACATAAACACACACACATTAAGTAAAAAGGTAATTTTATACATACATTAATATTTATATGCTACAATACATTCAAAGGTTTCTAGTGGATTTTAGGGTTTTTTTATTATGTTTGTCACCATCATTAGATTTTGATGTAGTGTTCCATGATTCGTTGTTTGTATAATTGCTTTTAGAGTGGAAATGGTGTTAAAGTGGGAAAGAAAGAATTATAAGTTTGAGTTGTTTATTAAACAAAGACTTTTTCTATATCAATATATGTGGTTTCAAAAAATTTAACCTAAACTTCATAATAAAAATATATTAAAAATAAAAACATTTATAATAAGAATATAATAAAATATAATAAAAATTGCAATGCATTTTAGTTATAGGTCTTGATATATTCAAAATATTCTAGGAAGGTGATAAAGTACACAAGTGTCACTGAATGCAGCAGGTGTGGGTGATGCCCCAACACTGTCTCTTAGAAACTTTATATGAAATTGAGTCAAGAGCTGAAAGCTCTGACTCTTCAAACCACTAATTTTAGATGTAAGCTTTCTTAACTCCATATCTCACAAAATATTCAAGCTAGGGGCGCCTGGGTGGCTCAGTTGGTTAAGCGACTGCCTTCGGCTCAGGTCATGATCCCTGTGTCCTGGGATTGAGTCCCACATCAGGCTCCCAGCTCCACAGGGAGTCTGCTTCTCACTCTGACCTTCTCCCTTCTCATGCTCTCTCTCACTCTTTCTAATAAATAAATAAAATATTAAAAAAATATTCAAGCTAACTTTGCCAAAAATCAGAAATCTAAGCATTTGTATGAAATTAAGATAATTTTAAATTTTAAAAAGATAAATTTTTAGAAAACATATTGTATTTTTACACTAGGCCCTAAGATGCACTAAACTACTTAAGATAATTGACTTCAAGGGACGCCTGAGTGGCTCAGTTGGTTAAGCGCTGCCTTTGGCTCAGGTCATGATCCCAGCGTCTTGGGATCGAGTCCCACATCGGGCTCCTTGCTCCGCAGGGAGCCTGCTCTTCTCTCTGCCTCTGCCTGCCTCTCTGCCTGCTTGTGTTCTCTCTCTGTTAAATAAATAAATAAAATCTTTAAAAAAAGATAATTGACTTCAAGAATTAATCAACAAATGGGAGTTTGAGCTATAAAATATGAATATTTAAAATGCAAGGAATTCTCTTATCCATGAATGCAGTCAAACAATATGGATCTTTGTCATTCATTCAGCTCTTGATCAAATGTGTGTCCCAGGATAAAACCCTCTGCATAGCTGCAGCCTACAAGCCATGGGGAAAAAGAGCTAAATGAAATTATCAATCCTGCACAATATGCCTGGAAGGGAAAGCCAATTTCTCCCTGCTTTGTTCCCAGGAAGGATGGGGCATCACAGAAACAGGGAGAAAGACAGGACAACTTTCAAGTTTGTACAGGCACAATTGTGGAGCTTTATGGTCACTGTCCCAACCAGAACAGCCCCTTAGGCTACATCCCTTAGGTACAGGACATTCCTTCAGGCTCTACACTCCACACTTTGCATTTCTACTTTCTTAAAGTCTCTCCCCTTTCTGTCCAGTGCCTTCACATCTGGAATCATCACACCTGCATGGCCACATCACAAGAAGCGTCTGATGGAGACTCTGCATGGCCTCAGTTTCTTCTTTAGTTGTGGCTCCCTACATATCACTTCCACAATTCCCTGTACTGCAGCCTGCAAGGAAGTGATACACTATACATCCAGCCAACTTCCCCAGGATGCCCAGTGCCCAAGGCCTATCTGAGAAGTAGGGTCAGATGAGTTGTTGTGCTTGATGATCTCCAAAGCATAATTTTCCTTTAAATACAATGTATTTCTCAAAAGAAAATAAGAGCTGTGAGAAGAGTAAGTGGTATGATAAGAAAGCTTAATATTCTAACAGTATATTTCAAACATCAGTGCTTGTTCTTATTGTCCACTATTTGTACCTTTGTGTTCATCTTCCTGCCTTTCACAGTGTGTGCATGGCTGTATGGCTACAGGCACATTCTTGTTTTTTCCTATATTTTCATTCTCCTTTTCCCTTTCTCTTTTACCCATGACCCACTAAGCATTGTAGTCAGCTAAGCCCAGGGTTAAAGAATTAATTTTTCATACCCACAGGCAAAGACTGTGCTTCCTGTCATCTAGTAGCACACAAACTTCCTAGGGATGAGATAGGAAGAAACCCAATGCTCCTGAATTAAATGACCCTTACTTAGTCCAGCATCTTTGCAAAGAAATCATCCTCTCCATCTGGGGCGGTCATATAGAAAAGTATTTAATCATTTAAAAGCAAATTAGAACCTCAGAAATAAAGTTATTCTCAAATATCCATTAAATTATCAAAAATTAAACTAGTCATCTTGCCAAGTATATATCAAATAATATTTTTAATCACTAATGGAACTGAAGATTATTTATTAAAAGAATTATGGTTTATAAATGTCATTATTATATTGTACTATTTTTAAAAGTCAACTAATTACTGCAAAAGGATGGCAAAGTCTAGGCAGTACAGCAGCATGCTTATTTTTTTTTAAGCAGCATATTTTCTTAAATAAAATAAAGACCATTAGTTTGATATTCTTTCAGCTAGAGTACTAATTAATGAAGCATTTGTGTAATAGTGAAGAAACACTGCCAAAAATACACATCTATGTATGTGTATATGCAAATATAATGCATATTTAATATATATATATATGTGTGTGTGTGTGTATACGTAAAATTATAATGGTTGACTATTTGAATTTTGTTAATAAAAACAGTACTAAGAATTAGAAAAAGTGATATACAAGAATCTCATCCTTCCTTTCATGTGAATGTACACATTTGTATACATACACAAATATATATTTATATGTGCTTTTTCTTTTAAATCTTTATAAGTCCTGCCTTTCCTACTATGCACCAGGTACTTGCATGTACACTGATCCTCATGAAATCCTATGAAACAGGCTTTATTATTTCTATTTTATTGATGAGAACGATGAAACTTAGAGCATGTAGATAACTCGCTGAAGTTCACACATCTAATGAGTGGCAGAATGAGGCCCAAAACCCATGTCTCTTGAATCCAAATCCTTAGTTTTCACACCATGTATGTCCAATCAGATACAGGAAGGTATTTTATTTTGTAAAATGAAAAAGGAAGAGAGAATGGTCTCTGGAAAATTCAAACACAGAGGTCCTTCCTTTCTCCTTCTGTGTCCCTAACTTCCCTTTTCTGGCTATATCATTTTGGCACTGCAGAATATTAACATTGCCCAGGAAATTTCAAGGAAGTAGAAGGTGAGAAATGAAGATTCTCCGATATCATTAAATACTTTCACGGTTATTACGTTTGACTGGCAGATACAAAGAGGTTTCTCTGTGACATCCATCACACTGCCTAGGGCTGTTCCAAGCTTGGTCTCAATGACAAATGCTTGAAGTTAATAATCTGCTTGCCTCTACGTTTCCTTTGAAGACATTGATCAAGCTGTGTTGACAGAGCTGTGATGAAGTATCAGGCTCTGGGAAATGCTGAGCTAGCTTTGAATCTACCATTATTTGAACACAAGTTTTGAGGGACACCTGTCACTTTTCTTTGACATTAACTATTCTCTTCAATATGAAGTCACATATGTTTTAGACAGAAGTGTAGATTCTATGAATGCTTATCATGAAGCTCATGATTGGCATTGGGTTATTATTGCTGAATGCTAACGATAATATCATTTAATTAACCAAAGGTCAAAGAACAATACACCGTAGGACTTTGGAGACTCAAACTTATTCATGCCCTGTTACCTAAACAGTGAGATAGAACTCTTTTAAATTCCTTTATACATTATAACATCTTCCATTTAATAGAAAACATCACATAGATTATTCTCTATATAATTTAATGACTTGAGTTTCAAATGCATTTTAAAGTCATATATGTATACTCTTAATAGTTGATACTATACTAAATAGTTCTTAGTAAAATAACTGTTTTCCCTCTTTTATACATCTGAGGAAGTACATGGAGTTTTATAGACTTTACAGAGAATTGAGTCATCCAACTAAACCAGAACATTTAGAATGTAGAATAATTTACATTGGGCTCATGGAGAAAAGACAGCTTCAACAAATTAGATATGAGAAAGAAAAATGCCAGAAGTCAGGTGGATACTAGTTCTGTGGAGACTCTCCTCAACTCTCAAATGTATAGTTTCCAATTTGTTTGAAGTAAAATCTTAGAATATGAAAATCCTATTAGAAATATTGCTTAGGGTCAAAGAGTAGATTGAAAAAGGCAGTTACCCATAAAATAGTAGGGTTATAATATTTATATACTTGGGAGAGTCCCACATGCTAGAACTTGAGGGCAGTTAGGAAGAAAAGAAAGAAAATTTCCTTGCTTTTATATTCATAGTACAGTCATTCCCAGTAAAATAATGAAATAATAATGATTATTATTATTTTTACTAACAAATAAATAATAAACTAGTGTTATAGTTTAAAATTATAGTTTATAATTTATAGTATTATAGGTTATAACTATAAATAAATAAATGAGTAACAATAATTACTAATTATTATTTTAAAATTTTAACTTTAAAATAATATAAAATAATAAAATAAATAAAAATAATAAAATAAAAATTTTAAAAAATTTAAAAATTTAAAAATTTATCAGGCAAGTCATAGTTCTCCCAATGCCCTCCTTCATTTTAATTTTTAATTTAATTTTTAAGTTAAAATAAAATTTTAATTATAAAATAATAAAAATAATATAATAAATAAATAATAAATAATAAAATTAAAATTTTAAAAATTTAAAAATTTATCAAGCAAGTCGTATTTCTCCCAATGCCCTCCTTCTTGTACCTCTCTAACCACTTTCTGGTTGTTCAGTGTCATCCTATTTCTCTCACACAAGCTAGCTCTCAAACTATTTAATGATGAAAACTTAAGTAATAATCTCCAAATATACATTTACTTTTATGAAAAAAGAACTTGTGGTTGCTTGTCTAACCACTAATTGACTGAGGCTATATTTTTCCTATGTGAAATGAGAAAACTCTATTATATAGTAGCTAAAAGTTCAGATACTGTCATTTTTCTAAATATGTATTTAACATTTCTATGACTTAGGTTTAGAGGAATAGATGAAATAAAATGCTGACATGTAGTTTACCACTTAAAAATAGTTCTAAAAATATTACCCATTATTATCACTATCATGAACTTTAAAGGACATTATCAAAAAATCTTAAGCCACATAGTGACAATATTCAATGATATTTTTAAAAATACTATATAAAGAATGGAACAATGGTTATATAATAATATACTTTAAATTTCATTTAGAAGAAAACAATATGCTAGCATATTCAAGAAAAAAATTAGAAATAGAACAATAAGAAGATATTTGTCTTAATGGCATCAAAATTGTTCTAAAATTTAAAAATGTATAACATACTCAAACGTACATTCTCTATTTTTGTTTTGAAACAAATTATACTTGTTAATTGTTCAATATATCTTAGAGATAATTACATTTCAATATATAACTATTTCACTCTTTTGCATAGTATTCAATTCAGTTAATCAACTTTTATGATAAGTTTCATTTCAAAAATAGTAAAAAGTAGCAAGCATACAACAGTTATTAGTCCAGACTAACCCTCTGGTTCACGCTAACAGTTGTAAATTCTGGGCAAAATACAAAAGGAACTACTAAAGAATTCTAAAGAATAAACAAAAGCAGGTATATAATAGAAGGTAGTCAAGTTGGAGAAATAACCAGAATCTCCTCCCTCCCTGTTTTTGTGGCTTTGCCCTAAAGATATTAGGGATGCTGCAGGCAATTAAATAAGGGGAAAAAATGGTGACATATCTTTCCATCAGGGATACAAAATAAAGGCATTTTTCAGAAAAAAAATTGTCTCCAGCAGACCTGCTCTACAAGAAATGCACTACTCTGGACCAGAATGGCAACATAGGAAGCTCCTGAATTTCCTTCTTCATATAGATGCACTGAATATACTGCTACACACATAGCAATTCACTCTGAGAGAAGTCCAGAAACCAGCTGAGTGATTTCTGTAGATCAGATGACTCAGAAAATGCCCACATCAAAACTTGTAGGAAAGGCTGAGAAAACACTCTCCTCAAAAACCTCATCCTAGGGGTACCTGGGTGGCTCAAGTGGTTAAACGGCTGCTATTAGTTCGGGTCATGATCTCAGGGTCCTGGGATCAAGCCCCATATCAGACTCCCTGCTCAGTGGGGAGTCTGCTTCTTCCTCTCCCTCTGCTTTCTCTTGCTTGCAGTCTCTCTTAAATAAATGAATAAAATCTTAAAAACAAAAAACTCACCCTTAGTATAGCGTCATACAATCTGGAGAGAACCTCCAGTGCTCAGCTTCTCCCTGAGGTGCAAAGGGTTTGGACCATACCTGTAGTGCTCTGACTTTTAAAGCTACCACTGGTGGGATAGGCCCCAAAACTCCCCAATTCTGAAAACCAACAGGGCTCGGGTTCATGAGTTGCATAAAGCTATATAGCAAACAAAGAAGCAGTACTAAACAGGTGGGTGAAGACTTGAGCAGAACCCCCAGGGCTCAGCACAGGGAGAGCAAGCAAAAACATCCATCTTCAGACCTTCCCTTGAAGGAGTTTGATTGCATACTTTACAAGCTACTGCCTGAAGATACAGTTTCTATTTAGTTTGCATTTGGGGCTGACTGGAAGCCTTCCCAGCGCCTGGAAGAGCCAGTGAGCATTTCTCTAATCTTCTACTCCTGGATTGCTCTCACAACAAAAACAAGTCATCAGCATCTCCCTGGAAGGAACTTGCCCACACACCTTGCACCTCAAGTTTCACGGTTGCCGTCTTAGGGATGGGCCCCCAAATCACCTAGCTCTGACATATAATGGGACTTGAATTCATGAGTCTCACACAACTATAACAAGAAAAAAGCAGTTAAATAATACTGTCTTAAGTCCCTAAGATTGTGTACGTACAAACCCCAAAACTATGCAAAAATAATTACTAAAATAGATAAGTTAGATTTGGAAGAGTGCAAGATAATGTTAATATGCAAGATAATGTTAATATACAAAAAACAATTGTATTTGTTTTACACCAGCAGTAAAAAAAAAAAAAATGGCAATCAGCTTCACTTGCAATAACATCTAAATCATGAAATACCTAGAAATAAACCTATGCAAAGGAGGTTAAAACTTCTACAGTAAAAACTACAAAACATTATTGAGAAAAAATAAAGATTTCAATAAATGAAGAGATATATCATGTTCATAGATTAAAAGACTCAGGGCGCCTGGGTGGTTCAGTAGATTAGAGCCTCTGCTTTCAGCTCAGGTCATGATCTCAGGGTTCTGGGATCAAGCCCCGCACTGGGCTCTCTGCTCAATGGGGAGCCTGGTTCCTCCTCTCTCTGCCTGCCTCTCTGCCTACTTGTGATCTCTCTGTCAAACAAATAAACAAAATCTTTAAAAAAAAAGACTCAATATATGTCAATTCTTACCAAATAGATTTATAAATTTGATGCATTCCCAATAAATTATTCCAGCAGGTGTTTTGTAGAAAGTAACAAGCTAATTTTTAGAATTTGTATGTAAATGCGTACTTACTAGCCCATGAATGTTTTAAAAGAAGGACAAAGTTAGAGCACTTAACCTATATGATTTCAAGTCGCAGGTATCAAGATAGTTTGGTTAGCGAGTAAGTAGACACAAAGATCAATGGAACATCAAAGAGTTGAAAAATAAGGTCAAACGATTTTCTATAAAGGTGACAAGGCAATTCAATGGCAATAGGAAAATGCTATTAGTTTTCCTCAAATATCTGCTGATCTTTGGTTGGTGGTGCATTCTTAATGAAAGAAGGACCATGTTGACTGGTATGGGTAACTTGCCTTCTGCATTTGTAATATTCTAGCTGTCCAACAGGCCTCCCTCTAAATGAAGGGATGAATGCTATCTCTGTGTAAGTTGAGCATGCCTGTACAAAAGCATGGAGAAAGCAGACAGGCAAGCTATAGATAAACATCTATGGCCTAAAACAAAGAGGCCTTTACTCAGGGTGGGCATGCAGAGCAATTTAAACTGTTTCCCTGATGTCAAGGTGTCCTTTAGTTTCTACTTCTCTCTCAGACCAAAACATTCACTCTCTGCACTCTCTCCATACACATTAATTTATTTAGGGAGAACTCCAAGGGATGGGAGTACAAACACATAAGCAATCTTTTAAGTTGATAATTCAACCACAGACAACACTTACCTTTGTGTGTGCTGACTTTAAACTTGAAATATCTCTGGAACTGCTTCCCCTGCAATAGTTTTGCCATATATTTTTCTCTTCTCTTCTTTTCCTGAGATCCCAATGCCATCTGCTTTCTTATTTTCAGCAATTCCTACAAGTATCTTGTCTACTAATAGCTTTCTTTCCTTTACACCAGACTGCTGTAGGTTATTTTTGTAAGCAAATTTTCTGCAAGTTTAAGGATTTTAGGTGAGGAAGGATGCACACATATCAACTCATTCCACTATTATCACTAGATACCATAATTTAATGAGTAATTCTCAAGGTCTATAAGATGTAGTGAAATGTGCACTTTCATAATATTATTAGGTATGAAAACAAATGAATGTACATTTTGTAAAAATTGTTGAAAGAATGAGACACTGAACATGCAATTTTATAATACATATAAATACATTTTAAACATTCATACTCTTTAAATATAAGTATTAATATACATTTTAAACATTCCTGTATAGGAATCTATGCAAAAAGAAAAAAAGCAGACCTTTGAGCAAGACTATTTACTTAGGCATTTTTATGAATGCAAAAAAAAGGTACATCCAAGATACCCAGCATAAGAACTAGTTAAACACTATGTATGGCACATCTACGTGTTAAAATAGTATGCAGAAACAAAAATTTAAAAACTCAGAAATATATAATGTTATGTGAGAATCTTCATAATACAACTGACAAAAATCTGAAATATTATACACAGTACTGTGTCAATTTTTTCATATATTTAATTATGTATACAAATTCTTAAAGGACTTGAAGGAAATATATTAAAATGTAATTGGTACCTGGTTGTTGAATTAGTTTAACTTTATCCCTGGATATTGTCTTCTATAAAACTTGGAAAAATTATTTTCCAAGTGTCTAACACTAGCACATATTATTACAATCAGGAAAAAAAAGACAAGCATAAAATGATCCGCTTTTAAAAGGTGAGTTTATTTTTTAAATATTTTTAATAATTGGCCAAACAAATCCATTCCCCCAAGCTTCCAGTTAATCAAGGTCTGGGCTTTACTTATCATTTTACTTATAATGAAAGTTATTCAGTCTCTCATGGCCAAAATTTTATTTTCAAAGTAATTTCTAGTTCATTCTATTTGCCATGATGATGCTTATTATTACCTCTGCATGGGGACTTCTTCAAATTTTTCCTCCTGCTACTGAGGAGTAATACAAAGAACCTCCACAAATGGAGATTAATAACTGAGACTTCTGAATAAAATAATTTTATACCCTACTTTCTACTAATGAGCTTTTGAATACTTAAAACTGAAGGCCTTAGAACTGTGGTCCTTTGTGGCTTCTCTTGTCAGTCATGAATGATTAAGTGGCTTATTAAGACAATCAAGTTTGGACCTCTAACTAATCGTTTTTACTGCAACACAATATCCTATTAGACATCCCCAAACCTTCTGGGGCTTTTTCTATTCAAAGTTTCAGCTAAACTATAATAATGAAAATCAAGAAGCTGTGGTAATTAATTATCAAGGATCAGGTCATTTGAAGCACCATCTCCTTCCTTCCTCTTTCCACCCTCCATCTCTTACATGTCCGAATCTGAATGTGGACAAAAGTTGTTGTAAGAACTTATATTTCTCTGTTTTTATTTAAGATGATTAGGTTAAACTTGACATGGTTTCTGGATAAAGAGACTCCCTCCTGATCCATGTCGTGTGTCTGGTTAACTTCCTCTCCAACAGGCCTCAGAGTAAATGTCAGTCCCAGGGGAAGATGTCACAAGTTCCCATCTGTTATCACAGTCACATTGACATAGTCATTTGTTTGATTATGTGCATAATGACTGTCTTCCTCAAAACTGTTGGTTTTATGAAACCAGGAACCCTACCTATCTTGTATCCCATTGAACTTCTAGTATATAGCTCAGCACATGGGAGGTGCATGATAAAAATTTTATGAATGGGTTAATCATAATTCATCATTTTCTTCTTATCACAGTTTAATCAAATACGGGGACATTTTATAAAAACAAGTTTTTTTCAATCTTTAGCTTTTGGAGTCTTAAAAATTATTTAACTCTATATGCAAAATAGAATACTATAATTGGAAAAGCACTAGATTAGTGTTCGGAGGCATATCTGTTTGTGCTGGTTGTCATTTCTTAGTCACATGAGTTTGGCTAGTCGGTTCAACTCTTTGAGCCACAATTTCCTAGTCTACAGTTTGAAAATAATAATACTTCCCTGCATGCTTCAAACAGTTATTAAAAAGATGAAGAGAAAATTCATTTGAAATTATAAACTCTAAAATACTATCCAAAAGTAAGAGGTTGTAATTCTAACAGTTTTATATATGGAGCTCTTCATTTTTCCTGATTACCTCTCAACATATATACAAAAAAGTACTTCTGGGTGAAAATTAAAACCATTATAGTGGTCTATTATAGCTCATCTCTTATTACATCTTTGAAAAAAACCACTAATCTATCATCTAGATAAAAGAATTGATTACTGAAAAACCACAATATGACATAGAATGTAGATCAAATTTCGATGTAATGTTTCCCAAGCCAGAACAAGAAGTTCCACTGTGCTTTATGTGGAGAAGTTTCAAAGGAAATAATGAAATTGAGCCTCACCAGGCAAAAAGTGTTCTCTCTTCTCTCCCACCTCCTTTCTCTCTCTCTCTCTCTCTCTCTCTCTCTCTCTCTCATCTCAGAGTTTTCAGAGTTGAATTTATGGTGGTAAAATTATCAAGTAATGAGTTCTGCCCATCAGACAGATAAACTTAAAACCTAAATGTTGAACAAAGTCAACATCATACTCAATAGTGAAAGATTCCTCTGAGATAAGAAACAAAAAAAGGGTGTCCACTCTTAGCACTTCTATTCAACACAGTACTGAAAGTCTTAGCCAGGGAAATGAAGCAAGAAAAAGAAATAAAAGGCTCCCAAATCAAAAAGGAAAGATTAAAACTGTCTCTGTAGGCAGATGATATGATCTTATGTAGAGAAACCCCTAAAGATTCCACGAAAAACCTGTTAGACCTAATAAATAAGTTCAGTAAAGTTGGAGGACACAAAATCAACACACAAAAATCAGTTGCATAACTATACACTAACAATGATCTAGCTGAAAAAGAAATAAGGAAAACATTCCCATTTACATAGCATCAGACAGAATAAAATACTTCAGAATAAATTTAAAGAATAGGGTAAAAAATCTATACACTGCAAACTATAAGATATTGATGAAAGCAACTGAAAAAGACACAAATAAATGGAAAGATGTCTTTTGTTCAGGGATCAGAACCATTAACAGTGTTTAAATGACATACTACTGAAAGTCATCTATAGCTTCAATAAAGTCCCTATCAAAATTCCAATGACATTTTTTACAGAAATAAAAAAAGTCCTAAAATTTGTACGGAACCACAAAAGACCATGCACAGCCAAAACAATCTTGGAAGAAAAAAAAGCTGGAGTCATCATACTTTCTGAATTCAAATTACACTACAAAGCTATATTAATCAAAACAGTATGGTATTGTCATAAAAGCAGACACATAGACCAATAGAAGAAAATCAAGAGTCTAGAAACAACCCCACAGATATTGTGGGGATAGTTGACTATCATATAGTCAACTAAATTTTTATCAGGAATCAAGTGCACAACAGTGTACAAGGATTTTCTTTTCTCTGCATCCTTACCAAGAATTGTTATTTCTTGTCTTTTTGATACTATCATTCTGAAGGTGTAAGGTAGAAACTCACTGTGGTTTTGATTTGCATTTCCCTGATGATTACTGATGTTGAGCATTTTTTCATGTGTCTGTATATCTTCTTTGGAAAAATACCTATTCAGGTCCTCTGCCCATTTTAAATTAGATTATTTGTGGGGTTTTTGGTGTTCGGTTGTATGTATTCTTTATATAGTTTGGTATTAACACTTTATTGGATATATCATGTACAAATATCTTCTTTCATTCAGTGGGTTCCAGTTTTTCATTTTGTTGGTGATTTCCTTCACTGTGAAAAGTCTTTTTATTTTCACGGGTCCCCATAGTTTATTTCTGCTTTGGTTTCACTTGCCTGAGGAGACATATCTAGAAAAATGGTGCTGAGGTTGATGTCTACGGGATTACTGTCTGATTTCTTATAGGAGATTCATGGTTTCAGATCTCACATTTAGCTCTTTAATCCATTTTGAGTTTACTTTTGTGTATGCTCTTTGAAAGCTATTCAGTTTTCCAACTTTCTTTATGAAGAAACTGGGTTTTTTTTCCCATTTCACATTTTTGCTTCATCTGTTGCAGATGGACTATACAGATGGGGGTATATTCTGGGGCTCTTTCCTATTCTACAAATCTATGTGTCTATTTTTGTGCCAGTACCATGTGTTTTGATTACTATAGCTTTGTAGTATACCTTGAAATCTTGAATTGTTACACCTCTAGCTTTGTTCTTTATTTTCCAGATCGTTTGGTTATTGAGGGTCTTTTGCAGTTCCATACAAATTTTAGGATTATTTGTTCTAGTTCCATGAAAATATTAATGGCATTTTGAGTAGGGATTGTACTGAATTTGTAGATTGTGTTGGGTACATTTTGAATGTCTCTTATTTCATTTTCTTCTCTGATTGCTGAGGCTAGGACTTCTAGTACTATGATGAATAAAAGTGGTAAATGTACTTGTCTCTTTTCTGATCTTAGTGGAAAAGCTCTTAGTTCTTCACCAATGAAAATTATATCAGCTTTTGGTTTTTCATATACGGCTTTAAATATATTGACATATGTACCTTCAAACTCCACTTTGTTGAGAGTTTTTATCATGAACTGATGATGAGTTTTGTCAACTGCCTTTTCTGTATCTATTGAGATGATCATATGTTTTTTACCTTTCATTTTGTTAAGGTGATGCATCATGTTGATTGATTGTGGATTCTGAACCATCCTTGCACCCTTGGAATAAATTCTACTTAATCATGGTGAATGATCCTTTTAATGTTAAATTCGGTTTTCTAATATTTTGTTAAGGATTGTTGCATCTATACTCGTCAGAGATATCGGTCTGTTTTTTTGTGGGTTTTTTTGTTTGTTTGTTTATAGTGTCTTTGGTTTTGGTATCAGGGTAATATCAACCTTATAAAATGAATTTGGAAGCTCTCCTTCCTCTTCTGCTTTTTGTAATAGTTTGAAAAAATAGGTATTAACTCCTCTTTAAATTTTTGGTATAGTTCACCTATGAAGTCATCTGCTCCTAGATTTTTGTTTGTTGGCAGTATTTTTTTTTTATGTATTTTTTAATTTTCTCTTTGACTTACATGTTGACCCACTGGTTATTTAGTAGCACATTGTTTAACCTTCACCATGTTTGTGTTTTTTCTAGTTTTTTTCTTG
This sequence comes from Nasua narica, assembly GCA_028533885.1. Classification (NCBI taxonomy): domain Eukaryota; kingdom Metazoa; phylum Chordata; class Mammalia; order Carnivora; family Procyonidae; genus Nasua; species Nasua narica. Next base: position 71,518,174 of record CM052802.1, on the reverse strand, counting down.
TATTGATTTCTAATTTCATACAATATGGTCAAAAAAGATACTTGATGTAATTTCAACCTTCTTAAGTGTATTGAGACTTGTTTTGTGGCCTAACATGTGATTTATCTGGAGAATACTCCATGTATGCTTGGAAAGAATCTATATTCTGTTGTTCTTGGATGGAATGTTCTGTATATATCTGTTAAGTCCTTGTGGCCTAATGTGCCATTCAAGGTCATTGTTTCTTTATTGATTTTTGTCTAGATGATTGATCCATTGATGTAAAGGGGGTGCTAAAGTCCCCTACTATCATTGTATTGCTGTCAATTTCTCCCTTTATGTCTGTTAATATATTCTTTCAGTATTGAAGTACTCCTATGTTGGGTGTATAGATATTTACACTTGTTACATCTTCTTGTTGGATTGATCCCTTTATCATTATACAATGCTCTTCTTTGTCTCTTGTGACAATCTTTGTTTTATTTTTTTGAAGATATTATTTATTTATTTGAGAGAGAGAGCAAAAGAGATAGCAAGAGAGAGCAGGAGCAGGAAGGAGAGGGAGAAGGAGGCTTCCCATTGAGCAGGGAGCCCAGTGTGGGGCTTGATCCCAGGACCCTGAGATCCTGGACACCCTAGGTGTCCCCAACAGTCTTTGTCTTAAAGTCTATTTTGTCTGATACAAATATTACTACCTTAGCTTTTTTTTTCTACTCTCATCTACTGGAATATCTTTTTCCCTCCCTTCACTTTCAGTCTGCATGTATCTTTAAGTGTGAAGTGAATCTCTTGTTGGTATTATATAGATGGGTCTTGTTTTTTATCCATTCAGTCATCCTATGTCTTTTTATTGGGACATTTAAAACATTTTCATTAAAAGTAATTATTGATAGGTATACACTATTGATAGAGATGCAAATTGGTACAGCCACTATGGAAAACAGTATAGAAATTCCTCAAAAAATTAAAAATAGAACTACCATATGATTCAGCAATTCTACCTCTGGGTATATATGCAAAGAAAATAAAATTAGGAAAAAAAGAAAAGAAAATTAGGATCTTGAAGAGATATATGTACCTCCATGTTCATTGCAACATTATTCACAATAACCAAGACATGGAAACAACCAAAATGTCTATCAATGGATGAATAAAATGTGGTGCATATATACTATGGAATAGTATTCCACCATAAAAAGGAATTTGCAACAATATGGATGAACTCTGAAGGCATTATGCTAAGTGAAATGGGTCAGAGAAGGACAAATGCTATATGATCTCACTTATATGTGGAATTTAAATACCAAACTCAGAGAAATAAAGAATAAATTGGTGGTTGCCAAAGGCAGGTGGGTGGAAGTGGGGGAAACAGGTGAATGTGGTCAAATAGTATGAAGCTTCAAGTTATAAGATGAACAATTTCTGGAAATCTAATGTATAACTTGATGACTATATTTAACAATGCTGTAATGTATACTTGAAAGTTGCTAAGAGTAAATCTTAAAAGTTCTCACCACGCGCACACACACACACACACACACACACACACACACACACAATTGATGTTAGCTAAACTTACTGTGATAATTTTGCAACATGTATTTATATCAAATCATTGTGTACACATTAAACTTACATAATGTTATATGTCAATTATATCTCAGCAAAACTATAAAAAAAACCACTAAATGTCAGCACATTGAGAATTTATCTTTCGGAGAGTAAACGTCATCCACCTTATAGGCAGAGAATGATGTATAAAATTACAATTCCAATATGTAAATAGAAATACAAATGTCCTACTTTCTTAAACACTCACATCAACATAATCAGCTCTTTTTCCCAAAGGGAGACCCTCAAAGATAGTCAGCCTTTATTGGGCCAGGTCTTTGGTGAGAACAGAACCACAACAAAAGTGAGTTATATATATATAGAGAGAAAACAAAACAAAACAAAAAGTGAGTTATATAATTCAAATAATGGCCTAAAGCATGGATCTTCAGAATAGAGCCACTGGCCAGTATGTTCTTTCTGTGTTTAGAATGGACATTGCCAATGTTTGCTGCTCTGGGTCAACTTTTCCTGATTTTATTGCCTAATAACATCATCATTCATTATTACTTTTCTTTTAGGTTTATTTTTGTATTCAGTAAAGTCTTGCTCTGACCCTGCTAGTAAATTTAATTTTTTTCAGATGACTACATATCTCTGCTCTGATACACTATCCATTGATTTTATCATTTAATTTTCAAAGGACAATCTCATTAACCCTATTTATAAGCTCTTAGGAGTACTTTACAGCTGCCCCCAGGGACCACCTTCAATAAAAACAAGAAATTGTTAAAAAGACAGTGAATTATCAAGCCAGAACTCAAATATGGGAAAAAACATTTTTAAGTGATGTCTGGCCAAAATCATGTTAAAACAAGAGAAGTGAAGATCTCAAAGGATTTTTTTTTTAAATATGACCTGCTTTGACAAATGATATAACCAGATCTTAGGCAGCATGGAATAACTTTTCATTTAAGGCATTAATGTGTGTAATGAAGTAGCAAAAGAAATGAAATCAATTTCTTCAGCTTATTAATTTATATTGAGATTGATTTCCATTTATAATTCACTATTATTAGTCTTTTTCATTGATATCTGATTGTTCATTTATAAAGCATAGCCTTTGACAAGCTAAGTATCATTAATTTTAATAACAATAGAAAAATATTGAAAACATAGTTGGATTACCAATAATCTCATGAATAAGACTTTTGATAGAGTCACAAACTGTATAATAACAATATAGGCTCAAATATTCAAATTTAATGCCTGAGATAAGATGTCAAAAAGAAGTTCTAGGAGCACATAATTCAAGAATCACACTTTCATTTTGTTATGAATTTTATATTATATTGTCTTACTTGAAGTTAGGATGAGAGACATTCCAATGTCACATTAATGTAATCTGGGTTATTGCCATGGAAAGTAGATTAGATGTCTATATCCCCTATAACACATTTTAGAAAAATGTGTTCACATTTTTAATAGATGTCTCCTAAGAAAGTAGGATCTTTTTTCAATAAAATATAAAACAGAAGAGAAAAGCCACAATGATACAGAAGAGATGTTTTTTGCCCCTATCCTAGGTTATATAGAATTTGAGTGACATTTTTATAATTATCCTACTCACTGTAATAGGAGCATATGTCCCGGACGATTGCCATCAGCTTACTTGCCTTTGAGATGTTTTAATTCAAGCCCATTTCACTATTTATCTACGCCCAGACTCATACCACAGCAGATTTATGTTTGGCTTTTATACCATTGGATCTGTAAAAAGGGCATGTATTGCATGGAGCACTGGGTGTTGTATATAAACAATGAATCTTGGAACATTGCATCAAAAACTAATGATGTATTTTATGGTGACTAACATAACACAATTTAAAAAATGAGTATAAACATCCAACATTTTATACCTTAAGGGAAAGTTACTTTGTAATTTATAATTTGTAGGATAGTTTTTAACCAAGTGAAGCCAAAAATTTTACACATTCAAATCTTCAAGTTTTGGGGGGAGTGCAGGGAGAAGGGGAGTTGGAGGTATTTATTAAATACAAGTTCCTAATCCCTAGATGTTTTATCCTTGAAATCAATCATGTTTCTGAACCAGATTAACCCCATCATCTCTCAGCTTCTAATAATGGAATATAACCCCATTTTGCCAGTCATCCAAGTTATCAGCATCATGGATTAAAAAGTCATGTAGTTTTGGAATTTGAATAATTCATGGGAAAAAAGACACAGCATAGGGAATATGGTCAATGGTATTATAATAGCATTGCATGGTGACAGATGGCAGCTACACTTGTAAACACAGCATAATATATAAAGTTGTTGAATCACTATGTTCTATATCTGAAACTAATGTAACACTGTGTATCAACTATACTCAAAGAAAAAAATGTCACATAGGCAAACTTCATATTAGCTTCTCTTAGAGATCCTTGCTTTTATTATTTTAATTAAACTTTCTAAAATATTTGTCTACTGTCTCTGTGCTATGGCTTAGGAGACAAAGTAAAAATATTTACATTCTTTAGCCTCAAGGAGCTCAAAGTCTATGGGGAAACACAGATGTTCATCTATTCAAATAACTATAATACAGAAGATGACAACAATGATGACGACAATGACTGATGATGATGATAATGATGATTGTGATGATGAACACCATTGGCTGAACACTTAGTCTGACCTAGACACTCCTCTATGAGTTTTGCATGCATTACCTACTCAATGAAGTAGAAATTAATAACTTTATTTTTACAGATAAAGGAACTAAGAGAGAGATTAAGTAATTTGCCAGAGGCCACACACCAAGTTAAGTCTAATCCTTGAGCCTACTTTCTTTTTAACTTCTAAATTGAATATCTCTCTAATAAAAGCATCATAAAATGTATAAACAAAATGCCATGGCAATAGTAGCTGTAATTAATACCATGAATATTAGGATAGGGTGGTGATGCCACGATGAGAATAAGGGTGGGGAGGATTCATGGAAGAAGTAGTAATTAAGCTAGGTTTGAAATAATGTGTAGTGATGTTTCCATGAAAGGAAAACATGCAAGGAAAGGAAAGCAATACAATGAAAGGAAACTTAAGAGCAAATGCCTTACTGAATAAAATGCAAGGCATATTAAAAAATAATTATAGAATGGTTGTTGAAAGGTTTGAAAGGAGAGTCTAGGACAAAGGGTGCAGTGGGGGAAAAAATGAGCCTGGAAATAAAAGTCATAGAAAATTAGTTTAAAGTTTTGAATACAATGTTACGGAATTTTGCTTTTTTGGTAAGCAATGGGAAGTATTTAAGATTTATATTTATGTTATATTGAATTGAATTGAATTGAATTGAATTGAATTGAATTATATTATATTATATTATATTATATTATATTATATTATAGTAAGAGGCATAAGATGCCTCTTACTTATGGATTGCAGAAAGAAAACTTTGGAAACAAGGAGATGAATTAGGAGACTATGTAATAATACAAAATAGATAGTCTTTAAAAATAAGAAAAGAAGTGCATATGAGAGATACTTCAAGGAAGATTCAAGTAATCTCAATAACATACTGGATAGGGAAGGAGAGAAAAGTCAAGAGTTACTCTGAGCTTTCTGTTGTACGCTTTCTTGGGAATCACAAACCCAGGGTATGTAGGAGGTGGAAAAATGAAAATCAAGAAAAAAATGGATTTGGGTTTGGGTGTATTGACTTTGAATTATTAGCAGGATATCCATAAGGAGATGTTTAGGGGCACTTGGGACATTGGAGGGATCATGTCTGGCACAGTATGATCTTGAGAATAGATAACTTCCATAAAATGAGCACAGAATCAGAAAAAAAAAACCCACCAACTCTTGCAGAATGCTTACATCTTAGGGGATAAAGAAAGAGAGGCTAGTGTGAAGTGAGTGGTCAAAAATAAGAACCAAGTCAATAAAATGCATCATCACATAAATCAACATAAGACTTTTTGGAAATGTAAAATCAATAGGGCTTAATGCTGTGGAAAGAGTCCATGTGAAGACGATGGGGGAAAATAGCAAATCATGAGGAAATGTTCTCATTGTGTCATAACAGAATAATGGAAAGCATTGTTTCAGTAGGGTATTAAGGATAAGAGACAAGCTAGAAAGTCAACAAGATGTGAGTTAAATTCATGTGAAATGAGTTAAATTCACTTGATTACTCCTTCCCAGTGAAATATTCTCAAATAGCACCAGTCTTTGGTTCATTCCTAGATTGGTTTGTCTTGCTACTTAGTCTGGTCTCAAGGTCCAGTCACTATAACTCTTTGCAGTGATACTTGAATTTTTGACCTTTTCACCTGGTCCCCAGAGTCCTTCATGAAATCCTGCTTTGCTTATCTGAAATCCTGGGAAGATTGTTTTCTCCACTCCAGCTTCTAGACTATATATGAAATAAGTGGAGAAAACTATTTGACATTACAACTGGATGCTTTATAAGTTTTTTTTTTTTTACAAAAACTGTGTCATAAGTACTGTTCAAAATCTGCTACTTATCTCCAGTTGAATGAAAATCAACACATAGACACACTAATTACCAGTTACTAACTACCCTAATTATCAACTTTCTAATTTTAAATATACTTCTAAGCTCCAATAGCACAGTAACAGTTCTTCAAAGATGATTGCCAATATTAGACTTAGTATATACAAATTACTTTGACTTGTTCACAACATATAATAGGTACTCAATAAACAGCTGTAATTAATACCATGAATATTAGGTAGATCATTCACTACAGTGTATGTCCCAAAGCTTTTTATTTGTCTAACATACTCTTCCTTTGTTTTTATGTGAAATTTATTGACACTGTCCATTCATTTAAATATTTATTGAGCACCTACTATATTATAGGTGCATGCTAAGTATGCAGTATGAATAAAACAGACAAGTGTCCTAATCTCAGGGAGTGTACTTTCTATAGGTGCTGATGAATACTAAACAACTAAAGACATATTCAGAATAAAATAGTTTCAGATAGTAGTAGATGTTATGAAGAAAATAATCAGATTGGTAGAATAACAGTAATGGTTGGTGGGAGGGAAGAGGATGATTATGAAAAGAGCCATAAATATAAACTGTTCAGCCCAGTTCCTCCACACTTTAAATTTTTTCTCCAACTATTTTTTCATATCTTCCTCTTCTATAAGAATAAGATTTGTTTTTATTCTTTGTTCAAAGTCAATCCTTGTTGAGTTTATTGTATCTTTGTCACTAACTTTCCCTTATAATCTCTTATGTGTTTACTTTCTTTTTCTAATAATTTCTTTCACTGAGTCTACAATTATAATGGGGTATAGGAATTTTTGTGTATTTCCTTTAGTAAATCTAGAAAGTTGAAACTCAGTACCTCTTTACACCCATAATATATCAGTTATATTTCAAATATTTTTAAATCTAAACCAACTCTAAAGTTGACCGTTTGAAAGACATATTAGCAATGGAAATATGATGCCATGTACTAGCAACAAATGCACTGAATACCATTGGGAAAAAATGGAAAAAAGAACTTCTGAGAGATGCTAACTTTGAAGAATTTGAAAGGCAGAGGAAAATAGCACACCCAAACCATCTATAGTCAAAAATAAAAATGTTTGAAATAGTACATAGCCAATGGGAAATTCAACATTCAAGTGGGCAGATCTCTTCATTGTAGGTAGGTTCACAAGATACAACCTTATGCCACATCTTACATTATACATAAATGATCCATATATAAAACCAACTTGTGAAAGAAAAAAAATGCATGGAATTCCCTCTAATAATATAATCACAAAAAATGCACAGAATTTTGAACAACCACAACTATTATCTCAGTTTTAACTTTTGTCCATATTCACAAATGCCCTATAGATATTTCTCATTTTTTCTTCTACTAAGATGTGCCTTCTTCGCGTTGCATACTTAAACTCAGTAAATACAAAAACTGCGAGCTCGGCCAGGTGGAAAAAGAAGAAAAATGGAGTATAATTGAATAAACCTTCTGAAGAGAATAATATTCACCACTGTTTATTAATCTCTTTAATAACCTTTTCCCTGAAGAAGGAAAAGAAGCAAGACTTTTCAGAGCACTCCAAATAACGTTAGCTGCTGGCTCAGAGAGATTCACTCACATAAATCTCTCAAGCTTTGCTTCTTTAAAAAATGGCACTCAAAGGGTGCCTGGGTGGCTCAGTTGGTTAAGCGGCTGTTTTTGGCTCAGGTCATGGTCTCTGGGTCCTGGGATTGAGCCCTGCATCGTTGGGCTCCCTGCTCAGTGAAAAGTCTGCTTCTCCCTTTCTCTCTCCCTCTTCTTCTCCCCCTGCTCGTGCTCGCTAGCTCTCTCTCAAATACATAAATAAAATCTTAGGGAAAAAAAAAGAAAAGAAATGGCATTTACTGTGTAATTTGGCTCAAAATCCACAATCTTGCAAATGTAATTTCCTTGCAGTCTTAAGTGACAGCAAACTTAAGTGGAGCATTATATGTGATGTACAGATCATAAGGAGACCTGAACAAACTTTAGTTGTTGAACTAGAGAAAAAAAAGTTGGGAGACAAATAGGAAAAGACAGAGAAGGATACCACAACAGATGGGGAAGGAGGAGAGTAAAAAGACATTACAATTCTTCTAGTCCACTCAGCTGATACCCAGTAATCAAACATAGTTCCGTCCCTTACATGGAGCTGTGACTAGAGCAGGCAAAATCTGACATAGGTATCATTGTCTTTCAAATATCTAACTTTTTTCTTTTTCTCTCTCTCTCTCTTTTTTTTTTTTTTTTGGTCTGGCCAGAGTACCTTACTCAACTGCCATCTGACAGCATCTCCCATATGGGCTAGACTTGCCAGGAATAATCAGTTAACTTACATTATGTCCTTCCTCTTTCCAGTATCCTCTGTGAAAAACCACATGAGAAGAGTAAAGGTTACATCCAGCTGGAAGGGTTTCCCATGACTAAACGCCAAATAAGATGTTGCAGTCACATTTTTATCCATTTCACATTTAAGACCAAGCTCCCAAATAGCCCCTTCTGCAGCGGCCTTGCTGTACACACCCATCTTCATTCAGTCCATCCCTAAAACAATGCTGACAATGACACATGAACTGCACATAGCTAGCTGGCCTACCATGTCCTTTATGTAGTTGAATTCACAAGGTGACACCAAATGAAGACAAGTAAATTTCCAATTTGGGAGCCTCTATCTCCCTCCTGTGAATCCTGATCCACTGGGCTGCCAAAACCACAAGGAGTTTGGGATAGAGTGCTTGGTCATGGGGAAAGCTGCTGTGGGTGGCCCAGCAGATGGGCAGAGGGGAAGGTTTTACTTCTTCACAATCTGAATGACAACCTCATCCTCTACTATATGGCCTTCACCCACTTTTTGAGGATTGTGTTTCACAGACAGACCCCAGACTAGAGTGTATTTAAATTCTTTGATAAGATTTTTGTGAATCTTCATGTAGAAATCTCCCACCGTGGTCCTGGAGTAAGGCAGCACCACTGGGGATGTATAATCTGGCAACTGGCCTTTGGGTGTGGTGTAAATTCTCACTAGTTTTCAGACAGTCCCAGTTCTTTTCTAATAGGCCATCAAAATTCCAGCAGTGATGGGCAGAAATGGCTCCACAGTGATTCACTTTATAGAGTATATCCAGTCACCTTATAGATTATATCCAATTCTTCAAAGGAGATCTGATCGATCTTCTTGATTAATACACATACACACAAGGGATATAAACTCTGTTTTCTTTCACCACATCAACAAGGTCATCCACTGTGGCGTCACTGTGCAGGGCCATATCAGCATTGTGAATTCAAACATCTAACTTTTTAAGTGTATTTAAGAACCACATCACTACATTAATTATCATATACTGAATTATACCAATAGAGACAGATAATACATATCATATTATTATAGGGAGAACAGTTAGTCCACAGACACTTTGCTTTCAGTTTCTTGTATTACTGATCAATTTCTCCTGTTTTGTCCTTTTCTTCAAAGTTCTGGTTAAAAAAAATACAGTGAAATGGAATAAATGGTTTCATCTAAGTGATGTTTCCTTAATGGAAAGCTTATTGATAAAAGTATAATATCTGATACAACATGCTAAAGAACTTATTTACTTTACTATTTCATTCGGTATGAACTACAGAACAATGCATACATATAAAATGAGTGAACCACAGATTTGAGTGGCAATATATGACAAAATAACTGTCAATTTCCTCCTAAGTTATTTCTCTGGTATTCAGTAAAGTTGTTTTTTACAAGAAATTTACTTCAACTGCTCTTCAGTGTATCTGTAATTAATCTGTACTCATGATTCTGAAGAGATGAAGAAGAAATTCTAATAAAAGCATAAAATATTTTGATAGCTTTGAGGATGTTTTGCAAGGTAAAACTTCAGACTTTCCCACCAAGCTTTAATTCCATTTCTATCTGCTCAAGGGAAAACATATTGTTCTAATTTTCATTCTGTTTCCTGAAGTTCTCAATTTGCTTTCCTTACAATCCTCATCAATTCATGTATTCTCCCCTGCATTTCTCCCCCTAGCCACACTACTCTTGGGATTATCTCTTTATCACTGTCAGTAACCACAAGACTCATTAAAGATAGGATGCCAAAAGTTATTTTGGACTAAGGAAATTGCTATGTCATTAAGAGTTGTGTGAACATCTACAGATTCCAGGTTACAGAATTTAAAATATGGTACCAATTTCAAGCTAAAAAAGAAAAAGAAAAAGAGGAAGGAAAAAAGGAGAAAAGGTAGGCAGGCAGACTGTAAGAAAGGACTTCAAGAATTGGGCCTCCTTTCCTCAGGTTCCATGTTGTCATTTATCTTTTTGTTTCTTCTCATTTTGCTGAAGCTTATTCTGCAGTAACTAATGTATATATATGTTAAATCATCACATTGTACATCTTTTAAAAAATCACATAGTACAACCTGAATATATATTATTTTTTGTCAAATATATCCGAATAAAGTTGGGGAAAAAGGGCACAGAAATAAAAAATGATTTTTTGCATTCTTGAAAAATATTCTACATAAATACTTGAGTAATAGTTTGCTTAGTTACATAATTTTAAGTTGAGGACTATGTTCTTTTTCAATTTTAAGCTATATTTCCATAATATCCTAAATCCGGTGTTGTTTTCAACAATTCTAATGCTATTCTGATTCCAGTCTCTGTAAGTAAATGTGTTTTGTTTCATTTGTTTTGTTTTGTTTCTATTTTAATTTTCTCTTTGGAAAGTTTTGAAATCTTCTGCTTTTTCTGAAAGTTCATAAAAATGTACTTTGATGTGAAACCTTTTTTGCAGACTCTTGCTGGTTTCTTTTCACCTGAAGGCCTTCATAGTTCAGTTCTGGAAATATTTTTATGTTCTCTTTCTTGAGCAATTTCTTAATATCGGCCTTCTCTACTGTCTCTTTATGCAATATCTACAAGCTGAATGCTGAAACTCTTAGATTGATCATCTCATTTTCATACCTCTTTTCTTCAGTTTTCATTTATCTTTTGATTCTATTTTCCCAGGGATTTTCTCAACATCTACTAGATTTTCCTAAATAATTTTATTTTAGTTTACAGGAAGTTTTTTTCTTTTTTTTTTTTACAAGAAGTTTTTCTGATTCTGTTTCTTCACATAAGCATCATACTTTACCTTTTTGTTTGTTTGTTTATTTGTTTATACTGGATGCACTATCTCTTGTCATTCTGAGGATTTCAATTGTAACAGTTGCTTTTGCTTAAGTGTCTGCTAATCCTCGCATTGTCTTTGTTTTTTTTGTTTTTGTTTTGTTTTCTTTAAAATTTGCCACACCAATGTATTGTTGTATCTTGTGTACAGAGGTCCAGAGATTTGCAGGTTCAGTTTTCCCTGAACATTAATGGCTAGCCTCTTACTTGAGGGAGAGTCACCTGGTCTCTATGGAGTGAGAAGATCTGGGGGTCCTACGCACACAGATTTTTCTCCATTCCAAGAAAGCATTACTAACTTAAGGAGCATGCAACATCTTGAGAGTGAGTTTTGCAAGCTCCACTGGTCTTCAGTGATGTCTACCATAAATAGCAAATCCACACACTGGAAACAAAAGTGACAACATCCATAAAATGCTTTCTTGATATTTGTCTTGATTCTTTCTTGGTATTTATGTACATGTCTCATTCTCCCCTTGATTACTAGATTCCAGTCACATTCACCTTCTTTCAGTTCTTGTGGTACTTCAAGTTCCATCCTATGCTTATTTTAAAATTACGACAATATTTCTGTATATAGATCATACATAAGCAGATACAGGCTAAAGGAAGAAGCGAAAGCCAAAGATTTATGACCAAATGAACAGAATCTCATGGCTTAAGGAAACATAAAACTCTATAAAGTATCTATTCTAATAATTTAAAGTAAATCAATTCCTTGTTGGCTGTTACACAAATATACTGTAGGAAATTATATAAGTAAAATAGGATATCCAGAAAGGGATGCTCCATCAAGGCATATTGATTGATTAGATGTTTTTAAAAAGGCTACATCCATAGAATTCCTTTAAATAACTATACAATCACTATAAAGGATTGGCTAAAACAAGATTCACAAATTTGGTCATCAAGAAAAACTAAGAACATAAACTAAATCCAGATTTTTATGAAGCTGGATCTTTGTACACTAATATTTCTGTGACAATAGTAAAGTGTTTCTATGATTAAAAAATATATTTATGCTATTGTGATTTGGGGGTGATTATCCTGCCCAAGTTCCCTTTTCTGAGAGCTGCCACTACCTGCTCCTGGAGTTATGCTTGTACTTCAGTTCCCTGTTCTCTGGCTATAGCGCATTGGGTAGTTTACATAAGAGCTAACAATGAAAACTCTGGGTAATGAGAGTTTTTCTCCCAGGTATTTGGAATTGGACCAAAGAGCAGAAATGTCAGTCAGTGGTGGTTGGTTCTTTGTCAAATGGTGCAGACTCCTAGGTAAAGGATCCGCCTCTGAGGAAGCCATGATAGAGATGTGTAGAGTGCAGAAAACCATTCTTTAGGAATAAAAGGACGATGAGAGATGCCTAGAAACAGTCATGTTATCATGTTAGAGGCACGTGATAAGAAAATCTGCCTAGGTCCTGGTGAATTTCAGTTCTAGTTCCTGTCATGATGCCCTCACTACTTTTCTTTCCTTGAATGCATGGGAAAATCCCATATCCTTCTAGTTAAGCTCTTTTTCCATAAAAACAAAATAAATCAATTTAAACAAAGGCATTATTATTATTTCATTGATTCCAAGACACAGCTGACAGCTAGCATATAAATGTTCTAATTAGTTTTGAATGGAATACCAAGGTCACATTGCAAATTAGGTGTCCTTTTACACTTAATAAAACATAAGTGCTGAAATCAACCTTTATTTGGTAAATTATGTATTCTATGTCTTCACCTCATGGTCAAACTCTATGGAGTAAACTAAGGAACTATGTTTTGATTTGATAAATGGGAATGATAACTTGAATAAATTCAGTAGAGTTTAGTAATGTAGGAGAACCAAATATATTTGTTTTTCATGTATTTTCTTCATTTTCCCATTCACTTACAATTTATTTCAATGTAAATGGGAGCTATACCTCTTAAGGGACTAAAAGGAAATCAAAGAGTATATCTCTGTCAGAAAAAAAAAGTGAAAGTCCCCTTGAGCTTTGCCCTTGGAATAAGGAAGCTTTCTAAAGATGAATTACTGAGTGTGGGCAATTCTGTCACAGTGTGAGTGTGTCTGTGGGCATGTGTTTAAGCTGACACATATAATATAAACTCTGCATTTAAGAGACTGCATGGAAATTAAATTTCTAACTCAATATATAGCTTGAAGAAACAATTATCAATCCAGTGCTCATTTGTGCTTAGAAATGTGTAGTGTATTATAGATGAGCTGTCAGAGTGTTAGATTACACCATGCCCAGCATTAGAGAATGATACAAATGAACACCTGTGCTCCAAGGTATAAACATATTAACATGAAGTAGCATGAAATAGAGTTAAAGGACTAGCTAGTAATTGACTATGTGTAACATAATTTCGCTGAACCACATAATAACAATAATATATTTATAATGCTCTATTGTGCTAAAAACCTCTTTAATATACTTGAATATTCCCTTACTGGAATTTCCCAACAACCCTTTGAAGTACCTATTCAGAGATACTTGGTGATTTCCTTATGGTAACAAGGCTTGGAAATGGAAGAGCCTAAACTCAATCCCCAAATTCTTGTATCAAATCCTGTTGTTCTTTTACTATCTAATACTGCCATCTAAAGTAAAATATTGTTTTAACTAGGAAGGATGCAAATCACTTTAACACTGCTTTTTCTCTTTTCAGAGTTAAGTCACAATCTACAACATGGCTCCATAACTAAGCAACCAACATAACCTAAGGTATGAGCTTCTGCACACTATTCCCTGTGCTGCCCAGATGAAGACCTGTTCTGCATGCCCAAAGGCTTTCCTGCCTTCAGGAATTCTCCCAGAGTCAGTAGCAGTGTAAGGCATGAGGCCAGCTCCAGGGCAGTTGGTCACTAACAACCAGGATCAATAAAAGGGAAATTACAATAAGCTGTTTCCACAGCATGGTCAGGGAGGCCCACAGACCATCATAAGGCCATAGCAAGAATAATATGAATGCTTAAAGGACACTTTGAAAATAAATACTCAATGCACGAACCTGTGAATTACTCTCATTCCCATCCTTACCATGCCTTTTTGCTGCTTGAAAAAAAAGACTTATGCTCTGCCTTGTGCTCATTTCATGACCACAGGCAAGTGTCTAACTTTTATATCATTTTTGTGTAAAAATGAGGAGAATAATTTCTACCTCATAAAATTATTGATAGTATTTTTAAAAAGAATGCATGTAAAGTGCTAAGAACCATGGCTAGCAAAAAAAAGTCTTGAAAACTATTGTTAATTTTATCATTTTTATTAAGAATTAAAACCACACAGTTCAATAGTTGCATTAACATGATTTTACTCTCCCAAGAAACTCTTGCCCAAGAAGCTGAAAGTGCAAATAACTATTTTTTTTATTTCAGGAACTTCCTCCAAATCCATACATCCAAACTTTCGATAATCTCTAATTGCCTCCCTTCTGAGCACACCACTGAACTGGGCTTATCAAATAAAATGGGCAGAAGATATGAATAGACATTTTTCCAAAGAAGACATCCAGATGGCTAACAGACACATGGAAAGATGCTCAACATCACCCATCATCAGGGAAATACAAATCAAAACCATGATGAGATACCACCTCATATCCATTAGAATGGCTAAAATTAGCAACACAGGAAACAACAGATGTTAGTGAGGATGTGGAGGAAGGGAAACACTCTTGAACTGTTGGTGAGACTGCAAACTGGTGTGGCCACTCTAGGAAATAATATGGAGATTCTTCAAAAAGTTAAAGATAGAACTACCCCACGACCCAGCAATTGCACTGCTAGGTATTTACCCAAAGGATACAAAAATACTGACTCAAAGGGCACATGTACCCCAATGTTTATAGCAGCATTACCAACAATAGCCAAACTATGGAAAAAGCCCAAGTATCTACTGACTGATGAATGGATAAAGAAGATGTGGTATATATACAAAAGAATATTACTCAGCCATCAAAAGAATGAAATCTTGCCATTTGCAATGATATGGAAGTAGAGTATATTTTGCTAAGCAAAATAAGTCAGAGAAATATAAATGCCATATGATTTCACTCCTATGTGGAATTTAAGAAACAAAACAGATGAATATCGGGTAGTAGAAGGAAAAATAAAATAAGATAAAAAAGAGAAAGAGGCAAACCATAAGAGACTCTTAACTATAAAGAACAAATTGCAGGTTGATGGAGGGCAGTAAGTGAGAGACGGGGTAATTGGGTGATGAGCATCAAGGAGGACACTTGCGATGAGCACTGGGTGTTATGTGATGAGTCTCTGAATTCTATTCCTGAAACAAAACTACACTATATGTTAACCAACTTGAATTTAAATAAAAACTTGGAAGAAAAAAAAAGAACCACAGAAGAATAAATTTCTGTTATTTTAAGCCAAAAAACATGACTACTTACACTTCCACACTTCCTTGAGATCTGTCTCACTGCGGCCACTGATTTTAAACTATTATGTCAAGAACTTTGTCAAATCCCAATCAGTTGCTACTGCACTGAAAGATCTCTCTTAAATAGACTCAAAAAATAAAATATACATCTTTGCCTTCACTTCCCCCCTCAGAAACGTTACCCAGACTTCAACAAAGTATTGATCTCCCTTACTGGGTTAAAAATAAATGCAGTTTTGTTTTAGGATGGTGTTCTTCTTTGGTAAGTCAGCAGTTGAAATTATTATCATTATCATGCATCTCATCTCTATAACCCTATGGCTTCTAAAAGCTACCCAAAGGGCTCTGGGACATTGCAGTCAAACTCACAGGTGCAATGGGACCTTTTAAATTTTTTAGGAAAATGCACCCATCCCCAACATCTGCCAAACACTGCATGAACCACTTTAACATTAGATCACTATGTTCTGTTTGACATATATCTTTGTGAAACTGGATTTTCAGTAGTTGCTGTGATAAAAGTCAAGTACTGTATGAAATTTAGTGTGGGAACGAAAGTGAGGGTGGCAGTGATACCAAAATCTGAGATTTTGTGAAGTGCCTCATGGGCACACACACACACACACATTCTATTAGTAAGTAATTGTAGCTATTTCAGAATGAAATAAGAATGTTGGTTTTTTTTTTTTTTTCACAAGGAGGCAGTTTCTTTATTATGTTAGGAGAAATTTTACATAAATTAATTGCTTAGGATCTTGTAAGTAGTTTAAAAGTTGCTGAACTTTTGTCTTCATTTCATTTAAAAATCTCTCCTTTTATTCTACCATTTGCTAATTAGCTTGAGGGATGGGTTCATTTAATAAAATGAATTATATTTTCAAATTAGAACAATTTTTAAAGTAAAATTACTTGTTGCATTCTTCTATGT
>CM052802.1:71467077-71493289 GCA_028533885.1 Nasua narica | reverse complement strand
CAGAGCTAGAACAATCCTAAAACTTGTATGCAACCACAAAAGATCCCAAATAGCCAAAGTCATCTTGAAAAAGGAAAGCAAAGTTGGAGGTATCACATTCCATATTTCAATTTATACTACAAAGTTGTAGTAATTATAACAGCATGGTATTAGCACAAAAACAGACATACAGTTCAGTGGAACAGGATAGAAAGCCCAGAAACAAATGCTTGATATCATGATCAATTAGTCTTCAACAAAAGAGGCAAGAATGCACAATGGGAAAATGATAGTCTCTTCAACAAATGGTGTTGTAATATGAAAACTGGACAGCTAGCTACCTGCAAAATAATGAAACTGTACCACTTTCCTACACCATAAACAAAAGGAAATTCAGAATGGATTAGGGCTTAAATATGAGTCCTGAAATCAAAAAAGTCCTAGAAGAGAGCATAGACAGTAATGTCTCTGACATTGACCATAGCTACTTTTTCTAGCTATGTCTCCTGAGGCAAGAGAAATAAAAGCAAAAATGAACATTTGGACTACATCAAAATAAAAAGCTTTTGCACAGCAAAGGAAACTATCAAGAAAATGAAAAGACAACCTACTGAATGAGTGAAAATATTTGTAAATGACATATCCAATAAAGGGTTATTATTCAAAATATTTAAAGATTTTATACAACTCAACACACAAACAAAATCAAATAATCCAATTAAAAATGGGCAAAAGGCATGAATAGACATTACTCCAAAGAAGATATAGAATTGGCCAACAGACATATAAAAAGATGCAAAACATCACTTGTAATCAGGAAAATGCAAGTCAAAACCACAATGAGATATCACTTTATACCTGTCAGAATGGAATTAAAATCCAAAAGTCAAGTAAAAGTGTTGGTTAGGTGTGGAGAAATAAGAACCCATGAGCACCGTTGGTGGCCACTGAGGAAGACAGTATGGAAGTTCCTCAAAAAAATTAAAAAGAGAACTATCCTATGATCCAGTAATCAAACTACTCGGGATTTTCCCCACAGAATATGAAAACACTCAAAATAATATATGCACCCCTATGTTTATTGCAGCATTATTTACAATAGTCAAATTGTGGAAGTGGTCCAAGCGTCCCTTAAGTGATGAATGATAAGAAAGGTGTGGTGTACATATATACAAATGAAAATTATTCAGCCACAAAAAAGAATGAAGTCTTGCCATGCAATGACATGGATGGAGCCAGAGAGTATTACCCTAAATGAAATAAGTCAGAGAAAGACATACCATATGATTTCATTCATATGTGGAGTTTAAGAAACAAAACAAATGAAAAAAGGGTGGGAAGAGACACAAATCAAGAAATAGACTCAACTATAGAGAACAAACAAGTGATTTCCAGAGGAGAGGTGGGGCGGATGGGTGAAATAGGTGATGAGGATTAAGAGTAAACTTATTTTGATGACCACTGAGTAATATATAGAATAGTTGAATCACTATATTGTACACCTGAAACTAGTATAATACTGTAATGTTAACTATACTGGAATTAAAATTCTTAAAAATATATCCCAGAAGCTTTGAAGTGCCTGATAGATACTGTCTGTTATTTTTGTGGGGATAAGAGGTGGCAGAGAAAGCCACCCCTATCCCCACACAAATATCAGATAACATCTATCACAGAAATGCCCAATGACTCTGATATACAGTCACCATCTATGTCTGTTTATATTTCCTATACTTTTTTTTTACAAGGCAACTTAAGGACCATTGACTATAAAAGTTTTCTTGAACAATCCTGTTATTCTTTTAACATCTTTAAGTTAATTGCTTAATATTCTGCCATGCCTCCCCGATACCCTGTAAATTTATTAGAGACAACAATGACATCTGGACTTCCATATATACCCGCAAGCAACTAAGAAGAATAGGTAAATTTGTTGAATTGAGCCCTCTGCCAAAAACTATACCTACAATAAATGTTTGAAAGAAAAGTTAGTTTATGCATCAGTATTTATGCTTTGTAGTAATAATCTGTCTGCCAACTTCTAGCAAACAGTATTTTTCCTGATTAGGTTTTGTTCCATTTGCTATCCCTGATAGCCTTTTAATTAGGTTGCTTGTTTGTCAAAAGCCAGTTTGCTATGCTTCTTCTCCTTCATGGATTCAAAAATAATCAGGGTAGGTGTTGTATAAATTGTATAGGATGACATGCTGTCATGATCAATTACTAATTAATTTCAGATTCTTTCTGCTCTCATGATGTGGGTGCACTCTCTCAAAAGAGAAACAATAAACAATTATCACACATTTTGTGTTTGTTAGTGCATTTCATAATTAATAGTAGAGATTAATTCTTAAACAAGTGTTTTCATCCAATTGTTAGCAGACTCTGTTGTGAAGAAACTACTGTTAATTTTATTTTTTATTCAAGGAAGCCAGTGATTGTTGCTAGGCAACATGCGAATATATGAGGAGAAAAAAATTCATCTTGGATAGAGGTCCCATATATGATTAAAGGAGAAACATTTTAAAGAAGAGTCAATAAAAGGGTCCTTCATGTTTTTGATAACAAAAACACATCACCCAACAACTATTGAGCTCTTTCTATATACCAAGTACTTAACATGTATCATGCCATTTAACTTTAACACCAACTAAATGGCATTGGCACTATCATGATATGGATTAGGAATCTACTGTGCCATTAGACCACTTATCATGTACTAGGGCTTCAAATGAGCTGGGCAAAAACACACAGCACTTGCTACTCAGTAAGCTACTCAGTAAGCTTTATTGAGGAAAGAGAGAAATGTAAAAGATGAGAGTCAGCACAGAGAAAGCATGGGTTCCAATATGCTCATTATCTTTATAGTAAGGCTTGTCAAGCAGGATACTCTACTGAACTCTTGGTGTGATTCCATATTCTTTACCTTTACCAGGGTATGCGTGCTACAGTGGTTGGGTCAGGGGGAAACAATCAGACTGTGCTCTAGGTGCAGTCTGGTTTTGGGTACCAGCAGTTTACAGCAGTTGTCTGGAAGCTAGCTCCCAGGTCCTAGAAATCTTGAGGCCTGAACTATCTCAGCCTCTCCTATCACAGAAAGTCCCCCAGCTGCTCCCATTGACAGGAAGGAAGACCTGGGCCTCAGCAAGCAATCTGTCCAGGATGAATATTCCTGGTTAAGTTTGGGTTATTTTTTTTTAAACCTTTTTATAAGTTTGGGTTATTTTTTAATTGAATCACAGAAATTAAGTTTTAGGAAGATTAAATCACTTACCCAGGATCAGAAGACAGATGAATGATATCACTGGAATGTCAATTGATGCAACTGACCTAGAATTGTGAATCTGTGAAACTGTTTTTTGGAATAATATAGTAAAAAACTGAGACTGTTTACTATCAACAGTCTAGAATAACGATGTACCAAGATGTAATCTAGGTAGAAGAAAATGAAAGCAAAAAGAAGAACAAGATGCAAGAGGACAGGATGAACAAAATTATTGACAGACATGTAGATAATTTTCAATAAACACTGTCTGAATTAAGAAATAAAAGGAAAACAATATCTAATTTGTGGATTAAAAAGAACAAATAATGGATAGTAGTACCACATGAGTCAGTATAAGATGATTAGAGTCTATATATTCCAGGGTGTATATGTCTTTCAGAAAGGGATTTTAATATGATATTTAGACTCAGATATGTATGATAATATTTCAAAAATAACTATTTAGAAAGATAAATATATATAGTTATGAAACAGAACAGGAAAAATGAGTAAGAAAACAAAGGTACTCTATCAAAAGATTAAAAAGGCATGAAAAAAAGAAATGTAAAAAAGTGGAATAAAATAAAAATCACAAAATAAGATGGTTGAAACATGTATAAATATTCCAATAATCAAAACAAATTTCAAAAAATCTTGCCATGTAAACTAGAGAGAATTTTGAACATTTTTCCCACTCAATTACATGCAGTGTATGAGAGGCACAGTGTCTTAACTAAGGATGCTATAACAGAATAGCATAGCTGGGTGGTATATACAGTAGACATTTATATCTCACAGCTCTAGAAGCTAAGTCTAAGATCAAGGTGCTATCAGATTTGGTTACTGGTAAAGTCTGTCTTTTAGGTTTGCAGATAGCTGCTTTCTTGCAGTATCCTCAAACAGCAGAGAAAGAGAGAGAGAGACAGAACTCTAGTCTCTTTCTCTTTTAAATATCTCAATCCCATTCATAGAGACCTCATCCTCATGACCTCATTTAAACCTGATTACTCCCAAAGTCTCATCTCTAAATCCCATCCCATTGAGGGTTAGAGTTTCGACACACGAATTTCGGGCAACACAAACATTTAGCCCAAAACACATGCCTAATTCATAAGGATATGGAAAGCTGAATGGAGAAGGACAGGAGATTATCTTTTATATATCAGGCCAATATTAGGCACAATAAAGCTGGGGTCACTACTTAGTAGCCAATATAGATTTTTAGACAGAGAGCATCATTAGAAATAGATATAGATACTACATTATGATAAGAGGTTTAGTTAAAAAAAAAAAAAGAGGTTCAGTTCAACAAGAAGATATTACATTTCTAAACTTCAACTAGCCCAATAAAATAACATATAGAGAGCAAAATTTGATAGACTTCCAGAAAGAAAAGGACAAATTCACCATTATAGTAAGTGGTTTTATCACTTCTCTGACAATTTTTGCCTCAGGCACATTCACTTGCTCACATATTATCTATAGCTGCTCTGGGGCTTCCAGTGTCAAAGTTGAGTGGTTGATACAGAGATGACATGATCCACAAAGCCTGAAATATCTACTATTTGGCCTTTTACAGAAAAAGTGAATCAACCCTTGCCCAGAGGACGATCCCGAGACAAATATTTGAGGAAGTAGCTTATGTCAATGTGCAGGGAACACTGGAAAAAAGGTGGGGAAAGATGACAGGGAAAAGAAGGCAGTCACGAAAGTATGCACCAATCAGGTACAACTGTGGATAACTGATACTTAGTACTATGGGGAAACTCTGGGAACCATTATAGAAGAGAGAATGACAATGGTCCCAACTGTAGTCCTAACAGAGCCAAAGTATTGCAGTGAGAAGAGAAGGAAAGTGACAAAGGTGCGGGCCCTCATCCTAATCCTACGTCCTTTAAGCGCACATTTCTGAGCCAAGTTCAGCTCTGAACTGAGGAAATGGGGAGAATTTTTGAACTGGATGAACAACTGAAATTTATATTAAGATTTCAGGGGCACCTGGGTGGCTTAGTGGGTTAAAGCCTCTGCCTTCGGCTCAGGTCATGATCTCAGGGTCCTGGGATCAATCCCCGCATCAGGTTCTCTGCTTGGCAGGGAGCCTGCTTCCCCCTCTCTCTCTGCCTGCCTCTCTGCTTACTTGTGATCTCTCTCTCTCTGTCAAATAATAAAATCTTTAAAAAATAAATAAATTAATTAATTAATTAAGATTTCACTGGGATTTTTGACAACTAAATATAAGACTGTTCTAACACCTGAGAACGGGAAAGCCATTGAGATTTGTCTGAGGAATCTTCCTGAGATGAAGCAGGAAGAGCCTACAGTGTTTTGGGATTCGGGAAGGAGGAAATGAATACTATTTCATAGCTGCACCTCACAAGTCCAGCTTATTTAATTAAACATTAATAAGAAACAGCTCCCAAGGTGCTAGGACCTATGAAGATCACAAGACAGCATAATGTGTGAGAGAGATTAGGATAGAGAGCAACATTAGTCAGAGTGGAAGGCAAAGGTTTCTCTAAAGAGACCTGGTGTGCACCATGGATTAGGCTCTAAAAATGCAGGCATGAAAAAAAAATGCCATAGGAAGAGAGCAATGAAAAAGACAGCATAAAAAGACCTACTATCATAGGAAGTAGTATCATACAAACACAAACTCATACACACACACACACACACAGAGGAAATCAATGGTTGCTGAAGAAGTAGTACAGTGATGTATCAGGACTCTATTTTAGAAATATTACTGTGACAGTAAAGTGGAGGGTGGACTAGAGGAGCGAGTGCCAGAAAAAGGCAGAATAACGGAACTAGAAAGAAAGGGAATTACTAAATGGACATTAAGTCAACCCAGTCTGGCCACTGTCTAGGAATAGATATGTGATTTCTCACTTGGATGGTAAGTTCCATGATCATCCCAAAAAGGGGAATACAGGAAAAAAACACATTGGGGGAGAAGTTTCCCTAAAACATCCACTGAGTTATCCAAAAGGGTCATCACAGAAGTCTTTCCTCTATACCTATTCTTCAAGGCTTGTGCCAGATGTTATTCCTGGGAAATAAATTTTCCCTCCCTGCATTTATTGTCTTTATTATTGTGTGCATATTGTGTGCATTATTCATCTAGCATTCTGAAGTTTGTGATTTATTAAGTCACTCTAACATGACCTTGGAAGGTTGGGATGAATTGAGTCATTTTTATTTTTCAAAGAGCCAAAGTAGACATGAGACCCATAATAGGTACTCAACAAAACTGAATAAATGTGTGATAATGCATAAATACTTATCCCTCAACCCACATTTACCACAATTGAAGACTATGACATGGCCAGGTAGTTTCCCTCCTCCTAAGATAGTTGCTAAAAGCATCTCTCTTTTTTGCTTATTTCAAAGAGAGAAGGAAATTGAATTGACTGTTTTAAACAGCAAGTAGAAGCAATAATATCTCCTCTCTCTCTTGTTTTCTCTCCCTCCCTCCCCCCCACACACATTCCCCAGCCCCCGGGTTACAACACTAAAGTCATAGGGTAAAAAAGGAACAATATTTTCAGTAACAAAACTTAACATTTATTGAACACTTTTCACTTGCCAACACAATAGCAAGTACATTATATACATTATCTCATTTCATTCACTCATTAGTTGAATGAAAGATCTAGGCAAAGATATAAGCATCAGGGACACAGTAGTGAACAAAACAAAACATGTTTTCTATCCTCATGGATGCGAGGATTATAGAGAATATGGACAAGGAACAAGGTAACCAGTAATAAACAAGCAAAATTTAGACTGTGCAATTGTAACAAAGGAAATAACTTTGAAGATATAATAGAAGAATTTGGACACAGAGGGTGCAGGGTAGGTTGAAAGGCCTCTTGAGAAGATGAAATTTAGGCTAAAATGAGGATGAATAGGCCCCAGCCACATGACGAGCTGGAAAAAGTGTGTGTCAGGCAAAGGGAAGAGCAAGTAAAACTAGTCTGAAAGAAAAGTAATAGTCTGGTTTGTCTGAGAAAAGGAAGGAGATGAAAGAGATGAGCCAGGAGGATATGGGTAATTAGGAAAGGTAAGGAAGGCCAGGCTGTGGAGTGTCTGGTAGGCCACAGTAAGAAAGTTGCTATTATTGAACTTGAAATGGAAAGTATTGAAATTCATTTTTAAGCAAGAGAGTAAGATGATTAAAAGCTTAAGCTCTAGTTGCATGGTGGAAACTCAAATGAAGAAAAGGAGTGAGCTATCTGTAGATCCAAAAGCAGGTCCATCAGCAAGCTTAAGGACCAGGAATGGACTGAAGTTTGATCTGTTTGGCAGAAGGGCTGGAATGTCAGTGTGTCTGGAGAAGAGTGAATCAGAAGGAGTGGTTGGAAAAGAAAGCTGGTTATGGGAAGGAACTGAATCATATGTGGTTCAATAGGACATGGCAAAAAGTTGTCATTATATTGTAACTACAATCTCTTGGAAGAATTTTGAGGAGGGAGGGGTTTTGGTCTGATTTATACTTACAAAGTTCATTATATCCGTTGTGTGGGAAATAGACTTTGGGAACAAAAATGGATTCAGGATATTGCCCCGGTGAGCAATCTGATACACTTTTTCAAATATAACCCAAAGCTTTAAATTCTCATAGGTCTTAATTATGTGGAGGATCAAAATGTTCCTGACATATGACAGGCATATATGTTGATTAAGCTAAGAAGTTAAGATTAGAATGAGGTAAGTTTGCCACTAGTAACACAAGTATTTGAACCATAATTAACTACCATGGTTTTATGGGCATTTATCCAAACCCAATCTGTGAACTTTATTAGCTTCACTTTATGGTTGCACAAAATCTAATGGGGTGTTTTATTTTGTTCTTGGAGAGACTTTAATTGTAAAACATTTTATAAGTTATAACCATCATTTACATGGATGCTAAGATATGGCATCATTTATATGTATTAAGGAGAAATACTGTGAACCACTTAAATATTTTCATATAACATTATATTTCAGTATTAGAGGAGAGAATAAGTATTAAAACATATGGAATAAACAAATTTATGTTATGGAATAACCCAATAAAAACAAATGTACTTCTAAAAGTAGGATCTCATTAGTTTCTTTGTATTAGTTTTCTAGGGAAAGAGCAGCCTTCAGGAACAGTAGAAAAAACAGCAAAACAAGCTTCCATATAGAAAATTAGAAAATGTTGTATATCTGTGTGCTTAGGACTAAGAGCTATTAAAACTCCAAATAACTTAACTAAAACTAATATTATCTTACCTGAAATTCTATTTTATCCTTAGGTATTCTGTATCAGATTTTAGTAAAGAGGTTTATTTCTAAATAGGACTATAATGATATATTTTTGATGATACAGCAATGTTCTTCAAGTTTGTACAATTGTTCTCTGCCTCAAAGTGATTGAAAATAGTTTCAAAAGACTCTAATGAGTTTAAGAAATACCACAGATTATTTTCAATGCCCTTTCCATGGGATGGATTCAGAGATGGGGAAAAATTAAATCCTTGTAGGCTTCACTCTTAGTGAATCCAGAGAATAACCACTGTTGAGAAAAGCCCAAAGAAACATCTTCCCATTTACTGGGGAATGTAGACTCCAGGCCATCTAATTAAGTAAAAATTGAATATAGCTCAAAAAGCATATTTTGACATGCATATAATGACATATTCCATTAAGCATTTCCCCAGACTTTATAAGTATTTTGTATTAGTTTGAGAGATAGAATTTCAATTTAATCCTCCCTCCAAAGATATACTTGGCTTCCTTACATTTGAACCACTATTATGACAGAGCTTCCTACTCAGTCATGGAGCAGAGAGAGAGCTCACAGATTTAGACAAGGAGATTACAGCCACTCAGTTGGGGTATGTGGAATTCAGTGTATTTCCAAGTAAATTAATCTTAATATTTCTGAATACAGCAAACACCTGAAGCTAAAATACTTTAAATTTCTTGGGTAACTTAATTTAATATATAAAATATTTACATTAACATCTATGAAAAAAATGTACTTTAAAAATGCTCAAAAAATGTATGTCTAAAGCAATTTAAATATACTTTGAACAATCTTCTTCTACACTATTAATTAGAAAGTTGGCATTTTATTCATGTATAGTATGAAGAGAAAATATAATAAAGACAACTGGTACCTTCCTTGGGAGTCCTGTGGGCCTCTGTAAAGTATATTACCCTTGGGAAGTTATTTAACAGTCTGAGCCTCATTATTTATATCTGAAAAAAAGGGAATGGTAATGTCTAATTCACTATATTTTTGTGAAATCTAAATAAAATAATGTTAAACAGAGCATAACTTTTGGTGTTACAGTAGAAAGTAAATATGAGTTCCCTTCTGTCCAATCACTGAAATAACATAAATTCACAAGAAGTATAATCTGAATTAAAGCATTTTCTTGTGTGAAATGTTACCGACAAAAAATTGAGGTCATGATTGCTAAAAGTGATGAAAGTATGTCCTACTCCTATCTATGCTATAAATATTAAATAAGTATGCTGAGGTTATAGACTAGGGGAAGGAAAAAACAAAATTAATAAAATCAAAATCTAAGGTATAGGAAAAGAGGAAAACTGGGGAGAAGATGAATTCCAGATAGTGGAAATGGGTCCCACCATAATCACCTGGAGACTTGAGGAAAAAAACCAGGAGAATATACCAGATACAACAAAGGAATAGCATTTTTTAAATATTATTTTAGAGACAGAGTGAGAGAGACCAGGAGTGGGGAGAGGGCTAGGGAGGAGGGAGAGGGACAAGCAGATCTCAACTGGATTCCACAACTCTGAGATCAGAACCTGAGCCAAAACCAAGAGTTGGCCACTCAATCAATTGAGCCAGACCAAGTGCCACAGGAATAGCATTTTTTTTTTTAAAGATTTTCTTTATTTGAGAGAGAGAGAGAAAACACACACACACGCACAAGCAAGGGGGAGGGACAGAAGGAGAAAGAGAAGCAGAGTCCCTGCTGATGAGGAAGACATCCCAGGGCTAGATCCCAGGACCCTGAGATCATGACCGAGCTGAAGGCAGACCCTTAACCAACTGAGCCACCCAGGTGTCCCAGGAATAGCATTTTAAAATATAAAAAATACTGATAGATCAATATAGAAGACATTAAAGCTCCTATGGAAAGTGTGGCAAAGACATAAAATTATAGCTTTAAAGGAATATATATATATATTTTCGCATTAAACATATGAATAATTGTTCTGCTTTTAAAGGAATAAAGTGATTTAAATGTCATCTGTTGCCTATCCAAGTAAGCAAACCTCATAAAATAGCTAAAGTAGTAGTAATAGTGGTAGTAGTAGTAGAAGAAGAAAAAGAAAAAGAAGAACCAGTACAGTAAGACCTATGCCTTTACCAACTGCTGATATGAGTGTAAATATGTACTATGTATACCCTTTCTTGAAAGCAACTTCAAAATATCTATGCAGAAATGTTAACAAGAGTTTGTATTCTCTAAGTAATTCTGCTTCTGAGAAAATAATTAAATGCAAAAATTGTATGTAAAGATGTTACTTTCAACATTGACTTATAACATTGAAAATTATCTAAATATCCCAATAATGAATTGAATAGAAAAAACAATAAATAAGCTATGATCGTCTGTATGGTGGACCAATAAAGAACAAATAAATATATTCCTTTGAATTTTTAGAAATAAGCACTGTTTTCCCTATCTATGAAATCATAAACTTTAATACTAAGGAAATTATAAAATCTTGAAATAGATACTATACAGCCTTGTCATAACTTTGATTTAAAAAAAAGACTGTATCTACTTAAACCTAGATTAAGAAGATAGGGATGGGGAAAGGAGAACAGTGATTTAGAAAAGTGGATCTCTGTGCCAAGGAAGAGCACTCCCAAGTTAGAGCTGTCATTTAAATATCATTCTAGATCAATATACTAGGCTACTAATCAAAAACTTAAATTGGCATTTTTCATTCACAAAATACATTGAGAAGCAATGTATTGAATGTAACCCTTGAGTTAAGAATATGAGCTTTGAGGGGTGTTTGGGTGCCTCAGTTGGTTAAGCAACCAACTCTTAGTATCAGCTCAGGTCAAGATCTCAGGGTCAAGAGATGGAGCTGGAGCCCCTCCACAGTCAGCGGGAGTCTGCTTGGAGATACTCTCTCTCCCCCCACTCACATCATGGGCATACACATCCATGCGCTCTCTCGCTCTCTCTCTAAAATAAATAAATCTTTAAAAAAAAAAAAAGAATATGAGCTTTGAGTTCATGCAGTGCTGGGATAAAGGCCTATTCTTTCTGATAGTTGATGACTTAGAGAAGTTACTTACCTCTCCCAAGCTTTAGTTTTCAACTATAAAAGAAGGACCCATTATACCTGAGGAATAGTGGTAGGAAGAGGTTTGGATGTAAAGTATGTAGCCTATGGCTAAAAATATGGCAGCGATTGCTCATGTAGTTTCATTGCATTCATTATTACCCAAGCCCCCAAAAAACTTTTATTTAAAAGCCTTGGATTCTTCAATTCCATTCACAGTTCTTAAAGACCAACAACTGTCGAGCTCTGTGCATGGCTTTGTGGATGCAAAGATAAATAAGTTACAACCTTTGTTTGCCACATTAGCTCTATCTGATAGTATGCTAGACCCTAGAGCAAAGGATGTTACCATAACCTCTGCCTTTAAAGTCCCATATCTAGAAGAGTAAAAAAATATAATAAAATTGTAAAAGTGCCATTAAAGAATGATGTGAAAATGGCATTAGGGGCTCAAAACAAGAATAACCACCTTGACAATGAAGAAAATCTTTAAAAATTAAAGGTAAGATTTGAACTAGAATATTCACTAGCATAGACTTTTGCATCTCTCCCTCTGACTGAAATTAGCATGTCTAACTTTTCAAAAAATAATAATAATAGTAATGGGATAGATAACTGGTTTGTTTTAGAGGTGTAAAGAAAAAAGCAATAGCATTTTTAATTGTATATCTTGTCTGCAAATAAGGAAATATCTGACATTTAGGAATTGTAAGCATCCCTAAACAAATTTCCATTCAAATTACCAAAATGTATATAAAAGCAGAAGTCAGAAAAATGGAATAAGAAGAACATGCCCAGGTTTGACAAGCATCTAAAGCACTATTGTTGCAAGAGGGTCTTATTCACAATTTCATCTGTATCATTCAGCAAGTTCTACTGCAATTATCTAGACAGAGAGGCTGCTGGGGAGGAGAGCAGGGAGATATTTCAGTGCTCTATTCTGTTCCTGCAATTACTTTGCCATAGATAGGGCTCCAGTTTCAGGCTGAGGCAGTAGAAGGAGAAGCAATAAGGAGTTAGCATTAAAGGCATAAGTGAAGGATAACTTTTAACAAAGAGAAGTTTCAAGTCACAGGGATTTTATTTAAGTATCTTATTAATCCAAATGTCCTTTGCAAGCTTAAAAAACTTGGGCTCAATCCTGGTGACTAGAGATATCTGTGAGTTCTGATGTGGAGGGTGGAACCCAGCCACAAGGGCGGGCGGGGGGGGGGGGGGAAGGGGAGTGAGAAGAAAGAACTTACCTCTGGTTAAAAGCAGGACTTCCAGTGGTAGCCACAGTGGGAGTAACCATGATGGGGACTGGCAGTGAGTGCAAGAGTGGAGCTTAGACCACAGAGAGAAACAGCTGGCCAGGGCTGGCAAATTTCTCGGGCTCAAACACATGGAATGTTGTTTAGAGTGAGAAATCTTAGCCTAGCTCACTCCTGGGAGTTTCCAAGTTTATTCACAAACATTATGTAACGAAGGTACTGCTGATCACTATTCTGGTTTAAAGTCCTCCCTATGGAGCTTCTCACTTCTGATCTCTTTAGTTCTCTACCCTTCTTTGTCCTTATGAGTATCTTGGGGTATTACTGGTAGCTGAGTGATGGAGTATGGGAGAAATAAATGTGCTTCCTGGGATTGCAGAAAAGGTAAATGTAAGCAAGAGCATATGGTGCATGAGGAATAAAAAAAGAAGCTAAGATTGGGAAGACACACTGGGGCATGGTGAGAAAAAGTCTGATAAGTCACCATCAAGTTCAGATTTTAATTTTTCTGTAGGCAATAATGAACTACCGGAAGGGTATCCGCAAGGCAATATGTTTCAGCCAGGCATTTTTAAAAACATAACTATGGAGCGTATTTGGGGGAAAAAAACCAAACAAGCATTTCAGACAGGGAGTCCAGTTAGTTAACTATAATTATAGTTAAAGAAAGAAATAATGATGTTGAACCAAGATAGAGTAGTGGTAATGGGAGAGAAAAACAAGAGAAAGGGGCAGGAGGAAGTGACAGTGACTAATATTTTTAATCTAAGCAAATATGAAGCTAACAATGCCATCTATACAGGATGAAGGAAGGATGTTGGGGGTGTGGGGATGGTAATGAACTTGGTTTAAAGAATGCTGAGTATGGAGTAGAACTATAACCATTAATGTAAAACAAAACAAAACAAAAACCCAAAACTTATATTTTAAGGCCATTTTTTATTTTCATCGAGTAGATGATTAAAGAAAATCTTAATGTTTTGAAACCCCAAAACTAGGTAGTGATTTCTTATATCACAAAAGGATTCTTTAGTTTGTAAGAATTGGTTCCCCCCGACTCAAATCATAATTTTGCCTGGTACATCAAAACCATGATTGATTGTTTAGTATTTAGGTCTAGGGATAAGTAAGAAGGTATTACTTTGTGATAGGATAATGTAAATGCAAACTAAAATTCCCTAGAGTAGAGATAAAGTGAGGGGATAAAGAGAGGAACAGAAGAAAAGGAGAAGGCAAGGTGAGAAAGGCAGAAAAACTCACAAAAGAAAAAGAACTTGAATTTAAGGCAAGAGTAGCCAACACAGGAAGAGCAAGAGGGCGAAGTACCTAAACTTTGTAGAAGGGTGGAGAATCAGACTTACGGAAAAAAATAAATACTCTAATGTGAAAGAGCACACAGAGCATCTCTTTTCGAAGCCCAATACTCAGTTTGTCCTGTGAGCTCTTGAGGGTTACAAGAAAGCCAACCCCCCCCTTAAAGGAAAAACTTTGAATCTCCTTCAATCTCTAAAGCCCCGAATTCCGCCACTTATTAGCACTGTAATCTTAGGCAGGTGATTTGACCTCAGCCCCAATGTCTGTATATGTGAAATAGAGATAATGCCTAAATGACTGATGTGAAAGTTGAATGAGATAATGTAGTTTGGTACCTGGTACATAGTAAGCATTCAACAAATTGTAGTTGTTATTATTATGAATAAGAAAAAATTCATACACGGTTCCAAATAATTTCATAGTCCATCATTAGGTATTAATTCATTACCTTTCCCAGCTGTCTTTTATTAATTACAGTTCACCCCAGGAAGAATAACTCATTCCAGTGGCTAACATAGGGTGGCTATAATCCTTCAACTAATCCCATTTTCTAAGCACCAGGGGGGATTTAGGGTAGCTTGATTCCAAAATCATATATGAAATGCTAAACAATAACAACAACAACAACATCCCCAAAAATCTACAGGAGAAATGGAGAAAACACCATTTTATAATTTGGCATGGCCTCCTCCAACGTCAAATATATCAAAAGTAATTGATACAATCCTGACTTTTTCTTAATAAAGAAAATGATAAGAAGAGAAGGCACAAAGTAAAAAGAGTATAAATTTAGCAAGAAGTGCCAATGAGAGTGTCGAAGATGTGAGTATGAAATGAAAATTTGACATTATGTTCAAGATTCTCAAAGGTGAGCAAAGATACTAGAGATGAGTTTGAGTGAAAATCCCCAGAAACTGAAGAACAAGTCTGAGTCTAGACACCAGTCCAGAAACAAAGAACTCAAGGATAAAGAGAGGGTAGAGTTTAATGACGAGACCATCCAACCACCAGTAAAAAGGGATATCTATTGGATTCACATCTAGAATTGCATTGCTTTATTTACATTTCTTTTACAGCAAAATTATCTCAATATTGAGTCATGAGATTCTATAAATTATTATTGATAATGTTACCATATTAATAATTCTTCCTCAGATCTCACCATAGTGAAAGTGGATATATTTTTTAAAAATTCAATCCTTTTTTTTTAAAGACTATGTCTTTATTTGAGAGAGAGAGCACAAGCAGGGTGAGTGGCAGAAGGAGAGGGAGAAGCAGGCTCCTCGCTGAGCAGGGAGCCTGATAAGGGGCTCAATCCCAGGATCCTGTTATCATGATCTGAGCCTAAGGCACTTAACTGACTGAGAAACCCAGGTGCCCCAAAAATTCAATCCTTTTAAAGAGAAGGTAATTTTAAAGCTGAAAATAATTTTATAAAGGTAAAAAAATTTTATAAAAAATAAAAAATGCTATCATAAGTTGATCATACAATATGTGCCCACTTCCCATTTTAAGGGTGACTAATTCATGAGTTTGTGGAATAAAATCAAAACTTTGATACCATGTACTATATCTCTCCTATTATTACAGTGTCATACTTTCCTTAAAAAATAAATATATGACAAATATAACCTTATTTTTTTCATCATGATAAGTGTACTCTAATCCCCATCACCTATTTCACCCGTTCCTTCACCCCCCTCTGGTAAACATGTGTGTGGTGAAAGAAAGTGGTCCACTTTCATTCTTTTCCATGGACATGTCCAGTTTCCCAGCACCATTTTTTGAAGAGACCTTTTTCCTTTGTATATTCATTCTTCCTTTGTCAAAGATTAATTGACCGTACAATTGTGGGTTTCTATCTGGGTTTTCTTTTCTATTATATATATTCTATATGTCTGTTTTTTATGCCAGTAACATGCTGTTTTCATTATTACCACTTTGTAATATAACTTGCAATCTGAAATTGTCATACCTTCAGCTTTTTCTCTTTCAAGATTGATGGGTCTATTTAAGGTCTTCCTAAAATCCAAATTTTAGGATTATTTTTTTCTAGTCCTGTATATAATACCATAGGTATTTTGATAGGGATTGCATTAAATCTGTAGGTTGTTTGGGGTAGCATGGACATTTTAACAATATTTTTTCTTCTAATCCATGAGCAGGGCATGTCTTTCCATTTCTCTTTGTAGGTCTGAATTTCTCTCATCAGTGTTTTATAGTTTCCAGAGTGCAGGTCTTTCCCCTCTTTAGTTAAGTTTATTCCTAGGCATTTTATTGTTTCTGGTGCAACTGTAAAGGAAATTATTTTCTTAATTTCACTTTCTGCTGCTTCATTATTAGTGTATAGGAATGCAACAGATTTTTATACACTGATTTTGTATCCTGTGACTTTACTGAATTCATTTATCAGTTCTAGTAGTTTTCATGGTGCAGTCTTTAGGGTTTTCTATACATAGTATCATGTCATCTGCAAATAGTGAAAGCTTTGCTTCTTCCTTACCAAGTTGGATGCCTTTTATTCTTTTTTGTTTGATTTCTCTGGCTAGGACATCCAGTTCTGTGCTGAATAAAAGTCATGAGAGGGAACATCCTTTTCTTGTTCCTGACCTTAGGGGAAAAGCTCTGTTTTTTCACCATTGAGTATGATGTTGGCTGTGGGTTTTTCATATAAGGCCTTTATTATGTTGAGGTATGTTCCCTCTAGACCCACATTGAAGAGGGTTTTTATGAACGTTCTACTCTGTCAAATGCTTTTCTGCATCTATTGAAATAGCTATGTGTTTTTTATCCTTTCTCCTATTGATGTGATATATCATGTTGATTGTTTTGCAAATATTGAACCACTCCTGCATCCTGGGAATAAATCTCACTTGATCATGGTGTATGCTTTTTTTAATGTATTGTTAGAATTGGTTTGCTAGTATTTTATTGAGGACTTTTGCATCTATATTCATGAGAGGTATTGGCCTGTAGTTGTGTGTGTGTGTGTGTGTGTGTGTGTGTGTGTGTGTGTGTGTGGTGTCTTTATATGGTTTTGTTATCAGGGTGATACTGGCTTCAGAATAAATTTGGAAATTTTCCTTTCTCTTCTATTTTTTGGAATAGTTTGAGAAGTATAGGTATTAACTCTTCATTTTTTTTAAGTTTTTATTTAAATTTCAGTTAGTTAACATGCAGTGTAATATTTGTTTCGGGTGTATAATTTACTGATTCAACACTTCCAGAGAACATCCAGTGTTTATCACAAGTGCACTCCTTAATCCCCATCTTCCCTAAAAGTTTGGTAGAATTCCCCTGTGAAGCCATCTGGCCCTGGACTTTCATTTTTCAGAAAGTTTTTTGATTACTGATTCAATTTCATTGCTGGTAATTAATCTGTTCATATTGTTTATTTCTTCCTACTTTAATATTGGTAGGTTATATGTTTCTAGGAATTTATCCATTTCCTTTAAGTTGTCCAATTTCTTGGCATATAGGTTTTCATAATATTCTATTTTTTGGGATGTCATTTGTTATTTCTCCTCTTAGTGATATTGTTTATTTTGTTACCCACCCCCCCGTCTCCCTCTCTCTCTTTCTCAATGAATCTGGCTAAAGTTTATTAATTTTGTTCATCTTCTCAAAGAGCCAGCTCCTGGTTTTACTGACCTACTGTTTTTTATTTGTTTATTTTAGTTTCTATATCATTTATTTCTGTTCTGATCTTTATTATTTCCTTCCTTTTTCTGGGTTTGGATTGTGTTTGTACTTTTCTAGCCCCCTTAGGTATAAGTTTAGATTGTTTTGAGATTTTTCTTTCTCCTTGGAGGTAGGTCTGTGTCAATATAAGTTTTTCTCTTAAGACCA
The DNA here is from genome assembly GCA_028533885.1 of Nasua narica. Taxonomy (NCBI): domain Eukaryota; kingdom Metazoa; phylum Chordata; class Mammalia; order Carnivora; family Procyonidae; genus Nasua; species Nasua narica. Next base: position 71,475,313 of record CM052802.1, on the reverse strand, counting down.
TTTTTGTTGCATCTCAAAGATTTTGGGCCATTGTGTTTTCATTTTCATTTGTTTCCATGTGATTTTTTATCTCTTACTGGATTCTTGGGAGATCCATTCATTGTTTGTAGCAGGTTGTTCAACTTCCATGTATTTGTGCTCTTTCCAGATTTTTTTTCTTGTGGTTGATTTCTAGTTTTATAGTATTATGGTTATAAGAGATGCATGGTATGACATCACTCTTTTTGAATTTGTTAAGACTTGCTTTGTGGGCAAATAAATGATCTAGTCTGGAAAATGTCCTATGTGTACTTGAAGAGAATGTGTATTCTGCTGTTTTAGGATGGAATATTCTATGTCTGTTAAATCCATCCAATCCAGTGAGTTATTCAAACCCACAGCTTCCTTGTTGATATTCTGTTTAGATAATATATCCATCAATGTAAGCAGGGTGTTAAAGTCCCCTACTATTACTGTATTACTATTGATTATTTCTTTTGTTTGTTATTAACTGTTTTATGTATTTGAGTGCTCCCATGTTGGATGCATAAATGTTTACAATTGTTCTATCTTCTTGTTCCCTTTATGATTATATAGTGTCCTTCTTTGTGTCTTCTTACAATTTGTTTTTTTTAAAGATTTTATTTATTCATTTGAGAGAGAGAGAGAGAGAGAGCTTGAGCAGAGGGGAGAAGCAGAGGGATAGGGAGAAGCAGACTCCCCACTGAGCAAGGAGCCCAATATGGGACCCCATCCCAGGATCTGGAGATCATAACCTGAGCCAAAAGCAAACACTTAACCATCTGAGCCACCCAGCTGCCTCATAGTCTTTGTTTAAAAGTCTATTTTGTTCAATATAATACCTCAGCTTTCTTTTGGCATACATTTGCATGATAAATGTTTCTCCATCCCCTCACTTTCAATCTGCAGGTGACTTTAGTCTGAAATGTGTCTCTTGTAGGCAGCATATAGATGGGTCTTGGTGTCTTATCCACTCCATGACTTATTCGATGTCTTTTGATTGAAGCATTTAGTCCATTTACATTCAAAGTAATTAGTGATAGATATGTATTTATTATCATTTTGTTACTTGTTTTATGGTTGTTTCTACAGATTTTTTCTGATCCTTTCTTCTCTTGCTCTCTTTCATGGTTTGTTGGCTTTCTTTAGTGATATACTTGGATTCTTTTCTCTTTTTTCTTTACATATCTGTTACTGGTTTTTCATTTATGGTTAACATTAGGTTTGTTTACATCTTCTGCATAAAGCAGTCTATGTTAAGTTGACCATCACTTACGTTTGAACCCATTCTTTATTCTTTTCTTTCCCACATTTTAAGTATATGGTGTAATATTTTGCAGCCTTTTATTAATCCTTTGACTGATTTGTATGGAAATACTTAGTTTTACTACATTTGTGTTTTCTACTTTTCATATTATCATTTACAGTCTTTCCTTTCTACTCAAAAAGTCCCCTTTAATATTTCTTGTAGGCTGGTTTAGTGGTCATGAATTCCCTTAGTTTTTGTTTGTCTGGGAAACTATCTCTCCTTCTATTCTGAATTACAGCCTTGCTGGATAGAGTATTCTTAGCTGCATATGTTTCCCTTTTAATGCTTTGAATATGTCATGCTGCCCTTTTTCTGGCCTGCAAATTTCTGCTGAAAAATATGCTGAAAGCCTTATGGGGTTTCCCTTTGTATGTAACTGTCTTCTTTTCTCTTGCTCCTTTTAAAATTTGTTCTTTATTGCTACTTTTTGCCATTTTATTTACTATGTGCTTTGGTGTGGCCCTCCTTGGTTGAATTTGGAGGGAGATTTCTGTGCCTACTGGATCTAGATATCTGTTTCCTTCCCCAGATCAGGAAGTTTTCAGCTATTATTTCTTCAAATCAATTTTCTGTGCCCTTTTATCTCTTCTTTTCTTCTGAGAGCCCTATAATGCAAATGTTACTATGTTTGATGGAGTCACTGAGTTCCCTAAGACTATTCTTAATTTGGATAATTTTCTTTCCTTTCCTTTTCTCAGCAAGGTTGCTTTGCATTACTCTGTCTCTAAGTCATTAATTGGTGTCTCAGCTTCCTCGAGCCTGCTCTTTATTCCATCAAGTGTATTTTTTATTCATTTATTGTGTTCTTGATCTCTGATTGGTTCTTTTTTATCTCTGTGTTGAGTTTTACTGATGTCAGCCACTCTTAAGTCTCTATGATCATTACTTCAAATTCTGTATCAGGCATAATACTTATATCCATTTCACTTAGGTTTCTTCCTGTGGTTTGGTCCAGTTCTTTCATTTGGGACATATTTTTCCCACCTCCTCACTTTTTTCTAATTCTGTCTTCTTTGTGTGTTAGGGAAGTCAGCTACTTCTCTTACTCTTAATGATAATAGCTTATAAGAAGTCCTAGAGTGTACTGCAGTGCAGTGTCCTCTATTCCCCAGGGCCTGGCATTTTAGGGACTGCAAATATAACTTTAAATTATATTTTCTCATATACATATACTATGGTATACTGTTTGTACTTATGGTTCCAATTCTATCTCTGTCATTGTGTGGGGTGTTGTACTACAGCCCTTTGACCCTAAGCTTGTTCATGTGACCCACTTTGACCAGAAACTAGATTAGCAGATATAATACCAACCAGAAACTTAGAAAATCCTTGAGAATATCTCCTACCTTTGCTCTAGCATTTCCATTCTTGCACCTCTATAATAAACATGAGACAACACCTGGGCTACTCTTTCACAGGAGAAGAAATGTGTGGAAGGGTTGCATCTCCCTTCACCCTATCTGAAACATTCTCAGTCCCAGAAGTGCAATTAATACACAGCTGACTGCAGTACATGAGTGAGTCCAGCCAAGATCAACAGAACATGCCAGCCAATCTTTGGAATTGTGTGTAATAGAAAGTGCAAGTTGCTTTATGCCACTAGTTTTGGTGTGGTTTGTTAGTATTATGCCGATAGCTCATTGATTCATACACACACTCATATATATACATTTCGTTATCTCTATAGAACTATAAATTCATACTTCTTAATTTCCACCTTAGCATTATATACTATGAGCATGGTTAAAAGGTTTTTTAAAATATTGATGGATGGATGGATTATGGAGTATGTTAACCAAAATTTTTAATGAATTCAAGTCATCTAGTAGTGATTTTTTTTAATCTCAGGACTCTTTTTCACTTTCAAATATTATTGAGAACCTCAAAAAGCTATCGTTTGTGTACATCTATCTATATCTATTGTATAAAAATTTTAAATTGAGTCATATCTAAAGTGCAAGCATAACAAGAACACATTGCTTTAATCATCAAAGAAATGGCTCACAAGTCATGTGGCTTCTGGGAAGCCCCACTATATACTCTTGAGAGAATGAAAGTGGAAAAGTCAAATGAGTTAAAATTTGCAAAGGACTTAAAAACACTACCTGAAAAATAGTAAATGATATATGATGTCAAATAAATAAAAATATGACATAGCCTGTATTTGTTTCCTGAATATCACTACTGTGTAGTTTTTACAATTATCAAGCATGAGATAATTTACAATATGTCATCTGAGGAAGATGTTTAAGTTTCAAACAGAAACTATTATAGTATCTACATTTCTGCATAATGAAGGATTCTTTTCAACACCAATTTAATTAGGATGTTATTTTTCTCACTAAAAAGCAAATCAGTTAAAAACCCCTGCATTTTAGAGACAAAACACAAAGGCAGTTGAGTGAAAAATACACAGTTATTGCTCAAAGCCACAGCATGACACGAATAAAGAAATAAGCTTTCAGTTATAATAATTGATTAGTGGCCTGCATTTTGCAGATTATGTGGAAGGATACAAATCCTGTTGGTTCCCACTCAATATCCATTAATCCATTCTCCTTTAATTATAAAAGCCTATTTTAATTCAGAGTGGCAGTGTTCTTTTTTTTAACTGTCTGCTGTTTGAGATATGGATGTGAGGACTAGAGCCCCCAAAGCCATCCCAGACCACAAGAAAATCTAAAGCATGGAAGCCAGACACTGAGAATGAAGAGCATGGCATAGATACTTGTATTTCTGATGAAAATCAAGAATCACCAGATATTAGTGAATTGCTTTCCTATAGACTTCTTTTACATGAGAGAGAAAAAAATCTACCTTGCTTCAGCCACTCTTTGAGGTATTCTCTTAGTCATTTAGATATAGCCAACTTAATCTTAAATAGATACAATAGGTAAGTGATAATAAATTGTTTTGAAATTGAACTCTAAAAAAATCATGGAAGTAAAAACTGGTAATTTTAAAAGAAAAAGGTTAAGCAAAAATTTGATTGAAAGTTTTCAATAATTTCAACTCATATTAATTAGGAATTAAAGCAGAACTTCACTGTATCATTTGGAGTAAAGTGTATATAAGAACTATGCTTTATATTACCATAGATTATGTATGTATCATTTCATAATTCATTTTCAGTTAATCTAAATGAAATGGTCTAGATTGAACAAAAAGGCAAAGGAAGGACAAACATGCTCTTTGCTTTGGCTATGACATCCACCTTCACTCGCCCTCAGACATCAGCTCCTCTGGTCCTCAGGCCTTTGGACTTGGACTGAATTACATTACCAGCTTTCTTAGTTCTCCAGTTTGCAGATGGCAAATTATGGGATTCTCAACCTTCAAAATTGGGTGAGCTAATTCCTATAATAAATCTGATTACAAAGAGAGAGAGAGAAATAAAGCAAAAAAGAGAGAGGTATAGGTATAGGTATCATTTTGATTGTTTCTCTGAAGAACCTTGATTAATGCAATAGCAATAAACATATTTATTTACATTGCTCTTCTATTTTGTTATTTCTATTTTTTTAAAGATTGTTTATTTTAGAGAGAGAGTAAATGCAAGTGGGGAGAGAGGTGGCGGATGGGGAGAGAGAATCTTCAAGTAAACTCCCCGCTGAGCATGGAGCTGACTCCGGGCTCAATCCTAGGACCCTGAGGTCATGACATAAGCTGAAACCAAGAGTTGGATGCTTAACCAAATGAGCCACCCAGGCACCTCCATTTTGTTAGTTCTAAAGGCAGTTTGTCAAAGCTGTCAAATAACATTTTTAAAATGAGAAAACAATGGTTGAAATAGAAAAATATACCCTAAAATATTTTTATTTATGGTTTCCCAATGAATTATTTTCATAATATATAGAGGTAGAGAAGAATATTTGAGGCGAAAAATGCAGTCTAAAGCTGAGGGAAAAAACTTCAACCTATTGAGTAGATTTAGCAGGCACAAAGACATGGAAGTTGCTATATATTTCTTTTTTCAATCCATCTTAAATTTTCTCATTCTTTAATTTTCTTATCTGAGAGATGCAAGCAATATTACAAGCTAGCTCTCTCTCGCTCCAGATGAAGGATACTTGATTAAATAACATAGAGAATGTTTGAGCTCAGTTCATAGACATTTGCACTGAGCAGAAATCTTAGCTGATTTTCTGAGAACAGCCTTTACAGAAAGTGGCATGAAGAAAAATATTATATTGAGTAGGCTTTAAGTAAATTAATTCTCAAAAGAAGTCCTCCAAATTATTAAATCAGGAAATTTCAAAACCTCTAGGATTTAAAATAATCCACAATTATTCACCTGAAGAGTAGTTTCATGAAGAGTTTTGCTTTGAGCAGACATGTGGGAGAAATGATTCCCAGTTTATAACTGATGGCTTTACTTAGCAAAGAGAAAGGTTATATCATATAAACAAAGAAAGGCATGAAATGTTCTCAGAGAAAATACATGATTCCAAGTGTTAGGGGAAAAGTATGTTAGTATTTCTCCTTATTGAGGAAATTCTCATTGTTTCCTTTTTACCCACTCTCTCTAAACGTCCATATTTGTTTACATATTAATATATGAGAACAATACAGAAATGGCTATAAATTTGTCAAAAGATCTAGGGGGCTAGAGATAATATCACAATGTGGATAATATTGACATAACCATATAAAGTTGCAATATTTATCCATTTTAAAGATGAGTAAACTAAGACTTGCAGGCATTAGGTAACCTGGCTTTCACCACACTTCAATTAATTTGAACCTAGGTTTCTAGGAATCCAGATATTGCTCTCTCTGTTATGCCACATACTAAGCCTTTTGGTCTTTTCACTTGTGGAGCAACAGTGTCCCCTGAGAGAAAGAAAACACTACTTATAAACACAATGTGATGGATGTAATATAAGTACAAATCTAATAAAACATAGGCATAAATAGGAAGAAGGTAGAATAACAAACTACTGGATTATAGGTAGTGAGTCTAGAAAGATTTAATACTGAAGACAGCATCTGAGTAGTGTCTTAAAGTTGCAAATTGTGAAAGGTTCAAAACGGGAGCTACTCTAGGCCAATATGACTGTGAATAAACAAGATAAAAAATAATAAATAACATTTATATAGCACTCTCCTTATGCAAATCATAAATTCTTTACATATACTAATTCATTTAGTTCTCACCATAACCACATAAGATGGATACTATAATTATCCTCATTATAAAGAAAAAACTGAGGTACAGAGAAGCAAAGTAATTTGCCTTAAGTCACACAGCTGGAAATAAACAGAGCTAGGAGTTGAAACTTGGGCATCTGGCGCTAAAGTCTGGACTCTTCAACCCTCCCAGTAGCAAACATAAAATTTCCTTAGGATTGAAAAATAGCCAGGAGTTGGTAGAGTGTAGAATGAATGAAAGAATGAAAAGACTAAAAAGTTAGATGGGGAATAGAGGATAACAGACTTGAGTATCATTCTAAGGAGCTTAGTTTTCACTCTGTAAGCAGCATATCAAGTTCTCTGAAAGAAAGGTATCATATTCAGAACAGTGTTTAAAAATTTTTCTCAAATCATTCTATGAGAAAACACACTGCAAGCTAACTAACAGCAATAGAAGTCTCAGAAAAATCACTGGAAAGCTTCTTTGATAGTTCAATGAAAAATTGAGGGCTTGAGCCTATCTCAGTTGGAAGGAAAAGATGTTATAAAACAAGAAGCATCATACTCAAGACTTCTCACTGAAGTCGCATATCCCTTTGGGATCTGAAAAAGTACTCAACACAAGAAAATAATCTTGTCAGCATTTTCTACAGCATCCTACTTTTATTGTTGTCGAATCAATTCTGGATCTATTATTTCAGTGGAAGTTTTCAGAAAGAAGCCAAACAAAATAATCTCCACTAATAAAATCAGCAAAAAGACCTAACTCAGGGCGCCTAGGTGGCTCAGTCAGTTAATTATCAGACTCTTGCTTTTGGCTAAGGTCATGATCACATGGTCAGGGATCGAACCCCAAATGGGGCTCCATGCTCAGTGTTGAGTCTGCTTCAGGTTCTCATTCCCTCCCCCTTTGCTTCCCTCCTGCTCACTCACAAGTGATTTCTCTCTCTCTCTCTCTCTCTCAGATAAATAAAATCTTGAAAGAAAGAAAGAAAGAAAGGAAGGAAGAAAGATAGAGAAAGAAAGAAAGAAGAAAGAAAGAAACAAAGAAAGAAAGGGACCCAACTCTAATAGTATAGTTGGCTTTTCTCATGAGAAAGAGCATGAGTATAGTAAGATGACCTAATACTTGTTTTAAGGTTTGAATGAAGTACTATATGGAAAGTGCTTATTATAGGGCCTGGCATGCAATAGGCACTTAAAAAGAGTACTTGCCATATCATCACTATTATTATTAGACCTGCGCCTACATCCCATTTCTTCAGCCCTAACTCTTCCCTAAGGAGTGCTGTATACTCACCAGTCACTGCAGAGAAAGGTTCAGTCAAGAGACTTTAAAGTCATCATGACACTATAGCATTTATTATTTTTTTTAGATTTATTTATTTAAAGAGAGAGAGAGTGTGTGGGGTGAAGGGGAAGAGGGAGAAGGAGAGAGGGGGAGACAATCCTGAAGCAGACTCCCTACTGAACACAGAGCCAGATGATAGGCTTGAACCCACAATTCTGAGATCCTGACCAGTGCTGAAACCAAGAGTCACAGGCTCAACCAACTGAGCCACCCAGGCACCCCAGTACTTCCTATTCTTTAGGTGCTTCAGGTGTTTGTGTTGTTTCTTCTATCAGAGAATATGCCAGTTATTCAACCATACGATCTAGAATATGGTAGGTACTCAACAAATGTACTTTCTCAAAAGGATAAGCAAAGATGTGTCCCTTCTTCCACTCACTTGCAAGTTAAATAGGTAGAAAAAAGAAGGGGAAAAGAAACAAAGGAGAATCCTGAAAAAAAAA
>CM052802.1:71435505-71466577 GCA_028533885.1 Nasua narica | reverse complement strand
CGTGGATGGAACTAGAGGGTATTATGCTAAGCGAAATAAGTCAGTCAGAGAAAGACAATTATCACATGATTGCTCTGATATGAAGAATTTGAGAGGCAGGGCAGGGGGTTATGGGGGGGTGGGGAAGAGAAATGAAACAAGATGGGATGGGGAAGGAGACAAACCATAAGAGACTCCTAAACTCACAAAACAAACTAAGAGTTGCTGGGAGGTGGGGGGGGGGGGGGATAGGGATGTGGACATTGGGGATGGTATGTGCTATGGCAAATGCTGTGATTGTGTAGGCCTGATGATTCACAGACCTGTACCTTGGGGTAAATAATACATTATATGTTAATAAAAAAATTGAAAAGAAAAAAAAGAACTAACTCAAAAATCATCATTAAAATAAAGCCACAGTCAACTCTTGGCTAAGAGTACTTTGTGAATTGTTTCTGCACAGACTTATGAGACATGGATGGTAGTCCTTTAAGCAATCATCAGTTACAGAGTTCCATCAATTATCAACCCTTTAATACTTATTGGCCAGGTCCTTGCCAAATATATATATGAATGGCACTATTCTGTCCTGATCTAATGGATCCATGTGACATAAATAAAAATACTTCAAATGAATCATTTATATAGGATGCGTAACTTCGTAGAAAAAGGAAGAAAGAAAAAACATACATAAATATATGTATAAAATTATATTCTTCATAGGCAAAGATAAGTAAAAAACAAAACAGGATTTTCAATCACCTGAAGGAAAGAATTTTATCTTGTCCATCATAGCTTCTCATAGTTTCTGAAAACGACTTATGTATATTTTGCACTTCATCTAATGTTTGACCTTGATTAAATGTCAAACTAAGAATAATGGCTTTTGTAATAAGGATCATAACCTTTGAAAAACTAAAGAAGTTAAAAATAAGCAGAGTTTTTGTTAGATAATATCATCCTAATCCAAACAGACATTTCTCTCTTTGACTCACCACAGGCCAATGGTACTTACAAAAGAAAGTATTACCTGCTAGGCTCTACTAGGCAACAATAAATTTTCTCAATAAAATCTAGCTTTGGGATTCATTAGTTCATTGTTGGCAGCTGAAATTGTGTGAATGGATGAGATCCCAGGGAGGTAGTGCAGAACAAGGAAAGACAAGAGTGCCGCAAACTGGATCCAACCGAAATTTAAGTGGTGATTCAGCGAGAGGATACAAGTGTGTGTAGCTCAGAGTTGCTCAGCACTGTACGCGTTACCACTGGTGTCCTGACCCTCAGCGGCTCTGGGGGTGCCGCATGACAACCACAAGTGCACACTCGGTGCCAAGGCAGGTGGGACCTCTGACCCATCTTTCAAGCCCATCAGCGTGGCTCCATCCCTTCTGCCCATCCTGTACTGACCACCACCATCTCTTGCCAGGGCCATCCTGGGAAGGGGTGAGGCTAGAATCTGACTCTTCTCCCCCAGGGCAGCCCTCCTAGACCCAGACCAGTTGACAGTGAGACAGTAAGAGCCTCTTCAAGGATGGGAAGCTGCTGCCTGCCATCACCACCCTAGGCTGCTGCATCCTGATCCCTGCTGAGTTGTTCATCCTGACCTAGATTGTTTTGCCACACAAGGAGCTGAGCCGCAACTCCACCAACCAGATCATCCTCTGAGAGGGACTGCCAGAAGGCACCCCCCAACTCCTCCCCACTCCCCTCGAGGCTACTGCCTGCACGGCCAGCCTCTGTGTAAAAGGACCAGAAGAAGCCACGCAGTGAACTTGGGGGGAAATGTGGTCATTTTGACCTCTTATAAAAGGACTTAAAGTAAAACAATGAATTAGAAATATCTATATAAGAATTTTCTACAATGCGGCTCAGCACTTTGGATTAAAGCAAAAGTACAGCCACTCCCTATTCTTTTTTCTCTCTCTCTCTCTTTAAATACAAAGCTAGTGGTTCTGCCATACACTTCCCCCCTTTCCCAGAATGGATGCTTTCTCCTTTTCATCCATGACTAACCAATACTTGAATAGACTAAATCCAATGATTAAAAAACTATAGGGTGGGGGTAGGGGACTAAACCAGGAAACAAAGGTTTAATCATGTGTTATTTTCATGAAGAAGTTCTAAGTTTTCCTCATGTATAAGGCAAGGGTCTCTTCTATTAATCCTCCTTGGGAACAAACAGAAAATGACTTTAAACATTTTGGGTTTTATTTTTCTTTCTCTCTTTCTCTCTCTTTTTCTCTAGGAGAACCTTCCACTCATTTCCAGGTACACATTAGTTTACACACTGACAAAGCAAAAAGAACAGTCTTGAACCCCCAGTAAAACAAAGTTCTACTCTTGTCACTTTCTTGTAATCTTGTAATTTTTCTTTAACCTATACAATATGCATCCACAAGTAAGATTTGCTATCTTCCTTTGTACACACCCACATGAAGTCTGTTTTATATAAGACAACGTATAAGGATGTGAAAGAGACTAGGAAAGAAGGCATCAGTTCTATGCAGGGGACACAGAAAAGATAAATGAAAGGACCGAAAGTCCTCTACAAACTCCCTCCAGCTTTGTGCGGCTGGTTTCAGAGTATACAGCAATGTGGTACCAGGCAAGCCCTGGGCCCCTGCGCCTCTGACTCTTAACTAATACAAGGAAAGCCTTCCAAGGTAAGAAGTTCCTTAGCCCAGCTATACTGACTCACAAACTGCTTATGATCTTTTTGGACTTATCTTCCAGAATCCAATAAGAGATGATTCTGAAGGCAAGAAGTTTCTCTAGGAATGAGGCACTGATATTAGCTCAACAAACATGAGTCAGTTAACAAACTGATCCTTATGAACAGCAGTTTGAAGATTTCAGCAACTGGCAAATTGGCAAATTGGCAAATGTCAAATGATGGAACTTCCCCTCAGAAATTATATAAAGCACTATGTCTTAAAATGTCAGGAACCCCAAGATTACTCTCCACAACGTCAACATGCTCTGCCTTCTATCACCATAAGCATTACAGTGTTTATAACCCACATCCAGGAGGAAAAACCAGGTCTATTCAAATATGCTAATACTTCCTATGCAAAGTGATTAAGGAGATGTTGTTAAAGCCTCCTACGCATACCATGATAAAATATCTCCAAGACATTTTACAATCCCCAAATCCAAGGGTGAATGGCTTCTATAACATATAATTTCCTCCTCTGAAGGGAGTAAATTATAACTGAACAATTTAAGTGACTTAATCCTTAGTGATTCTATAAAAAAGAAGACTGGAGTATTATATAAAATGTTACAAATAAATTCCACCACCAGGTAATCTCTATCCCACATTACATTTATCATTGCTTGGTAACATTAACCATGAATTTATGTGTATCTTCAGTATCTACAAAAATCATCAAAGCTGTGATAATGAACGTGTTGCTTGCCCTTATTATCAAATCATTCATTTCAGGACAGTGAGTTGGCTGTCTTGTTTAGAGAAAGCACACTCATAAGCAAAAATTCTCTGCATGAGGCATTGAATAAGGCAATGGGCATTTTAATCCTATTGCTGATGAATTTTCATGTCAATGGATTAAGATATTAACAGTTGCTACTGTGGGGGCATCTACCATGTGCCATGTGCCTCAGGAAGTCTCAAATGTTCATTCATGAGAATGGGAATATTTGTAAGAGCTTGTTAGAAATGAAAATTCCTAGGCCCCAGTCCCATGAGTCTAACTTGGTAGGTGAGGATAGGCCAGGAAGTATCCCAAAAGTCCCTAGACAATTCTAATGCAGCATACATTCACAAATCCTGACAATTATGATTTAAAAATGGTGTAAAAGTGTTTCAAAAGCAGCAGGGTATAAAAAAAAAAAGCAGCAGGGTATAAGAAATAAAATTAAGATTAAATAAAATAATAAAATAAATGTTTCCATTTATCTTATCTATATGTCTAAGATGTTTCCAATCTTAGACAGACAGAGGTCAAACAAAAGACTGACAGTAACAGTTTATTAGGAGACTCAGTTGTTTAAATCTTAGTTCCTTAATCTTGCTTCCTTTGATCTGCAAGCAGGGACTCAAGCCCAAGGGTTCAGACTTCAGATGAAATTCAGTTTTCTGAAGAAACTCTTGGGAAATCACTGACTTTCCTGTTCTTAACAATGGGTGAATCTGACATGAATCTCTTCTGTCTATGGAGAGGAGCTAAGGCAGCAACTGATAGCATTTGATACTTCTCACTCTGTGGGTCAATGACCACAAATGCTACAACTGCATTTTCAGAGATGGAAAAGTTGAGTGAGAAAGTCATTCCAGAACCACTTGGCTCACCTTGCATTATTGACCTGGAGAGTGGGGGCTCCGGAACAGAGGGCAGTAGGCCGGCAGCCTCCACAGAAGCAGAGTGGCAGTGGTCCAAACCACAGACCAAGGAGAGTCTGATCCTCCACAGCCGATCTGCAACAAGCAAAAACAGCTTAGAGTCAGAGCCAAAGCTAAATGTTGAATCACAAACAGGGGCCAATCTTGTGTTCTGTGCATGAAGACAAACTTACTTGCTCCCAGCATCTTTGCTACTCAGTTCTTGAGAGTACAGGGAGGAGGTAGATGGTGTCTCTATTTAAATCATGTGATTTAAGGCATTCCGAGAAATAAAACCAGCAACCAGAAATAAAAAGCCACTAGGGTGAAAAATAAATAAATAACACAAAAAAGTAAACACCAAAAGACCTGCAAACCCTTTTTACCTATTAGTCACCTTGTTTGCAAGTTTACATGCTTCACAAACTTGGCCTCCGTTTCGTTAAAATCACTCTTTCTTGCACATCTGCAGTAAAATGTGCCTCAGTGAACCACACTGTCCTCACTAACCTGTAGTGGCTCAGCACTTTCTTCAACCATACCCATAGCAAAACCCAGCATTGCCATTTATCTTACTAAAGCGGGAGCCCTGCCCCACCACCCAAGCCTCAGTTCTGTTCTGTACAACGCTGACTTTTTTTTTTTTAATTTTATTTATTTATTTGAGAGACAGAGAAAGTGAGGGAGAGCATGAGAAGAGAGAAGGTTAGAGGAAGAAGCAGACTCCCCGTGGAGCTGGGAGACCGATGTGGGACTCGATCCTGTAACTCAAGGATCATGACCTGAGCCGAAGGCAGTTGCTCAACCAACTGAGCCACCCAGGCGCCCCCAACGCTGATTTTTAATGCAAGTTGAAAAGCATTTCAATGGGCTAACAGATGGAGTAGAGCACTTTGCACTCCTGTGGAGCTCCTAGTCTCCCCAGCATCCCCAAGTATGGCAGTGCTGCAGACCTCACCCTTTAGATCTATAATTTAACTAACAGAGTGCTAGTAAAAAAAAAAAAAAAAAAAAAAAAAAAAAACCACACACACAGAAAGCACTCAACTGGGATTCATAGGCTTTTAAGCACTGAAACTGTTATGCTCCCTGGCAAGTTTAATGTTCCAAATGCATCTCTTCAGTGTCAGTCTAGCCCTCCGACAAGAGAAAGCACAAACAGGAAAAAGGGGAAATACAGAGATGTTTCCCTTTGAAATGAACTTCAGCGGAGATTCACATATTTAACAGCTGTGGCATGACGCCTTGGTGGCACTGGGTTTACAATGATGGGGGTGGAGATGCACAGTCCTTGTCTTTGTGTGACTGACAAACCAACACCAGCCAAATAAATTCATTGTTGTGAAAGGTGATAAGCCCTCTGATGATAAAAAGGAAATAATGTTACAAGTAATAAGTCAGATTGGGTGAAGAATGGCTTCTCGAGGAGGGGACATTTAAGTTAAGACGCGTTAAGTAATAAACTGTAGGGAGTGAGGGAAAGAGCATTCCAGGCCAACTGAATGACATGTGGAAAAACCCTGGATGGGAAAGAGCTTGATGCACTCAGGGAATTGAAATAAAAGGCAAGCACGGCTGGAATAGAATGTGCAAGTAGGAGAAAAACAGGAGCTGTGGTGGGTGAGGTGGAAAAAAGCCAGATCAGTAAGGGCTTATAGGACTTTGGATTTCATTTGAGCCATAATGGAAGCCGTTGAAGGATTTTAGCAAGAAGAATGACATATCCTGAACTCCATTTTTTTTTAAAGATGTATTTATTCATTTACTTTAGAGGGAGAGTGTGTGTGTGTGTGCACAGAGAGAGGGGCAGAGAGAGAGTCTTAACAGACTCCATGCTCAGCGTGGAACCCAATGTGGGGCTTGGTCTCACCACCCTGAGATCACGACCTGAGCTGAAACCAAGAGTTAAGCGCTCAACCAACTGTGCCTCCCTGGCGCACCCTAAGCTCCATTTTTTCAAGTCCATATGGCTGACTGTGTGGAGGAAGCAAGAATATAAGCAAGTAGAGAAATACTGTAGGCAGGTAAGTATGGCAAATAAGGTGATATGACAGAAATGGAAAGAGAGAGAGAGGTAAATAGAGAAATGTAATTAAAAATAAAATCTTCTCCCAATCCAGAAAAATCTCTCCATGAAGACAGGAAAGAAAGAAAACACTTTTGTTATTGAATAACCATTAAGCCAGACTGTGGTGCACAACACAGGCAACCTGCTAAGAGAGGGCAGACGGAACGCAGCCTCGCCCTTTTACAGGGCTGAGCAGACACAACCTATTCCATACATGTTCTCAACATTAGCATTGGCTAGTCCTCAAGTAAGAAGCCTTGACAGCACCACTGGTCACACACAGTTCATCCTACCTTCACCTGGTAACCAGGGTGGCCATCCATGTTTGCTAATTGGCTTTATCCACAGGAAAAAGAAACTTTTCATATCGTCAGGAAGGAGATAGCTTTGCACCCTGCAGTGAGGCACTGCCAAGTTAGACTCCTATTCTCCCCCAGACACTGGGAGACAGAGGCACCAGCTCCCTTGATGTTTACATTTCAAAGACATGGCTCCCAAGCCTCTGAGAAAGACATTGCTGGATCATAAATTTGTGAAGAGACTCCCTGTTAAAAATATGTATATACATTTCAAAGAGACAGAAAGAGTTTACAAGTTTTCTAAAGTAAATGCTCTGACGGAGGCGGGGAGGTGGTCAGTCTCTTCCCTTGGAGGGGGAGGGGTGGGGTAAGGGGTGGATGGCAACAGCAAATGCAGTCCCTCTCTCCCCCACAACCAACCTGACTGCCCCGCTGGGGCAGAGTGACAGTGGTCCCAAGGCAGGGTGGTGGAGCAAGCTGATGAGAATTCCTCCCAGGGAGACAGACTGGGAGGCAAGCTCACACAAGAGTCGAAGCTCCAAACCCCCAAAGGACAATCCATCGTCACAAGATGATTCACTATTCCATCAGATTTGCAAAGCACCCATTCAAAGATAAAATTATTAAGAATTTCAACATCAAACCTCCAAGTGCTGGTCACCATTGCAACCTGCCCCAGTCTCATACCCAAGAGGCCCGGTAGCTGTCAAAATACATGGTAATCATTGAAGAGGGAGTAGGAAGTACAAATATAGTAGAGTCGATTGGTTTAAAGAAAGTTTGCTAGGAAGAAGGCATCAGATAGAGCAGTAGGAAGAAGTAGGGTAAAAAGAAATTTTTAAAACAAGGAGGCAGTAGGGGAAGGGATCCAGAGCCCAGGTCAGGTATTGGCTTCAGTTACAAAGTCAGGGGTCACCAGCATCTAAGTGGAAATAGAGAGGGCCTTGCGAGCCAAGGGAGAGGGAGATATGAACAGAGCCAACAACATTTATATCTGAGGAGGACACTCAAATAGTGTCCAACACTGAATTACTGGCAGTCAAAAAGTAATATTAAAGAAAAACATCAATGGAGAAGGTGGTCCACGATGTGACTATCCACATACTGACTTGGGCCAAAGTCCCACAGGAATTTAACCTGATTTAATTCATCAATTAAGAACATTATGGTAACGGCCAATTTTATTTCTGTTGATATTGCTTTCCTCAATGTTCCATTCATAAAAGCGGTTTCAATTTTTTCCCAGCAAATTTCCCAGCAATTAACAGTACCGCCTGCCAGCTTTTGAGATGCACTTTTTGTTTTAATAGGGCAGACATTTGTTCTGTGCCCTAACCTTAAGTTGAACAACGTTTACTGCTCTGTTTAGAGGCAGAAAATTATAGCGGAGACTAGGTACACAGGGAAATCAAATGTCAGCTCCCAAAGGATCACAAGTTTCCTTTAAGGGTTACCATTTGTCTTAATGGTATAACTGGAGATTCTAATATAATAGGCCAATCCCTAAATTCCTTTGTTCTGCTCCAATAAACATAAGACTCTGACAGCAACAGCTCTCTTCTGATACTCTGCATGCAATTACAGGAAATTCTTATTGATGCTACTACCTAGGAGGCCTGAAAAGAAAGAATACATCAGTGCTTCTCATACTTCTTTTCATGAGAGCATCTTTCCCTCTATCTGTCTGTCTCTCTCTCTTTCTTTCTGCCTTTCCTGTTTCCCTCTCTCTCGGGGCACACTCCCTTTGTCTTTGCTTTCTTTTTTCTTGTTTTCTATTTCTCTTATTCTTTCTCTGACACTCTGAAGGTTCAGTGCAGTTTAGTAAACCCAAAATTTATCACTATTTTGAGTTGTTTCTTAGTTTGTTCTCTGAGATTGCTTAAATTTAAAAATTAAAATTTTTCAAAATGAATAAACAAAGATAATTATTTGTATAAGCAAGTAATTAACATAGTAGAGATAATAACAAAATATTTGTAAAAGCTAGTTTCTTTACCTCAAACAGTGAAAACATAACAGGTTTTGTTTGACAGTTCTTTTCCTTTTATAGTTTAGATCCCCTTTCCTTCAAAATGCATGCTATATTAGTATGTCAAAGTTTTAGATAATTTTTTGAATCCTCAATATTTTGAAAGCCTCACAATAGATAACCCCCCAAAATCTATGACAAAGTGGAGTTGCTCTTCATTTCCAGTCCTGAGATAGGCATCTACAACCTAAACATACAAACAAAATCCATTCAGAGTCCCTTTCTTCTTCTATAATTTAGTTAACTTTTTACAGGCAAAAAAAGAAAAAAATGTAAACAATCTGTTGACACTAGGACTTTCATTCCTGGAAAATTCTTATATATAAAATATATATATATATATATCCACATATCCTGCATATATATTCAGATAGTTCTTTTCAGATAATGATTTCATTTGCATAAGGAGAGAAGGCAAAAGTGTGGGTAAGCATAAATATCATTATTTTCAAGCCCTAAAAGTAAAATCCACTGAACTCAATGTTTATCTATAATTCTGCCTACTGCACTCATACAAATAAAAAACCTAAAAAATAACTCTCTGCAAATGTTTGCCCAATGTTGCATTTTTGTATGTATGCATATACACAATATTATATGTATTAGGTATATATATAGTATATATATATACACACACACAATGTAGATATAGAGTAGGGATATAGCTAGGTCTCAAAAATGATTAATAAAGCTATAAAACCAAGTGCATTTAAAGGGAAAATTGAATTAAATACTACAATTAATATGTAAGAATCTCCTTTATGCCTATGGTGTGTTATCAGTGTGGAGAATGAACTATCTTACAATTTATGTTGAGAGTGCTTTACTCATTGTTGTTTTTGAAAGGCCCATATAAAGCCTGATTTCTCCATATATATTCCACATACAAGAACAGAAGAGAAGAATTTCCCAAATTGCAAATTTTCCACACATGTACTTGATTTCTTCCTAAAGGCCCAATTAACTAGTAATTCAGTACTAACATAGGAATGGACATGGAAAAGCACAGTTGGGGCAAAACAAGGGCTGTATCATAGCCAATTAAAATCTTCCTTGGCAGCAATATAGAACTCAAAAACAGACAGAGAAATCTGTAATCAGTGCTAGGATGAAAAAATAAAAGAGGCAAAGTGGTCTACAATAACCCCGTAACTGAAAAAAGACAGAAATATAAAGACTCCTCTCTTATTATTTTCCATATTTCCCAATTCTGCTCTACCAAAAGCGAAATAAACTTAACGTTATGCCTTGGTTTCCTCTTAGACTATTGTTTTTGGATCTAGAAGAATTTAAATGAATGTCAATTATAGATCTTAGATATCAGACCTTTGTAATGTTGTTTGTGAATATCTTCTTCCATTCTGTGGGTTGCCTGTTTGTTTTGTTGACTATTTCCTTTGCTGTGCAGAAGCTTTTTATCTTGATGAAGTCCTAAAAGTTTACTTTCGCTTTTGTTTCCTTTGCCTTTGGAGACATGTCCTGAAAGAAGTTGCTATGGCTAATGTCATAGAAGTTACTGTGTATGTTCTTTTCTAGGGTTTTGATAGACTACTGCCTCCCATTGAGGTCTTTTATCCATTTCGAGTTTATCTTTGTGTATAGTGTAAGAGAGTGGTCAAGTTTCATTCTTCTTCATATAGCTGTCCAGTTTTCCCAGCACCATTTATTGAAGAGACTGTCTTTTTTCCACTGGATATTTTTGCCTCTTTTGTCAAAGATGATTTGACTGTAGAGTTGCGGGTCCATCTCTGGGCTCTCTATTCTGTTCCACTGGTCTATGTGTCTGTTTTTGTGCCAGTACCATGCTGTCTTGGTAATCACAGCTTTGTGGTAAAGTTTGAAATCAGGCAATGTGATGCCCCCAGCTTTGTTTTTCTTTTTCAACATTTCCTTAGCAATTTGGCGTCTTTTCTGGTTCCATACAAATTTTAGGATTGTTTGTTCCAGCTGTTGAAAAAAACCGGTGGAATTTTGATCGGGATGGCATTGAAAGTATAGATTGCTCTGGACAGTATAGACATTTTAACATTGTTTATTCTTCTGATTCTTTAACATTGTTTATTCCATGAGCATGGAATGCTTTTCCATCTTTTTGTGTTTTCTTCAATTTCTTTCATGAGCATTCTGTAGTTCCTCGAGTACAGATCCTTTACCTCTTTGGTTAGGTTTATTCCCAGGTATCTTAACGGTTCTTGGTGTTACAGTAAATGGAATCAATTCTCTAATTTTCCTTTCCATATTTTCATTGTTAGTGTTTGGAAAGCAACTGATTTCTGTGCATTGATTTTGTACCCTGCCACATTACTGAATTGCTGTATGAGTTCTAGTAGTTTGGGGGTGGAGTCTTTTGTGTTTTCCATATAAAGAATCATGTTATCTGTGAAGAGAGAGTTTGACTTCTTCATTTCCAATTTGAATACCTTTTATTTCTTTTTGTTGTCTGATTGCTGTCGCTAGGACTTCCAGTACTATGTTGAACAAGAGTGGCGAGAGTAGGCATCCTTGACGTGTTCTTGATCTCAAAGGGAAGGCTGTCAGCTTTTCCCCATTGACAATGATATTTGCTGTGGGCTTTTCATAGATAGACTTTATGATGGAGCTATACCCTATGACCCTGCAATTGCACTACTGGGTATTTACCCCAAAGAAGCAGATGCAGTACAAAGAAGGGCCACATGTACCCCAATGTTCATAGCAGCAATGGCCACAATCGCCAAACTGTGGAAAGAACCAAAATGCCCTTCAACAGGTGACTGGATAAGGAAGATGTGGTACATCTATACAATGGAATATTATGCCTCTATCAGAAGGAATGAATATCCAACTTTTGTATCAACATGGACGGGACTAGAAGAGATTATGTGGAGTGAAATAAGTCAAGAGGAGAGAGTCAATTATCTTATGGTCTCACGTGTGGAGCATAAAGAAAATCATGGAGAGCATTGGGAGAAGTAAGGGAAGGGTGAATGGGGGGAAATCAGAGGGGGTGATGAACCATGAGAGACTGTAGACTCTGAGCAACAAACTGAGGGTTTTGGAGGGGAGCAGGTGGGGGGTTGGGCGAGTCTGGTGGTGGGTATTTAGAAGGGCACATATTGAATGGAGCACTGGGTGCAGTGCATGAACAATCAATCTAACACTGAAAAAATAAAATAAACATATTTGGGAAAAAAAGAAATTCAAAAAGTTACATTAAATAAAAAAATGAAATTATAATTTGCACATTTAAAAAAAATAAAAAAATAAATGCATGTCAATTATGTATCCAAGACGGACTCTTATTTAAAGGAGGGAAAAGCGATCAGCAAATGCTGCAATTGCATTTCCATGCTTAACTTGTACAGTCAAGTAATTGCTGTTTGTAATAACTACAGAAAAGTGTATTATCTTGATTATAGCTGATAGTAAATGAAAATATATTTACACTTAACAAACATGTTAGGAGTTTCACAAGTCTTAAATTTCAGAGAGTAACATCAAACTACCCATTTACTAATTAGCATTTGAAAAGCTATTTGCATTTGTTTACTACTGACAAATATTTATTTATACAAATATATGTTATTACATATATAATAAGAAAAAATTTAAATATATCTAAATTTCTATATGCATAGTTGTCTCTATATTTAATTTAGAATTTATGACTCCAACATAGTCTCACAAAAATATTCATGCATCCATTGATCGTCACTGGAGGTTACAGTCTAATATAGAGAGATAGAAAAATACACCAAAGAAATTAAAAATACATCAGAAAACAAAAATGCTATGAGGAAAATTAAAATGAAATCATATGAGAACAGCTGGATGGTTAATTTAGCTGTGTGGGAAACAGCATTTAACCTAACCTCATTGAGGAATGTAGAAGGATGTGGCAAATCAAATGTCAAGTTACACGTCAAAGGCAACCATAGAAGGTACTGCTAAAGAATTACATAAAACAGAACATGAGGATAGTTTCTAATGTAAATATAGTGTCAATACTAACACGAATTGAGTATCTACCAACTATTTACTAAAAGTAGGATAATGTGTAACTTCTGTAGTTAGTGGAGATAATGTATAACAACAAATCTTTTCCATATAAAAAGAGCTGAAAATCCATTACTGCTTTGTAGCCACTTGCTGTCTATCTGTACACACTTGGGGTTATTTTTGGACAACAAAAATCAACTAATTCTCTATTTATGAATTGGCATACTCCTTGGGTCTTGCTTTCTTCCTTTCTTTCTTTTTTTCCACTCTCAACAGGAGGTTAAGGAAGGTCTCTCTGAAGAGATGACATTTAATATGCTATCTGAAAATCACGCAGATGATAGCCAAAAATCAGGAGAAGATAATTTAAGGGAAAGAAAAGAGTCAGCAGAAAATAATTACTTTGAAAAATAATAACTCACCAATTAAATGATAGCTCCTTTATCTTTAACTTTTGACTGCAATATTTTGTATACTTCATGTTGAAGGAGAATAATTCACGCTGATGAAAGTAAGGCTTCCCCCCCGCCCTGCACAACAGTCCATAAAACTTACTTATAAAAAAAGCTCTCCTAACTTAACTCTGGGTTTTAGGGTCAAACAGATTGTCATACCACATAATGATCTCCCTCTTTGGTTCTGATTGAATTAACTTTTCTTAAGTGCACATGCATCGTGAAATAAAATACATACAATAACAGTTTAGGTAACTAGAAATTGAATTTAAACAGGGTTGAATCATTTGGTGACATTTGTTCATGACAATTTCAGGCCAATCTTTTCATCTTCAAGGTCTTCATTCCTTCCATTTGTAATTTATCTCTATCATTTGGAAAAGAGCTACCTCTAAAATGTCTTATCAAAATCTCTGACGTTCTTTTTTTTCCCTCAGATTGGTAAACAACGTAACCTCCTTTGAAAATTAACATGAATTAGGTGATTTCTAACAAAACAATGAACATTCTGATCTGTTCTGAATGCTCACATTGTTTATTAATACCAAAGATTGCTCTGGCTAGGAGATAATGACATGGTCCACATACCTTAGGTAAAGATGAAACCTGAAAAAGCTGAATTCCCATTCTCTAGATGACTCAACCATATGACTTTGAGTCATTTATATAATGCGGAACTTCTTGTCTATGAAATCTTATGTGTAAGGGAAGTTATGAAAAAATTTTAAAAAAAAACATAAAGGGGAGTTATGTACCTATTTGAAAAGCATGGTCAGCTCATACAAAATCTGCCAAACTATGTTACATTTAATCAAAATTATTCAGAAACTAATTTTTAATACTTGGAAGCCAATCTTTATCTAAAATTCTGGCTATTATTTATGGAGTAATTCAATTTAGAACACATCCACTCTGGCCATATTTTGAGGGAAAACATGAAACTTCATTAATTATAGTTCCAGCAACACTACTCTTAAATATATTTCATGGGTTTATACAGAACTACTCACAACAATATGAAAAGCATAAAAATAATTGAAGTATTACTTTATAAACTATGCTGAATATGAAAGAAAAATCTCCCTCTTTTTTCAGCATAATGAACATTTTTAGAAGTATTCCAAATTTAAGTTTAAAAAATAAAAATAGATTTCAGGTTTCAATTGATGTCTTTTATACATAGCTGTATTATAGAACTTTTAACTACATGTTATTTCCCATTAAACTTTGAGCTTTTCAAAATCAGGCATCAATTTTACTTATCTTCCTATCCTCATAGTACAGCACAAGGCCTTGCCCAATATGTTCAATAAATGTATATTGAAAGAATAAGTCAATTAATGAGTGGTCTCTGTGAGCAAAGACCAGGGCTTGTCACAACCTAGAGTAATCTCACAATAGGCAAGACAAGGATGTCTGAGAATCAGGACACTTCTCTAAACTGTGTCCATTATATTATGATCGGTAAAATGCACAGACATGAGTATCAGTTGTTCTCAAAGAAAGCTAATCATAGGGATGGTATAACTGAGTGATGGGCACTAAGGAAGGCATGTGATGTAATGAGTACTGGATGTTAATATGCAACTGATGAAATCACTGAACTCTACCTCTGAAACTATTACACTATATGTTAATTAATTGAATTAAATAAAATTTTTTAAATAAAATTTAAAAAAGAAAGGTAATCATTAAAATCAACTTATGAGTTTAAATTTTTTAATATCAGGAGATTCTGACTCAGTAGATCTGATATGGGGTCTCAGATTGATATTATCAAGTGTAATAACCAAAGTTCTATGTGGTGTGAGTGTAGGGGTTCTTAGTGTGAACAGCCCCTCAAGATGCCTCATTTTCAGATAATCTACTATTAGAGGCAGTCTTCTCTTTGAAATGCAAAATGTAAGTCTAAGGAAAGGATGCATATTAAATCATTAAAAACAACATATGCTAAAGATATATAGAGAGAGATGATAGAAAGATAGATAGATATAGATATACATAAAGAGAGGGAGAGAGATTCCAGAGCTTTGTTCTGTAAAGTAATTAAGTTACTTGGAAAGACTTTAATCTTCTTGAGACATGACTTTAAAGTTTTTTGAGGTGGGTGCAGAGCAGTATTAGAGCAGTATTTAGTCTAGGATTAATTTTTCTTCACTACTTAGACAATGCTCTTCTGGATATTCCACCCTATGCACCATGAGGTACAAAGTTTTCTACTCTGGATGGTGGGATCACAATCTCTTCCCAGCTTTCTGTGATCTCTATATATTGCTCCTTTTGGGTAGTTCTTTCCCCAGCCTCAGATAGTTTCTTCACATGCTGAAGACTTGCTGGATGCCATCTGTGAATCACTAGAGCTCTCTCTCTCTGCAATGGTCTCCACTCTCCAGTATTTGCACTGAGAATTCTAGTTACCCTGGGCTTCCCTTTACTGCCACCTTTGTCTCCGCAACTCAAAAAGATAGTTGGACTCCACCTGGTTCTCCACCTCTGCACGGCAGCCTGGAAACCCTATCCAGGCAGAAAGGTGAGGTAATTGTAACATTTGCCAAATTTGTTTCCCTTCATTTGGGAACCACTGTCCTTCCTTGCCTGATAGCCCACTGTTTCACATATTTCATTTAGCTTTTTAGTTCTCAGTTCTTTTAGTTCTTTAAATTGATCCTTGTTGCTGCACCTTAGCTAGATACAGCAGTTTGTGATTTTTTTTCCAATATGCTACTTTGGCAAAGTGGTGGGTTTCCATGTGGTCTTACTTAACATGATGGCTTGACCACGACCAATCCCAGGTGGACTCAGTGTAAGATTTTCTTCAACTGCCAAATATGTCAATCCCAGTTAAACATTCAGGTATGGAGTAATGACCAGAGTGAGGCCACAGACCCAAAGGACCCACTGTAAACTAGATATTGTTAAGCACCCTATTTATTGCTGAGCCCCCTTTACCTTGTCACCTCCCTAAAAGGGAAGTCATGGTGACATTTCAGGTCTCCTGTGTTCAACAGCCCTAGAAATGTCTGGGTATTCTTTCTTCACCATATAATCATCTGAGTAAATAACTGTATGAATCTTTTGGGAAGAACTAGGGGCATCATTATAGTACATACCTCATAATGTTGTAGGGTTCTACCTCCCAGAGACTGAACCACCTCTACAGTCAATGGGTACTGGGTCTAAATATTGTTTCTTGCCTAAAAACATTGCAATACCATGTAATTTTATTGAGCTGACCATTCTCAGCTTCCTGTTCAACCATTCTAGCTTTCTTTCACTTTATATTTAATTTTTATTTATTTATTTTTGACCAATAAAAATTGTACATATTGGAGGTGTTAAAAAACTTAATACAAATTACTTTTGTAGATTGTTTTACATTAAAGAACTCAGGAAAACTGGTGGGGTGACAAAGGGTTGCAAAGGAAACCCAAAGAGAGGATAAAAGGAAAGCACAAACAAATGCAGACAAGAAAACAATTTATGAGATCCAGGATGGCCCTCAATTTTTTTCTCTGTGGTGTTTAAGCTGAATAGTGAAATCTAAAGAGAATAGAAGGACCAAACCAGTAGAGATTCCTGATTTGCTCTATCTTACCATATTAAGATATTAATTCATGCATCAGGTTCTATCTACATATTGACCAAAGCATAGTAGAGGGAGAGGGAAGCTGTAAATGTTGATAATCTTGTTTCATCATAAGGACCTGAATTTCATTCACAATGCTCAGTTAGAGAAGAATGCCATCTCAAAGCTACATCAGTCACCCTAAGAAGCTAATGTTCATTCAGACTGAGAAGATAAATGAAGAAAGAATGATAAATGCTATTTTATTAGGATTCTCTTTAAGATTCATTTCTTCTTCATCAGTGATTCACTGTTTTCTCTCCTGATACTTAGGTCATCTCAATAAGTATTTGAAGAACTTTCACTCAGTAATAAAAGGAAATAATGCCTGAAACCAGTTCTCTTAAATCATTGCTGACACTTTAAATTGTACTGCACCAATTCTCTTCAGCCTCCCTACTTTGTAAAGAAGCTATTCCATACTAAACATGCAATGAAATCACAAGGGGCACTCTAAATTTTGTGTACCTCAGTTTCCCATTCCTTTTCTGCAAACTAATAAAAAAAATATATTCTAGTTAATAGTTGTTATACTCACAGGGGGAAGGCAACTTAGAGAATACCTAATTCAGTCCCTCTATTTTGCAGATAAGTAATGTAAATTCATGAAAAATGAAATTTTGCAGGTAAATAAAGAAGTTGAATTCATAAAGTGAATTGTCTGAAGCCACATACCAAGTTGAGCAGAGTGAAGGTGATATTAATGGTAAAGCCACACTCAATTCAAGATACTTCTTTATCTCTAGAATTAAATTTATATAGTTTAGGCCATTTACTACATACTAATAACTGCAAAGCAATCCTGAGAACAGAGCCATATTTTAATACAGCACTGAGGCAAGTGATTGCATTCAGTCAAGGTAATAGCTTTTGTTTCTTACTAAATGATGATAAGACTTGCATGTTAGAAAATAGAAGAGTTGTTCAAAAATATGTTTATCCAATTATTTACCCATATATATCTGGCACAACAGTTTTGGTGGTAGTATATTTTTAGTTTGAGTGGCAATTGTCTAAGCTGTGTTTTGGTGTACTTTTATTTACAATGGCCCCATTTTTTAAAAATTATGTTTATGATAGAATGTATGTTTTTCTATTGAAAAATTAGTGAGCAGTACTGACTCCAAGGTTTTGAGTGAATGCCAATGTCTTGATTACCAACTCATCAAATGTTAACATATTAGTTTTAGCCATAAAGTTCTTCAGATTTCAAGAAGATTTTACAGCTCACTGAAATTTTTATCACAGTTTATAATAGATGTTATGACAATCCACTTGCTACATTACAGAATATCCATGGGCTGGTAATAGGCACAAATTTAGGTAAAGGCTATAGACATCTGAGAGATTTGGCATCATTCATTTAAAGATGCTAATGCTGTTGCTATGAAGGAAGCTGCTCTTTACGAAATTATAAAATGATTTCCCATGAGCCACGCAAGCTCGTCGGCTATAAGTAGAAGCAGCTCCTATGATACATCTTAAAATTTTCTTTTCTTCTTATGTCAGTGTTCCCAGTTGTATAAGCCACGAAGTCCATTAAATTCCTTCTTAGATCTCAAGATCAAAGCAGGTATAGAAAGAATCTGGAAAGATTCTTCTTTTTTTTTTTTCCCAAAATGGTAAATTTCTGGGTTTTTAAAAATAATTCTAAAAGTAATGAATGAATATTTGTTATATGAAGTAAATTTAATCTCATGTAGGATTTAACCCAGCTACAGCCTGTTTGCAAGGAGAACTCTAAGTTATTCCTCAGAGTTGTCCCAAAGGAGGCTAGGGATCTAAAGTAAAATGAGAGCTTTAATAAACACATAAAATTAAAGATAAAAAATTATGTGCTCACTTTGGCCATACATATACTAAAATTGGAAAAATACATAGAAAATTAGCATGGCCTCTGTACAAGGATGACATGCAAATAAAGATAACAAAGTACGGCCTTCACAAGTCTTTTCACTCACACCTATAGCCTTTGGAGTTTCAGATGGACTGGCTTGTCCATACTGTTTCAGATATATGAGCCTCTAGAGCAGAAGCCCTGGAAATTGATATAATTTCAAGTCAGCCATCAGGCAGTCGGATGGATTCCTGGGCAAATGATTCATTATAGCTTGGAACTAGTTAGCTTTAGAACAACCCTAAAACCATTGGCACTCTCCTATCTAAAGAGGGAGTTCAAGGCTCCATTTCCTTCATCACTTAGTGTCAAGGCCAAGATACAGTGCAAGCAGAAAGGTTTTAGAGATGCTAAAAGTTCTTAATTCTTTGTAAACAGCCTACATTTGAGAGGTTCCTCTCATGGCCTTTTCTTTAGGATTGCTTAGTGTTCTTATTTTCTAGTCTCTCTGCTCCCACACATCTGGGGCAATAGAACAAGTTAGAGCTTTCTACAACCAAGGACAAAGATTCCCACTTTTAGAAGACTAAACAGGGATCAAGATGAGAAAAGAGGATATGAAATGAATACCTTAGGCCGATTATCCTAAGAAAAGGCAATGAAAGTAAATTACTCTTTCAAGAAATTGTTAGAGAAACAAGGGCTGGAGATGAGACAGCTAAATTAAAAAATAGAGGATCAAAGTATAGAAGTGTTCTACTCTGCTTTGTTCCTAAAATAAAGATTACTCAAAAGACTTAATTTGCTGAGAGGGAAAAATTAGTAAGAACAGACAGTTGGAAGATGGAAAATCAGGAGAGCATAATTGATAACTTCCTAGAAGAACCTATGTGGGAACAGACCAAAAGTACAGGTAAAGCAGTCAACCTTAAAATGGAAGAATCTTTCTTCTTCCAAGACTGGGGATAAAAAGGAATATTAAGGGGCACCTGGTGGATTTGTACATATGTTTTAAGTTACCAGCTTTAGGTTTAGTTGCCAAATTTTAGTTGCCAACTTAAAAAACCCAATGTGTATTCTGTCTCTTAATCATAGGAAAAGAGATATTTAAAAATTCCAGAAAGGACTGAATTTTTTGCTCTTTGTAAATAATTAGTCTGGGGGCAGTTTTGTTTTTTTTTCTTCCTTCTATCACAGACTCATTTTTATTTAGTCATAAGTTTGTTTAGTCAATCCCAGCATGGAAATTGCCAAGTGCTTTCAAAAGTTATATGTTTTTCTTGCTGTAAAATAACCAATGCTAAAAAATACTAATTCTACTTCATATAACATTCCTCCTCCTCCTTTGTTTTCTCCCTTTCAAGTCTTTTTGGAGGCTGAGGTAAATCATTGGAATATTTGAATGAATAGACACTTGAAATATGGAGGAAAATGAAAAGATCTAAAAAGCCATATTTGAATAGTCCCTTCAATTAATAATTACTACAATATAACTTACTTAGTTGATTTTAATGAAGATATTTTAATTTGATTTGGGCTTGATGTCTAGATTTTGATATATGCACCTATTTTACTAATATAGTAATATTAGATAAAAATTAGTAAAATTAGTAAAATCAGATAAAGATCTGATTTTATTTATATATCTATATAATTAAATATTTACTCATATATTTATACTTTGTATGTATAATTTATGTCTTTATAATTTATTATTACTCATATAGTTGTATATATAATTTACTTATTTAAATTTATATATATAATTTATCATTTCATTTCTCACACACTACCACTTAACTATCTGCCTTCTAAGTATGCTAGCACAGAGAAAAATCAAATCCCAGAGATGTATACAATCAGCATAAAACAAAATATGCTTTCTTTTTTCCTTCCCAAGCAGTCATACTCTAGTTTTCTCTCCTATTTTTTTATATTCTGGATACCATGGGAACAAAAACAATCATAGACTGCAGTCAGCAAGTATAGAACACTAAACAAAACACATAAGATTATGATTATAAGATTTGGGTCCAAAGTATTCATCCCTTGTGGTTTTCCTATTTCCTAACATTCCTATGATATCATTCACTATAAAGTTCATCTACCCAGATTTTCATCTAAATTCAACAGCTCAAACATCAATGGTAAAACAAAAATAAAATCACCACAGTCTTTTGAATCACAATCAAACCTATTTCTTTTAATAATTTAAAATTAGAGAAATAGTTTTTCCTTAAAGGATTAATATACACCTGAAAATAGATCATTGTACCCAAAGATTTGCATAAATTATCCATTTTTTGTTTCTACTCTCACTGTACCTTCTTTATCACATGCATCCACACGTCACTCTCTTTGTACCTTCCTATATTGGCTAAAGTCATCAGCATCCTCTTGAAGACTAAGGCTCCAAACTCACCAAATGAGTTATTGTGTTTTTTGCCTCATAAATTCTGTCTGCATTTCATTTTTATCTTTCCTGCTGAATTCCAAGCTCCCATTATCACCCTCATCTGAACTATAGTAACAACTATGCAATTAGTCTTTATGTTTCTAATTTCTCCCCTTCTGATTCATCCTGTGTTTTGCTGTCACCAGTTGTGCCCTTAAAACAACAGCTTATAATCGCTTCTCGGCCTTTTGGCTAAGATCAAGTGTAAAACAACAGCTTATAGATTCCCTTTTCAAAATTTTTACATAGTTTTTCATTAAATACAAAAGAAAATACAATCTTCTCAACCTGGAATTCAAAGCCTTCTACAACATGGATTCAGTTTTCTTAACAACTGTTTGTCACTAGACACATAATGGGGATACCTACCCCCCCCCACACACACACACCCCACATACACACAATTCTCTTGCCTTCAGTCTACATTTTACTTTGTGGCTTTCATTAAGGTATTATCTCAACTAGAAAGTTCCTCTCCCTCCTAACCCCTCTCCCTTCCCCAATATCCAGATCAAATGCTTTTTCTCATATCCACTAATTCAAATAAATCTTTTTCTTGCATTTCCATTATACTTCATTTGTACTTCTATTTTCCTATAGTGTATATCAGTGCATCCGTATACATTATATATGAGTTTTTCAGTTTCTTTAAGTTTGGGGACTATGCCATAGTAATCTTGATCATCTGGGGTTCAAAAAATAGTGTTTATTAATTTCTATTTCAGAATAATTATCAGATGATGATATTTTCCCAATAAGGAAGACGAGAAAAGAACTTTATTTTAATTTGTTGATATTTTGGCTAATGGACTTATAAAATATGAACTGTAGTACAGGGGAGGGCAGAAGTTCGATTAATGCAACTGTGGAAATACTCAGAAAATAGAAAGAGAGGTCCTTAATTATTTGACTTTTTATGAAATTTTTTTAATAAAATATAACTGAGTCCAGTTATTATTCCCTTCCATGTAAGGCAGAAAAAAAATGTTTACTTACTTTAATTTGCACCAGAGTCTCCTGACTACTTTTGCTTCTTCAACAATGCTGCCTGTGAAGAGCATGTCACAATTATTAATAGAATGGATTTAAAACCTCAAACTGAGGATGAATATTCAACAAACACATGAATTCTTCTTATTATACTTCTACTTACAGAAGTCAGTTATGAAAAAATATTATTTCTGGGGTACCTGGGTGGCTCAGTCAGTTAAGCATTTTACTTTTGATTTCAGCTCAGGTTATGATCTCAGGGTTGTAAGATTCTCTCTCCCTCTCTCTCTCGAAAAAAAAAAACTTAGATTATTACTTTTTCAATTTGTTAAATTTATGTGTCTTTAGTTATTAAACCAGGGTTAACTTCTAGAATATCTGAATACTAGTCATCTTTCCATTCACAGCTAAAAATCCAATTTCCATAAGTCTTTTCATATTTAACCCCTCTGGATCAATCATAAAGTTTATTGAACTTAACTAAAAATATGGTTTTCTAGAATCAGAAAGTTAGATAATGATTAATTCACTAACTTTAGAGAATTTGGTGTTTATTCAAAACATATGTTTCTTCACTGTGATTAATAGGGACAATTTTATTCATTTCAAAAATGAAAATCATACGGTCACAGGAAGAACAGGGAAAACTCTAAGCATTATTACCACACAATGAATCATCATAGCACATCCAGCTTTAAAACAGCTTTGGAATTTTAAGAATCTAGGTTACTTGCTTGGTATCAAAGAGCAAACTCAGTTTTATCTGTTACTGGAACTCAGAATCTAAGTGTTCTTGCTATTATGTCTAATATAGGTTCCATATTTTGGAGAATATATTTTCTAGATTTTTATTTTTCGGTAGGGGGCTGGAGGTGCTGTTGTTTGGCTCAAAATTGCATGAATCAGTCTCTTATGGAGTTGCAGTTGAATGCACAGGCCCTTCACCCCTGTAGAGAAAACTAGACATTGTGCTATTGGGAGGTATTTTGTCACTTAACAACCTACTGTAGAAGTAAACAAAAGAGTAAATTTTTCATGTCTTTTTTTTTCTTTTAAGTATTTCACTGAGACCTACAAACCATTATATTGTAAATATATCCTTTGGCACATAACCAATATATTTCTTTTCTATCTCTAACGCCAGTAACTTCGGTGTTTGTTGAGAGGACAGCATGTTACCAGCGACTTCTGGGGTTTATAATTTATCTGTATGACATTTTGTGGTACACAGAATTGTCTACAGGCCTTTCTTGCCTCTGATTTAGAGCAAAATAAAGGCTGTATACAACGTGAATTTTAACACCTGTTATTATGAAGGAAATAGAAATGAACACAAAAGTCAGAAATTTTTTAAATAAGAAATTGAATTGATCTCAAAGTAGAATAAGGAAGTTAGAGTTATCAACTCACCATTTTAAAAGCAATAAGAAGACAATGATAATCTAAGACAACATTTGGACTGTTGCTTTATCAACTTTGAGTTTTGGAAGGGAAGTATTGGAGAGAGCACTGGATTCTGTAAAATGAAACAATACCTCACTAAAAGGGTTGTTGAAAGGATTCATTGAGATTACATTTCTGAAGCACATATCCTGATACAAGGAAAACATAATAAATAGCAGCTGAGAGAAGTGGTAGCAACAGTATCAGAAGATCAGGACCCCATTGTCATTTTCATCACCTACTATTAGCCTTGAGCATATCACTTAATATGTCTGATCCTCAGATTCTTCATAGACAAAAATAAATTATAACCACTACTATACAGACCTCCCCCGGTTTTGTGAAGTCAAACAAGAAAATTATGGAGAAGTATCTTGAAAAGTAGAAATATGTCATTATATACATCTAATAGTTCATTATCATAACCAGTAAAGAAATCATTTCTAATGCATCTCTGGGATATAAGCATTCATATCATGTTTGCATATCAGAGCAATTAGTAACTCACTGCCTGTAGTTCCAGCCAGCTCATGGCAAGCAAAGATGCATCCATACACACTAAAGCATTTGTAATTTCCTTATCCCTCTTCCTACTGCTACTCCTTGTTGTCATTGGCCCATGACCTACCTCAGTGGGTAATCAATGGTAGCTAGAGTTAGAAAACAAGGGCATGGGACACTCTGGAAAACAGAATGGAGGTTCCTCAAAAAGCTAAAAATAGAGCTACCCTATGACCTAGCAATTGCACTACTGGGTATTTATCCAAAGGACAGAAACACAGTGATTCGAAGGGGCACATGCACCCCAAAGTTTATAGCAGCAATATCTACAATGGCCAAACTATGGAAAGAGCCCAGATGTCCATCAACAGATGAATGGATAAAGAAGATGTGGTATATCTATATCTTTATACATATATATACATATATATATATATATACACACACACACAGAGAGAGAGAGAGAGAGAGAGAGATAATGGAAGATTACGCAGCCATCAAAATATGAAATCTTGCCATTTGCAACAACATGCATGGAACTAGAGGGTATATGCTAAGTGAAATAAGTCAGAGAAAGACAAATACCATAAGATTTCATACTCTAATGTGGAATTAAAGAAACAAAACAGATTAAGATAGGGGAAGGATGGAAAAATAAAATAAGACAAAATCAGAGAGGGAGACAAACCATGAGACTCAACTATAGGAAACAAACAGGGTTGTTGGAGGGGAGATGGGTAGGAGGATGCGGAAATGGGTGATGGACATTATGGAGGGCATTTGATGTAATATGCACTGGGTGTTATATGCAACTAATGAATCACTGAACTCTACCTCTGAAACTAATAATATACTATATGCTAATTAATTGATTTTAAATAAAATTTTAAAAAGAAAAAAGAAAACAAGGGCATGGGGATACATCCATTTTTCGTTCTTCTTATTAGAGCCCAGTCATAGACAACATACATAAATTCAAGATAAAGTACATCAGAGTTGAAGGGAAGAGAAACCTGTGAGAAATTACTGTCTTCTAAGTCTTGACATTGCAAACAATATTGGGGGGAGATTGTTTTATTAAGGAAATGATTGGTGTTCCATTAAAATTTATTTATTTGATTATAACATTCTATCTGGCCCTAATGAAAATAATTTGCTTTCTCTTTCAGGAATGTTTAACTTTTTTTAAAGTTAAATACACTATGCACAGTATAACATCAGTTAATCAGATAACCTATAAAGCCATAGAGCTACAGAGAGAAAGGAAGAAGAGATAACAGTTGCAAATGCTTTTAGGTTCTGCTAACAACAACAGATCTCTAAAAATTAGTTAAGACATTAGGAAACGGAGAAATTAGACCAACTCTTCATTTTATTTGAAGCCTAGTTGGCATGTTGATCTGTGAATTGGGCTGCAGGTTTATAAAGGAGCCATGTACTGATTAGAACTGTTACAGTGGAATAACTCGTGTTCTATGATCCATTATGAAGCTGCTTATGCATAAAAGTAAGTGCTGCTCTTCACCTTAAACATAAATAATTACACTCTAACTATAAGGTAGGAGGAATACATAACAGTATGTTGCTATTGTGTTACTAAACAGTCACTTAAATGTTACTATTTACATAATTACATGCTAGATGAGAACACTCATTTTAAGAAGTTCCTACATAAAAAAAAATTTAGGTATTTTAAAAAGTATCAGACATTTTAAAATAGCGCCCTACAAAGTAGAAATGAAAATAGCAATGAAACCATGTCAACTCTGATCAGATACTCAAGGCTAAAGATGATGATGAATGTGACTATGAATTAAAATTTCCTCAATACTAAACTTAGACCAATATCTTCTTTGATCCAAAAATGTTCCTAGCATGAGGCTGGATGCTTGATAGACAATCACAAAAGAATCTAAAAAATTAGACATGAACATAAAAGGAGTTCAATGCTAACTTCTCAATATTAAATATATCTGCCTTATTATTCAGACTCAAGCAAGGTATTAATAGGATCCACAATTGAACTAAAAGTGAGACAAATTGAGTTTAATTGATGCTGAAGTTGGGAAGAGTTGACCAGAGTTTTGAGAGAAACTTTTAAAATTGTCATCATCAAGTAAAGGTGGTATATTCTGATCTGAGAAAACGCCTATCTTATCTCCAGTAAAGCCTACCCTCACGTTAAAACCTTGCTTTAAAAATTACATTTATGAGAATTGAAATGCAGTTGATGAATACAACATTTCAGAATACAGAAAATAAGAACCAGCCTATCTCTTTTCAGCTGACCTGGTTGGTAAGGAATAGCCTTAGATTAAAACATAAAAATATAATTGTCAATATAAAATAGTATGTATCTTAACAACAAGGTTATTATGAAAGGCAATGAATGGAAGCAGGAAGTTTAATAGTCAAATTTACTAAAATTTTACTATTTTTCTATTTGAACAATTAGCTGTGCTCAAATAACTGATTAACTTCAAAACTGCCTGAAAGAAAACCAAGTTGGGTCTGGCAATCCTAATGCTATTCTCTGTTTTTCAAATCTGAAATGTATACTTTTTTCCCTCTGCAGCAGCGGACCTGGGTGGTGTATTGCCACATATACTAGATGTAAACATGATAGAATCTTATATAAGAAGGAGGCCTGAAAGCTCCTTATTGTGGCCTGAGGAATAGTTTGGCAGACTACAGGGGATTATCGAAGAAAGGTGACCGCAGGATCTTTGTTATCATTTTAGCATTCTCCTACTCCAGCTCCCAGTCAGAGCTCACTGCATCTGACCCTGGGCCTATTTTTCCTCACTGGAAGTCCAATGACAGGCAAAAGTCAATAGCAGAACAAAGAGATTTAAAAATAAATGACCAACCATTCTGTTCTCTCTGCATTCCACCTAAATTAATAAGGTAATATTTCACTTTCAGCATCAAAAATTAATAGAGAAGCTTTTATCTCTATCAGAAGCATGAAAAAGTTGTCTTTAGATTTTTAGATTTATATTCTTAATGCTCACTTGTCCTTGGTCAACTGTGTATCAGGGTTGGCTGAATATTAGGTGAGAGGAATGGAGTATTGAAATCACTAGCATGAGGGTTTAAAGTGATGTAACTTTTACAGAAAGACAGCCAAATCAATAATTTATGTGCAAGATGAAATTTCCATGTTAATAAGATACTACATTGTACTGCATTTATAAACACTTCACCTTTCCCTCCCAAAATTTATAAACACACAGATATACACACTTATTGTTAGAAGAAAAGGAGGAAAGATAAATCACTTACTTTTGGAACAAAACAATCACTTAAAAAAATTAAGTATATATACTATTTTATGCAATTTATATTTTGTCGGGCAGAGAATGGCATATATTTAATCGAAGAGGGATCAGAGATACTGGAAAACTAAACTCAAAAGCAGGCAAGATAGTGCAAGAACTGGGATTAGAATTTGAATTTT
Organism: Nasua narica; assembly: GCA_028533885.1. Lineage (NCBI taxonomy): Eukaryota > Metazoa > Chordata > Mammalia > Carnivora > Procyonidae > Nasua > Nasua narica. Next base: position 71,439,116 of record CM052802.1, on the reverse strand, counting down.
CTAAATGTAACCAACTTTCCTTTACTAGATTAGGTTCTCTTCAGAAAGTATTATTTCAAGTTGATAGGATAGTATTTTTAAATTATAACTCTCCTTTACTGGGCGCCTGGGTGGCTCAGTTGGTTAAGCGACTGCCTTCAGCTCAGGTCATGATCCCGGAGTCCCGGGATCGAGTCCCATGTCGGACTCCCGGCTCTGCGGGAAGTCTGCTTCTCCCTCTGACCTTCTCCCCTCTCATTCTCAGTCTCTCTCTCTCTCTCTAATAAATAAATTTAAAAAAAAATCTTTAAAAAAAAATAAATAACTCTCCTTTACTTAAATAAAGTAATGCCCTCTAGTGGATCTCTTTAAAGTAGCATTAAATTGAATTTACAAGGTCATCTTTAACTATAAAAATGGATGAACTACATGGTGAACACTAAAAATTCATCTCTCTATCAGGATACAGTGGGAAAAGGATTACTGAATGACAAGAATCTAATGCACCCTACTGCATATAGAGAAGGGAAGAACTTTAGTATCAAAGTCAGTCTTTACACAGATCTACAGTTGTCAGACATATTACGTCCATTACTGCCATGAAATTCAAGAAAAAACTATTTGGATGGATTGGATTATAAGTAAAAAGACACTAGACTTTTACTCAAAAATCCACTGCCATGCTTTTTTATCATCCAATCTTCAATATTCAGTGCTCACCAGTTCTCCTTTCTCTTGATGATAACAAATCTAATATTCTCTTTTTAGTCCTTTCCTCTTCTTTATGGAACATTTGATTACATTAATAATTCCTTCCTTTTATAACCTCTCAGCCTATAAAACCCCTGGCATTTTTTCCCACCTCTCTTCCTTCACACTAGAACCAAACTTCCTGATTTTTCCTCTCCATACCTGAAGTACTTCCATCTCCAAATATCCAAATTCTACATTCACTCAGGACCTATCTTAATGCCATCTTCCTTTTGTTAATTAATTAATTTATTTTTTATTATGTTATGTTATTCACCGTACAGTATATCATTAGTTTTTGATGTAGTGTTCCATGTTTCATTGTTTGCATATAATACCCAGTGTTCCATGCCCCTCCTTAATACCCACAATCAGGCTAACCCATCCCCCAAAACCCCTCCCCTCCCCTCTAAATCCCTCAGTTCATTTCTCAGAATCCATAGTCTGTCATGGTTCATCTCCCTCTCTGATTTTCCCTCCTTCATTTTTCCCTTTCTTCTCCTAATATCCTCCAGGATATCTTTATGTTCTACAAGTAAGTGAAACCATGTGATAATTGACTTTCTCTGCTTGACTTATTTCACTTAGCATAATGTCCTCCAGCATCTGTGTTGATGAAAAAACTGGGTATTCGTCTTTTCTGATGTCTGAGTAATATTCCATTGTATATATGGACAACATTTTCTTTATCCATTCATCTGTTGAAGAGTATCTCTGCTCTTTCCACAGTTTGGCTATTATGGACATTGCTGCTATGAACATTGGGATGCATATGGCCTCCTTTTCACTACATCTGTATCTTTGGGGTAAATGCCCAGTAGTGCAATTGCAGGGTCATAAGGTAGCTCTATTTTTAATTTTTTGAGGAACCTCCATACTGTTTTCCAAAGTGGCTGCAACAAACTGCATTCCCAACAACTGTGTAGGAGGGTTCCCCTTTCTCCACAGCCTTTCCAACATTTGTTGTTTCTTACCTTTTCAATTTTTGCCATTCTAACTGGTATAAGGTGGTATCTCAATGTGGTTTTGATTTGAAATTCCCTGATGGATAATGACGATGAACACCTACCTTCTCATGGGTCTGTTAGCCATTCGTATGCCTTTTTTGAAGAAGTGTCCATTCATGTCTTCTGCCCATTTTTTTACTTATCTGTTTTTTTGGTGTTGAGTTTAAGAAGTTCTTTATAGGGGCAGGGGGGGCAAGATGGCAGAGAAGTAAGAGATCCTGCAGCAACTGGTCCCCAAAAGTGAGCTGGAAATCTACCAGAACACGCTGAACACCCATGAAATCACCCTGAGGAGAAAGATTTCTCACCCCGGGATCTCTCCGAGAGCAGAAGACAGCAGTGGAGAGGTAAAAGCAAAGTGGGAACACTCGAACTGATATCGGAGGATAAACAAAAGGGGGAGGGAGCCACCAGAAGCCAACCAAGGACAGTAATACCCCAAAGGAAAGTACCCGGTGGCGGGGGACCAGCTTTAACGTAGAGTCCATTAAAAACACTTAAAAAGGGCAAAAAGTTCTGAGGAGTAACTAGTGGAAGGGGGTGGTCGCGGGCACCGGCGCTTGGACCCATTCTCCCAGGAAGGAGCGCCCCAAAGTGAGACGGGTGGGGGGATCCAGTCCGCAATTCCTGAACCTGCAGCTTTCCGCTCTCTGCAACATCCTGTGAGCTGGGCACGTACCTGCAAGCGCCTTTAGAGAGTCTGCGGTGGTCCAAGAGCCGCAGCTTTTCCCTGTGTGCGCCCATGACCGCGACATTTGCGGAGCGCTGCAGAGCCTGAGCGATCCCCCCCGGCCACGGAGAGAACTCGGGCAAGCGGCCTAACCTCAGGGGCGCCCCTCACGGAGCCACAGAAAGGCAGCTGGGGTCGCCACTTTCCCGGCCCGTCGCAGGCCTCTCGGGTCCGCACTTGGGAGCCGCAGAAAGGCAGCTGCAGTCGAGCGCCACCTTGAACAGGCTGCGCTGTGAGCAGAAATTTCATGGAGGGGAGTGTGTGTTCTGAACCACACAGAGGGGAGCAGAGACTCGGGCTTCCTGCAACTCGGAGGTCTGAGTGCTTCTGGGCAGCTTAATTGCTTGGACTCCCTGAAAAGGTGAAAAAGCTACAAAAGGCCAAAAACCTTCAGAGAGCGAAAGATTGAGAAACCAGTTTCCACAGAGCTCAGCCCCTTGACTGGGGGGCAGGGTGACTCAACCCAAGCAAGACTGACTGGAAAACAACGCGGCAGGCCCCTCCACCAGAAGACCAGCCAAAAAACAAAAGGACTATAACCACAGGGTCCCCATAAAATTTTAAACCCCCAACGCCAGGGGAAATCAATATATTAAGCTCCTGGTAATACCCTCAAACCTGTATATTTCATAGACACAAGTTTGTTTTTGTTTTTGTTTTTGTTTTCTCTTTCTTATTCTCCCTATTTATTTTATTTTAGTATTCACTTGCTTTCACTTTCTTTTCTCTTTTATCTTTTTTTTTAACTACTTAACATTACAACGAGAGGTATAATAAACTATAAACCCAGGAGGACCTGAAATAACCTTCCTCGCCTGCGAGGAGTTATAACCACCCTCCCATCTTATCCCTCTGTCAGTGTTTCTACGTATCTGCTTTTGTTCTGGTATTACATAAATTTTATTTGGGGTTCATTCTACTAGGTTCTTTTACTTCTTGTCATTTATTCGTGTTGGTCTATATGTTTGTTCGTGCTTGTTTGCACACCTTATAAACCTTAGTTTTGGGGCCCATTCTGGCTGGGATTTCCTCTTTTTCTCCTCCTCTCTATCTTTTTTTTATCCTTATTCTTTCTTTTTGGTGGTAAATCCCAATTGCTCCAAAACCCTCCGGAGTACACCCTGCCTGGATCAGGGGCGGTATAT
>CM052802.1:71374546-71435005 GCA_028533885.1 Nasua narica | reverse complement strand
AAATAAGTCGAGCGGAGAGAGTCAATTATCTTATGGTCTCACTTACGTGTGGAGTATAAAGAAAATCATGGAGGGCATCGTGAGAACGAAGGGAAGGGTGAATGGGGGGAAATCGGAGGGGGTGATGAACCAGGAGAGACTGTGGACTCTGAGCAACAAACTGAGGGTTTTGGAGGGAAGGGGGTGGGGGGTGGGTGAGCCTGGTGTTGGGTATCGAGAATGGCACGTATTGCATGGAGCACTGGATGTGGTGCATGAACAATCAATCTTGTAACACTGAAAAATTAAAATAAACATATTTGGGGAGGAAAAAAAAAGAAGTTCTTTATAGATCTTGGATATCAGGCCTTTGTCTGTAGTGTCATTTGCAAATATCTTCTCCCATTCCATGAGTTGCCTCTTTGTTTTTTTGACTGTTTCTGTGTCAGTACCATGGTGTCTTGGTGATGACAGCTTTGTAATATAGTTTGAAATCAGGCAACATAATGCCCCCAGCTTTGTTTTTCTTTTTCAACATTTCCTTGGCAATTTGGGGTCTTTTCTTGTTCCATACAAATTTTAGGATTGTTTGTTCCAGCACTTTGAAAAATGCCAATGGGATTTTGATCGGGATGGCAATGAAAGTATAGATCGCTCTGGGCAGCATAGACATTTTAACAATGCTTATTCTTCTGATCCAGAGCATGGAATGTTTTTCTATCTTTTTGTGTCTTCTTCGATTTCTTTCATGAGTGTTCTGTAGTTCCTAGAGTATAGATCCTTTACCTCTTTGATTAGGTTTATTCCAAGATATCTTATGGTTTTTGGTGCTCTTGTAAATGGAATTGATTCTCTAATTTCTCTTTCTACAGTTACATTGTTAGTGTGTAAGAAAGCAACGGATTTCTGTGCATTGATTTTGTATCCTGCCACATTACTGAATTGCTGTATGAGTTCTAGTAGTTTGGGGGTGGAGTCTTTTGGGTTTTCCACATAAAGTATCATGTCATCTGTGAAGAGAGAGACTTCGACTTCTTCTTTGCCAATTTGAATACTTTTTATTTCTTTTTGTTGTTTGATTGCTGTTGCTAGGACTTCTAGTACTATGTTGAACAACAGTGATGAGAGTGGGCATCTTTGTTGCATTCTGATCTTAAGGGAAAGGCTCTCAGCTTTTCCCCAATGAGAATGATATTTGCTATGGGTTTTTCATAGATGGATTTTATGAAATTGAGGAATATTTCCTCTATCCTTATACTATGAAAAGTGTTAATCAGGAAAGGATGCTGTATTTTGTCAAATGCTTTTTCTGCATCAATTGAGAGAACCATGTGGTTCTTCTCTCTTCTCTTATTAATTTCTTCTATCACATCGATTGAGAATGTTGCACCAACCTAGCATCCCAGGGATAAATCTCACCTGGCCATAGTGGATAATCCTTTTAATGTACTGTTGAATCCTATCAGCTAGGATCTTGTTGAGAATTTTAGCATCCACATTCATTAGGGATATTGGTCTGAAATTCTCCTCTTTGATGGGGTCTTTTACTGATTTGGGGATCAAGGTCACGCTGGCCTCATAGAAAGAATCTGGAAGTTTTCCTTTTATTTCAGTTTTTGAAATAGCTTCAGGAGAATAGGTATTATTTCTTTGAATGTTTGGTAGAATTCGCCAGGGAACCCATCAGGTCCTGGACTCTTGTTTTTTGGGAGGTTTTGATCACTGCTTCAATCTCATTACTGGTTGTTGGTCTATTCAAGTCGTCAATTTCTTCCCATTTCAGTCTTGGAAGTTTATAGGTTTCCAGTAATGCATCCATTTCTTCCAGGTTGCTTAACTTATTGGCATATAGCTGTTGATCATAATTTCTGATGATTGTTTCTATTTCCTTGGTGTTGGTCATGATCTCTCCCTTTTCTTTCATAATTTTATTAATTTGGGTCTTTTCCCTATTCTTTTGGATAAGTTTGACCAGTGGTTTATCAATCTTATTAATTCTTTCAAAGAACCAGCTTCTAGTTTTGTTGCTGTGTTCTACTGTATTTCTGGTTTCTAATTCATTGATCTCTGCTCTAATCTTAATTATTTCTCTTCTCAACCATGGGTTAGTTTTAATTTGTTGTTGATTCTCCAGTTCTTTAAGTGTGAAGATAGTTTGTGTGTATTCGGGGGTTTTCTATTTTTTGAAGTAAGGCTTGGATAGCTATCTATTTCCCCCTTAGGACAGCCTTTGCCATATTCTATAGGTTTTGGACTGATGTTTTCTTTTTCTCATTGGTTTTCATGAATTGGTTAAGTTCTTTTTTGATTTCCAGGTTGACCCAAACATTCTTGAGCAGGTTGGTCTTTAGCTTCCAAGTGTTTGAATTCCTTCCAAACTTTTTCTTGTGATTCAGTTCTAGTTTCAAAGCATTGTGGACTGAGAATACGCAGTGAATAATCCCAATCTTTTGGTATCAGTTGAGACCTGATTTGTAACCCATTATGTGGTCTATTCTAAAGAAAGTTCCATGTGCACTCGAGAAGAATGAGTATACTGTTATTTTAGGGTGGAATGTTCTATGTATACCTATGAGGTCCATCTGGTCCAGTGTGTCATTCAAAGCTCTTGTTTTTTTTTTGTTGTTGTTGATTTTCTGCTTAGATGATCTCTCTCTTGCTGAGAGTGGAACATTAAAGTCTCCTATAATTAACATATTATTGTCAATATGTCTCTTTATTTTGGTTAACAGTTGGCTTATGTAGTTGGCTGCTCCCTTTTGGGGGCACAGATACTTACAATTGTCAGATCTTCTTTTTGGATAGACACTTTAGGAATGATAGAATGTCCTTTTGTATCTTTGACTATAGTCTTTAGCTTAAATCTAATTTGTCTGATATGCAATTGCTACCCCAGCTTTCTTTTGTAATCTGTTGGCATGAAAGATGGTTCTCCATCCCCTCACTTTCAGTCTGGATGTATCTTTAGGTTCAAAATGAGTGTCAAGATGGGTCTTGTCTTTTTATCTAATCTGCAATCCTGTGCCATTTTATGGGAGCATTTAAGTCATTCACATTGAGAGTGATTATTGAAAGATATGATTTTATGGTGATCATGTTGCTTGTGAAGTCCTTGTTTCTATAGATTGTCTCTGTAAATTTCTGTTCTATATCACTTTTGGGGTCTTTCTCCTTTTATTTTTTTTCTTTCTCCTTTTATAGAACCCCTCTTAATATTTCTTGCAGGGCCAGCTTAGTGGTCACATATTCTTTCAATTTTTTCCAGTCTTGGAAGCTCTTTATCTCTCCATCCATTCTAAATGATGGTTGTGCCAGACAAAGTATTCTTGGTTGCATGTTCTTCTCATTTAGTACCCTCAATATGTCTTTCCAGCCCTTTCTGGCTTGCCAGATCTCTGTGGATAGGTCTGTTGTTATTCTGATGTTCCTCCCTCTGTACATAAGGAATCTCTTCCCCCTAACTGCTCTTAAGATGGTTTCTTTGGTTTTAAGATTCACAAGTTTTACTATTACCTGCTAGGATGTTGGTTTACTCTTCTTGACCTTGGGAGATGTTCTCTCTGCCTCTAGGACAAGAATGCTTGTTTCATTCCCCAGGTTAGGGAAGTTCTCAGCTAGGATTTGCTCAAATATATCTTCTAGTGCTCTCTCTGTCTCTACCCCCAATAATTCTGACATTGGAACATTTAATGGAGTCAGAAAATTTTAAAATCAGTTTCATATTTTGATTTGTATCTAATGTAGTTTGGCTCTTTACTTTTCTGTTCCACTTTTTTCCTTTGTGATAATTTTGGAGTTTATTATTTCCTCAAAGAAAGCCTCCATATAGAATAGTAATGCAATGAGTATGTCCCAAAGGATCAATTCTTATGTGGGGGTGAGGAAGGAAGAGGGTTTCTTTTTTTCTTCAGCTTTATTGAGATATAATTGACATATAAAATAGTGTAAGTTAAAGGTGTATAAGGTGATGAGTTATGTTTGTATATATATTGCAAAATAATTACCACAATAAGGTTAGTTAGCATATTCATTACTCAGTTACCCTTTCTCTTTGTAGTGAAAACATTTACTATCTATTACCGTAACAATTCTGAAGTATATGTAACAGTGTTATAATCACCATGTTGTAATTAGATCCCCAGAACTTACTCATCTTATACCTGGAATTTTTTACCCTTTGACTACATTCACACATTTCCCCCATATCCCCACCCCTGCCCACCTATCTACCCTGCTTCTATAACCTAGGGAGTTTTTTTAGATCCCACATTATTTCTTACCTTTTTCATATTAGCCATTTCAATAGGTGTGAAATGATATCTCATTTTGGTTTTGATTTGTGTTTCCCTGGTGATTAATTATGTTGAGCACCCTTTTAAGTACCTAATGGCTATTTGCACATCTTGTGTGGGGAAATGCCTATTTGGGTCCTTTGCCCATTTGTAATAGGATTATTTGTGTTTTTGTTATTGAGTTGCATGAGTTTCTTATATATTTTTATATTAACCCCTTATCAGAGATGAGTCACAAACATTTTCTCCCATTCCTTAGGTTGTCTTTTCATTTTGTTGATTATTCCTTTTGCTGTGCAGAAGCTTTGTAGTTTGATATGGCACCACTTATTAATTTTTGCTTCTGTAGCTTGTGTTTTTGGTGTTATATACAAAATATCATTTCCAAGACTGATACCAAGAAGTTTTTCTTGTTTTCTTCTAGTAATTGCATAGTTTCAGCTCTTTTAAGTCTTTATCCATTTCAAGCTAACTTTGAGAATGGTATAAGGGTCCAAATTCATTTTTCTGCATGTGGTTATCCAATTTTCCTAACAGCATTTATTGAAGAGATGATCCTTCCTCTATTTATTATTCTTGTTCCTTTGTCAAATATTAGTTGACCATATATGCAGGGTTTATTTCTGAGCTCCTGATTCTGTTCCATTGGTCTATGTGTCTGTTTTTAATTCTAGTACCATACTGTTTTGCTTATTATAGACTTATAGTATAGTTTGATATGAGGATATATAATGCCTCCAGCTTTGTTCTTTCTCAAAATTTCTTTGGTTATTCAGAGTCATTTGTGGTTCCACATGAAATTTAGAAGTATTTTCTTCTATTTCTGTAAAATTACCATTGGAATTCTGATGGGGATTGCACCGAATTTATAGATGGCATTGGGTAGTATGGACATGTTAAAAATAGTAATTTCTCAGATCCATGAACATAAGATATCTTTCCATTTATTTGTGTCTTTAATTTTCTTCATCAGTCTTATGCTTTTCAGTACACAGACCTTTCACTTTCTTGGTTAAATTTATTTCTTCTATACCCAATTTGTTGAGATTCTTTTATCATGAAAGGACGTTGTATTTTGTCAAATGCTTTTTCTGCCTCTATTGAGATGATCATGTGATTTTTATCCTTTATTTTATTAATGTGATATATCATGTGTTTTGATTTGCATGTGTTGAACCAACCATTCTTGCATACCAGGGATGAATCTCATCTGATCATGATATATGATCCTTACAATGTTCTGTAGTATTTTGTTGAGAATTTTTTCATCTATATTCATCAGGGATACTGGAGTAGTTTCTTTTTCTTCTAGTTTCCTTTTCTGGCCTTGTTATCAGTATAATGCAGGCCTCATAAAATGAGTTTGGGAGTGTGCCCTCCTCTTCCATGTTTTAGAATAATTTAAGAAGGATTGGGATTAATTCTTCTATAAATGTTTGGTAGAATTCACCAGTAAATTTATTAGGTCCTGGGCTGTTCTTTTTTGGGAGATTTTTGATTACTGATTCAATCTTCTTATTTGTTATTGGTCTATTCAGAATTTTTATTTCTTCATGATTCAGTATTGTTAGTTTTGTTTCTAGAAATTAATCTATTTCTTCTAGTTTACACAATTTGCTGGCATCATATAATAGTTCACAGTAGTTTCTTAAGATGCTTTGTATTGCTATGGTTGTAATGTTTCCTCTTTCATTTATAATCTCATTTATACTTTTACTTCCTCCCACACACATTTTAAGTTATTAATGTTACAATTTATACTTTATATTGTGTATCTAACAATAAATTATTATAGTTATAATTATTTTTAATACATTCATTTTTTAACTTTTAAACTAGAGTTATGTTATAAGTGATTTATGTACACCATTATAATATTAGAGAACATGAATTTGAATTTATATTTAGAATATATATTTACTTTTGCCATTAAGTTTTATATAGTCAAATGTGTATGTAGGCGAGGCTATAGGCTGTACTCCATAATTGCTCCTGGTCAAGTGTGGTCTCAGGCTTGTGCTCCCTGACCTGACAGTGCCACTGGCTAGACTCCATATTCGAATGAGGCTGCAGGCTATGCCCTGAAGGTGGGCAAGGCTATACACTGGGCTTTACAAGTGTATAGACTGTTGGTTGTGCTCTGTTTTGGGGTGAGGTCACGGGTCAGGGAGCTCACTAGCCAGTGGACTTCCATCTGTACGTTACAATGGGTGGAGCTGGAGACTAGCCTCCATGACTGGACTGGGTTTCTATCCAGGATCCTTGGTTAGATGGGTCAGCAAGCCATGCCCCTCAGTTAGGAAGGGTCACTCACTGGGCTCCCTGCCTGGACATGGCCACACACTGTGTTTAGCAATTGAGCAGGGCCATAGGCTGGGCTCTATTGCTCGGTATGTTTGCAGGCTGGACTCCATGGCTGGCAAATGTAGACTGAGCTCTAAGGCTGCTCAGTTTCACTGTTCTGGCTCCCTGGTTATATAAGGCCAGAGGCTATGCTTATCAGCTGGGCAGGGTTACTGGCTTGACTCTCTGCCCAGGTGAATTATAGCATGTATTCCACAGCTGCCAGGCATCGATGGCCGGTTTTCTCAGGGGAACAAGACTAGAGGCTATGCTCAGCAATTGGACAGGACTACAAATTTGCTCCCCTGCTGGGCAGGACCATAAAATGGGTTCCATAACTAGTATGGCCTATTGGCTGGGGATCCAAGTCAGGCAGAATTGCCAACTGAGCTCCCTAGCTAGACAAGGCTACCAACTTGGCTCTGCAGATAGTCAGATCTCATGACTAGGATCTCTGCTTGGCTGCCACCACAAGCAGAAATGCAGTTCACTGAGATCTGACTGCTGTTTGCTTTAACCAGCACCCCATTTCTCTGTCTCTAAATGATCCCTAATGGTCAAGCTTGGCAGATTCCCCCAGTGATCCTCATGAGAAGACATGTGAGTGGGCCTCCTAGGAAGCATAATGCAGTGCTGAGAAAGTTTTTATGTCCACTTTGGGCTCTCTCTTTTCCCATTAGAGAAGCCATAGGCCCAGGGGGCACTTGTGGTTCAATGCTATGTTGAATTAGAGGAGGAGCGATGTGGTTGAGATGAAGCCCATTCTTCTTAACCTTCTTAACACAGTCCTTCTCAGTTCCTGTAGTCTAAGGTGGTGTTTCAGCCTCATCCTTGGGTTCTGGGATTTCACAGTGGTGTAATGTCTGTGGATAGTTACTAACTGATCATCTTGTGAGGGGAGCTGAAATCAAGAATAACCTATGTCACCATCTTAATGATGTCCCATGTCAGCAAGATGTTTTAAAAAACAGCAATGAAAACCATAAACTAAGTCATGATAATAAAAAGCATTTGGTTGAGTCAAAAGTGGGGGGAAAATGTGGCAAATATCACATTTACCAAGAATTTATAATGTGAAGTAAGGGGAACAACTGTTCTAGAGTCACAGACAGAAAGTTAGAGATGGTGTTACAAATGAAAAACTGTAGCTCAGAAAATTAAGTACCTGGCCCCACATTGTTGACCTATTTAGAGAGCTCTCACCACTTTGTAGTTCTGTCCTGGATAACTATGAGTAGAGAAGCTGTTGGATCACAGGTCTAAAAACTGATTTCAATGCAAATACAGTAGAAGGCAGTCAGGGAATCACAGAGGTGCCAAGGCAAAATACCCAGAAAGAAACACAGTTTCCCAATGGAAGCAAATCACTGCTCTTTCCTCACTTCCTATAAAAGTTAAGTCTTCTACTCCCATCCCCATGAGGAAGTGGTAGACTGGTGAAGCGAAAAGTTTTAAACTTAGAACACTCATAAGAGAAAGAAAAAAATATTATTAGTCAGCATCTGAGACATGGATATAATCACTTTTTCACAAGGTGTGATATCACTGCCCTGACGGACAGTTCAGACTGCCTCTCATTCTGTGTTCTTTTTTTCTTCCTGATGGCCATGAATGTGCTTAGAGTTTATCTATATAACCCACCTCTGCCCTCAGGTAGGTCCCAAGAAGAGAAGTTGATGGTGTAATTGGATGAAGGACATGCCAATGGGAAAAAACAGGCAAGCCCTGAGAAAAAGTAGAATTGTGGGCAGAAAATAACTGTTTAAAAACCTAAATATTAGGTAGGGATCACAGAATACAGAAACATAGTATTTCTGAGTTCCCCTTCAGCAACATATATACTAATTTTTAAAGCAGGGAGAAACCTGTTTTAAATCAATCATAAGAGATTCAGAGATGGTTTGGGACATCAAATTAGATAAATTTTCAGTGAGAGAGGGCCATGAACTAAATAAAGGTCATAGCTACTTGGAACCCAAGTAAATAACATATCATAAGCCCATAAAAATAATGGTCTCTCTTTGTATAACCTTGGAATAATATATTTAATTTGGGAAATGTCAATGTAACGAAATGTAGATTAAATGAAGAGATTCACAGGAGAGCTGAAAAGTATTTAGAAAAACTGAGGTATTGATTTATACCACTGATTTACAGATTAAATACACTAAGTATATAGACCTCAACTAAATAATAATTTACCAAGCTCCTAAATAACAGACCATAAATATTTTAAGGGTATGCAACCAAGAAGAAAAGAATAGTGATTTAGCTAGCAATTAGGAGAACAAATCGGTAAATACAATTGAATTACTCATTTTAGTTTGGGCAAGTTAATTTTATATGTGCTCTAACTGGAGACTTTCCTTCCTCTTGGCTGGGTCAATGCTTAATCACTGTAGACGTAATACTATGTGTTTGCTTTGACAAAATTGCTCCATCTACCCAAAATCTTTTTCTGCACTAGGATTTCTTTTCATCTTGCTTTACCAGAAACAGAAATCATTCCAATGTGTGAAGCCCTTGCCTACGGACTTATCTCTAAAAAATCCTCTGATATCATATATGTGTTACTTAGAAGGAAGAGAAGCATCCTGAGATCTGTTTAGAACATTAGCCCTAGTTTATTCATAAAGATTTTTAATTCCCATCTTAGAAAGGACAGTAACATAGCTCTCAGGGTAAAAGTTCTGAGGAAATTAATTTCACTGGATATATGACCTTTGCTTGCCTCGATAAGCCCTTACCTGGCTGGATAATATAATTTTGTAAGAATAAGCAGGGCGAGCTCAGAAAATAGGTGCTGGTTGAAGGATTGTACTTTTAAGTGGAAGAACTTTTCAGAACTGTCAAATGTTATGTTTTAAGTTAAGAAATTTGAAAATTGGTTAAGAATGACTTTGCTATTTATGTGCCTCAGAGCTAACTTGGTACTTTCCAATGTGTGTTCTTAAAATTCTAATTCAGACGTGGGCAATCTATAACCCATGAGCTAAATCCTGTTTTTGTAAATACAGTTTTATTGGAATACATCCATGCTCACTTGTTATGGATTGTCTGTAGCTGCTTTTCCCAAATGACTCTGCTACAAGAACAGTTACATGGTTGCAACAAAGACTGCATGTTCTGCAAAGGCTAAAATACTATCTGGCCCTTTATCAAAAAATGTTCACTATTCCTGCTCTGGTTCTCTGAGATACTATTAGGTATTACCTGATCAAAAAGTTTGGGAAAGTTAAATAAAATCAAGGATTTTTCTGTAAGATTTCTCAGAATCTTTAACATACTAATCCCTAAAGGGAGCATTCAATATCTCACAAACTTATTTGAGACCATAATTTTTTTTCATGCAATATCCTGAAGGACCTGTTTTCTGTAGAACATGCTTAAGAGAATGCTACAGCATTCATTCAGATAAAAGACACACAAATAGAGTATTCACTAAATGTTAAACATTAGAGATCCAAACATGTGTAAAATACCACCTTTGCTCTCAAAGAACTTGCTGCCTATTGAGGATCCAAATATTAAATGAATAATTACAGTGAAGTTCAGGAAGTGCTAAACTAGGGCATACAAAATAATCAGTACTAGTTCAAAGAAAAGAAAAATCAACTTTGATTAGGGTGGGTAGAGGTTGGAAATCAGAAGGAAGGTACAAAGAAGATTCTTGAACCATGTTTTGAATAACGCATAAAAATTTTCCTTGCAGAAAGTGTAGAGAATGTCATCAGACAGATAAAAACCAACATCTCTATAAAATAGAATTTTGGTTTTGGAAACTACAAGAAATTTGTCTTTGAGAGGTCAGGAAGATCTGTGGTTAAAGTAGTGGGCAAAATTCCTGTCCCCAGTCTTGAATGACATATAAGGATCTATGAGAAACAGGATTAGCAGTCAATTTAGTGAAATTACATACCATCTGTGATGTTACCACACAAAATGATGAAGCAATCAGCAATACTTCTGTTTCCTCCAAGAACAAGAGTTTAAAAATAAAATGTAACATGAAATTCACAGAAAAAAAAAAAACAGGGAAAATTTTAAGTGATAACTTACATTGTAATGTCCTTTGTATGGCAATTTTCAACTTCTTTTTTGGATAATGAATGGAAAAATGCATTGAAACTATGGGTGCACCAGGAAAAGAGGTCATTTTGACTTTAGAAAAAGAACACTGATTTCATGGGGAAACGTTTTCCCAATCTTCCTGACAAACTACAGATTTCCATGTTAGCCTGAATGCATTTGGAAGCCCAACCAAAAAAATACCTGGCACAAAGACTGGCATGATATTCAAAACTAGAGATGAACAAAACATAAAATAAAAAATGCTTTGGAAACCATGTATAAGCTAAAGACCCACAGACTCCTGATAAACAGTTGGTTATTAGTGTCCTTGGCATTTTATGTTTAAGGATGATGACAAGAACTCTGTTAAAGGCTGGTATGGGTAAGATCTAGAAGTATTAACAGATAAACTTTCTGTTCATAATTTTCAAATTCTGCCTTAATTTTTGAAGCCTCCTTCATTAATTTTTCCCCTGGTAATCTTCCTAACTATAGCTAACTGATCCCTAAAGCGTCTATTCCTTAGTTTTTCCAATATTGTTTCCTTTACTCAGCCTATAATAATTACTGCACTTATATGACAAAGGCTTTCTGCTATAGGACCTCTTAATCTTCTCTTTTTACCTAAAAAAGGTCTTTAGATTTTATCAATTATCTATTCTTCCCTTTTTGTCTTAAAAGAATAAATGAGGTTACTCGCTTCTAAAGCTGGCCTTTCAGTCTGTTAATTTTGATCTCATATGACTTCCAGAACTTGCTTCATAAATTCTCTTTTTTCATCAGCTTCACTCCAGTTCTTCTCTGTTGACTTCTTTTTTCAATGCCATCCCGATCAAAATTCCAACGGCTTATTTCAAAGGGATAGAACAAACAATCCTAAAATTGGTATGGAACCAGAAAAGACCCTGAATTGCTAAGGAAATGTTGAAAAAGAAAAGCAGAGCTGGGGGCATCACATTGCCTGATTTCAAGCTTTACTACAAAGCCGTGATCACCAAGACAGCATGGTACTGGCACAAAAACAGACACATGGACCAGTGGAACAGAATAGAGACCCCAGAGATGGACCCGCAACTCTATGGTCAAATCATCTTTGACAAAACAGGCAAAAATATCCAGTGGAAAAAAGACAGTCTCTTCAATAAGTGGTGCTGGAAAAATTGGACAGCTATATGTAGAAGAATGAAACTTGATCATTCTCTTACACCATACACGAAGATAAACTCGAAATGGATAAAAGACCTCAATGTGAGGCAGGAATCTATCAAAACCCTAGAGAAGAACACAGGCAGTAACCTCTATAACATCAGCCACAGCAACTTCTTTCAGGACATGTCTCCAAAGGCAAAGGAAACAAAAGCGAAAATGAACTTTTGGGACTTCATCAAGATAAAAGCTTCTACACAGCAAAGGAAACAGTCCACAAAACAAACAGGCAACCCACAGAATGGGAGAAGATCTTCGCAAATGACACTACAGACAAAGGTCTGATATCTAAGATCTATAATAAAGAACACCTCAAACTCAACGCTCACAAAACAGATAATCACATCAAAAAAATGGGCAGAAGACATGAACAGACACTTCTCCAAAGAAGACATACAAATGGCTAACAGACACATGAAAAAATGTTCATCATCAATCGCCATCAAGGAGATTCAAATCAAAACCACACTCAGATACCACCTTACACCACCTTACACCAGTTAGAATGGCCAAAATCAACAAGACAGTAAACAACAAATTTTGGAGAGGATGTGGAGAAAGGGGAACCCTCTTACACTGATGGTGGGAATGCAAGTTGGTGTAGCCACTTTGGAAAACAGTGTGGAGATTCCTCAAAAAATTAAAAATAGAGCTACCCTATGACCCTGCAATTGCACTACTGGGTATTTATCCCAAAGACGCAGATGCAGTACAAAGAAGGGCCACATGTACCCCAATGTTCATAGCCGCAATGGCCACAATAGCCAAACTGTGGAAAGAACCAAAATGCCCTTCAACAGATGAATGGATAAGGAAGATGTGGTACATATATACAATGGAATCTTATGCCTCCATCAGAAAGGATGAATACCCAACTTGTATATCAACATGGATGGGACTGGAAGAGATTATGCAGAGTGCAATAAGTCAAGCAGAGAAAGTCAATTATTTTATGGTCCCACTTATGTGTAGAGCAGAAGGGAAAACATGGAGGGCATTGTGAGAAGGAAGGGAAGGGTGAATGGGGGGAAATCAGAGGGGGCGATGAACCATGAGAGACTGTGGACTCTGAGCAACAAACTGAGGGTTTTGGAGGGGAGGGGGTGGGGGGCTGGGTGAGCCTGGTGGTGGGTATTGAGGAGGGCACATATTGCATGGAGCACTGCATGTGGTGTATGAACAATTAATTTAATAACACTGAAAGAATAAAATAAGCATATTTGGGGAAAAAAAGAAGAAAAATGAAAACAATCCAATTACTAATTCTGCTCAACTCTCCATAAATAATTTTAGGTTGATAAGGTTCAGATGTTTTTGATAGTCCAAAGGAATAGGTGTCACCAAAGTTATATTTATACAATTGCAAACATTCAATCTAATACAAAGTTAGAGAATAAAATTAGTCTTTAAAAAGAAAATAAAGAAAATATTAAAAAGTATCTTTACTATAAAAAATAAGATATTTCTACAAGGTATACTAGTTCTTGTGAGGTGGAAGGGGGATGTTGAGGGAATAACCAAACTATCTTCTCCATTCTTTTTACCTAACAAGAAGGTAGGAAGATTGATTTTAATTGGTATAGATGATCTCTATTGCAAAAGATTTAATTGGTGCTGTATAATTTCAAATCAAATTTGTGAGTATGTTGCTATATTGGAGGAAAAGAGAAAAGCCCAGGTAGGTGGGCATTGCAGGAAAGCTTTGAGGAAACAATTTAGAGTAAGGGTTAATGGGGGAGAGGCTCAGCACACCTGGTGAGGTGTGGGAGTGATAGAAGAAAAGGGATTTAAAATATATGTAGCTGCAGGTAACAAATTAAAACCCTCTTCTGAGTTCTTAGAGGAACAGAACGTTTAGAATTATCTTTAATTATTTCATCTGCTGGACTGCCTTTCTTTTGGGATACAGGATTATTTTTTTCATGTGTTCATTCAGTCAGCCAAGTATTTGTTTCCCCAACAAATACATATACTTAGCACCTGCTGTGTGCCAAGCTCTGTTCTAGGCACTGGAGATACAATGATGAAAAAAGAAACAAAAATCCCCCAGTCTTATGAAGTTCACACCTTAGGAAAGAGAGACAGACAACACACAAACCACAAATCACTGAAGGCATTTAGTATCTCAAATGGTGATTATATTTATAATACTATAGAGAAGTACTAGGCCATATAGTATAGTACCTACTACTACAGAAAAAAACAAAGCTGGACAGGAGCACTGGGGAGGTTACAAAGTTAAATAGCACGTTAAGGAAAGGCTCAACTAACCTCTGAAGGAGGTTGCTTTGAGAAAAGTTCTGGAAAAAGTGAGTTAGCTAACTGGTTAAGTTGGAGAAAAGCATTCCAGGTGAAGAGAACATGTGCAAAGACCCTAAGGTCAGGGCATGCCTGGAGTATCATGTTAGAGTTAATATTTTCTTCCTGTGTTTAGTCAGACACACTTGTCTTCTAGTTAATAGTACTGACAATTATATGTTAATAAAAAAATAGTACTGACAGATAGAAAGTAGATTATCTGTCTTGAAATGGACTACTATCCATTAATGGGTAAAGAAATTTATTTCATTGATTAGCCATTTACAAAAATAGAATAAATTAGAAGAGGAAATAACAAAGTATCAAAGTATTTTAAAGTTTTATTTCAATTGTGTACAGATCTGTGTTCATGTTGTAGGGAGGATGGGTATGAGTATAATGGGTTGCAATGTAAAAAATATTTCTATGTATCTCAGTCAAAAATGTTGGAGAAATACAGAACTTTTAAGACTTAAAATTCTTAGTTTTGTATCTATCTTCAGAGCAGTGATTTCAATAGAAGTGGAAGGGAAGGGCGAATGGGGGGAAATTGGAGGGGGTGATGAACCACGAGAGACTGTGGACTCTGAGCAACAAACAGGGTTTTGGAGGGAAGAAGGTAGGGGGTTGGGCGAGCCTGGTGGTGGGTATTGAGAAGGGCACGTATTGCATGGAGCACTTGGTGTGGTGCATGAACAATCATTCTTGTAACACTGAAAAAATAAAATAAACATATTTGGGGGGAAAAAGAAAAAAAGATTATATGCCATATGATCTTCTCAAAATATAAATGTAAAAGTTGTGAGAATTTCAAATAAAAATTTCCAAAGATACACATTAAAAAAAAAAGAAGTGGAAGCTGCCCAAAAGTAGGAAAAGTGGGACATTTCAGAATTATTTAGGATGCACTACCCCCAACTCAGAAATTCTTATACCTCTTCCATCCTGATAAATAATCACTTTAGTGATCCATCACAAATACTGAAAGCAATTTGTCATATCCTTTAAGCAGAGGCTTTACTACTCTAGTCATAGTGCTAGCTGGGCTAAATCCAGCTTTGCTATCACAAAAAAAAATCATGGCAATGAGAGTCTGAGCTCTCAGACTCAAGGTCATGATCTAGACACTATCACAGAGAATGATGAGTATTACTTCTGATAAAATGGGCTAGAAGGGCTACCGTTACCTAATCTCTCTGAATGCATGCCTACAAAATATACAGTCTTCCACCATATACACTTTTCGCTGTCCATATTTGAATAATTGAAAAGGTCTCAATCTATGTCCAGGTCTCTATTTTGAGAAAAGGAGGAGTATTAAAAAGACCTATGTGCAGAAAAATGTTGCATTTGGTTTACTTTATGTTGTCTGACCTGAAATTTCACTTATAAGCTCATTTGTTGTCCCCAGCACAATTAACAATATTTACACACACACACACACACAAACAATATTTACTCACTAAATTGTCCCTTATTTCTTTGCTATAAAATAAAAATATCCATTCTAATTGGCCTAGTTCCCATAATCCTTATGAACCCTTACCTACTACCAGCTTCACAAAGTTTGTGTTGACCATTCAATTTTATTTTCTGCTTCTCTGTTGGTATATTTCAGTGGTAGTTTTTAGCTCTAAAGAGATAGTGTTTGGTATTTTTATTAATGAAATAGGTAGTAGTATCTTGTACACAGTCATATATCCTTAAATCACAAGCTCTGGATCAGGCTTTTCTTTATATTCTGTAGACCTTTTACAATGTTGTATATTTTCACCATCTTAGCTCCACATGCCTTCCAAAACTGTTTTTAAAATATTAAATAATAACTGCTCATATCATATTGTCATACTATGAAAAGGGCAAAGTCATGGGTCATGACCAGTGGAATCAATCCATTCTACAAATACAATTCCATCTGCATTGGCAGTCCTACATTTTGGCTATATTAGTACCGGAAAAAAAACAACTCCAAATACACACTCTACTAACACATCAATTATAGCATCACAGAATGCAATTGGCATTGTAAATAATTATCAACTAATGTGCGTTTGCATAGTTGACTGAAAAGTCCTACTAATTTTAAAGATTTAATTACTTTCTATTATGTGTAACATCAAAAAAGATATATAATTTTATAATCTAAATCTAGAAAAAAATACGAGAAACAGGATGGATTAAGATTCAAATACTGAAAAACAAATATCAGACATACAGATAAATCTCTCCTCTACTAGCCAGTCTCATTAAATAAATTTTGGCTATCAGAAAAGATTAAGAATGAAACCCTACATAGAAAAATCAATAATACTAAATGTACTAAAGTATTTACTAACTTTTATGATTATGTGTGTGAAGCATTTATTTATTATTTTATCCATTCAGTGAAGCAAACAATAAATGGTTTGGTTAGACTAATATGTCACTAAATTAAATAGAAATTTGTGTTTGAGGAGCCATATTTGTACTTGGATTCAAAAAGTCTTTGTAAATACATTTCTCCAGCATTGTATTCAGTTGTTCACTATCAGAGACCTTACTTCTAAATAAGCAAATAGAATAAAAGAAAGACTATAGGGTGCTTTGAATTTAAAAACTTTTAAATATGAAATTGTGGCATATATTTCCCAATAAATGTAGACTATTTTACAGGGAAAGTATGTGTTTTATTCTACTGAAATTATTTGCTTATCATTTTAAATTAATCAGGAAAATTTTCCAGTTTTACTTTAAAAATAAAATGGAAGAAAACATGGATAGGAAATACCCAGTGTCTAGAAAGAAAATAGAATTATAAAATTTTCCCATATAATGCCCTTGAAATTGTGATGTTTGCTTGATACTGTCACTGCTAGGAACAAAGTATGCAATTTTTCTATTCCTAAATTTTCTCCCTACTTTTAAAAATAAAATCCACCTGGCCTCCTTAGAGAAGAACCAGCCTCCTTGCTCATCCCCTAATGCTTTTATCCAATTAAACACATATACTTTAGTCAGATCATTTAGTGCTATAAACATCTGGCCTCAGATTGTAATATGGATTTCAAATTACAAAGAAATAGAGGAAGTTATATAATGTATACTCGAAACTCACTGACTCATAAGCAGTTTTGTTTTGTTCACTAGGCACTATCTTCAGTGGAAGTCATTGTTTTCTTGTCAACCAGTTTCTGATGAAACCATCTTCTTACAAAAAGAAAAGCAGGTAGTCTGGGGAGGGTGGGTGATTGGAGATATCTCTCCTCCTCATCCTCCTCCCACACACAGCAAAATGCAAATTTCCTCTGTTCTGGGAAGAGAGTCTATCCTATTTGCTTTCATTAAAAAAAATTATTGCTTTCTTGAAAATATAAATTGAAGTAATTCCCACTTATTTCTGGCCTCTAAGGAGGTGAGGATACCCAAGGGACTGTGATTTTAAGATTAAACTGTATTCACAAAGGCTATGCCAACTGATTACCGATTTTCAAAGTCTTAGAATACAGTAAAATAAAAGTTAAGAATAAAATACGCCTAAAAAAAAAAAGAATAAAATACGCCTAAACCAAACACAGCATCTCATTGGTGATTGATTCAGTGAGAACTTCGGTATCTTACTATACTTGAGGGTCAGGGTTATTAGAATCATTTTTTCACTGCATACGACAGTAGAAATACTATGTATATATTAGGCTAAATCTGGATAGACTCCATAAAATATCCTGGAAGTTAGATTTTTAAATATATTGCTTATGCCAGCTGATTAATTTAACAGTTGTTTCTAACTTAATGAAAGAAAAGTGGTACACTTTGGGGCTATTCTGGGTCTTGAATTCAACATAAATGGGGATATTTTGAAGTGGAAAGCATAAAATCAAGTATCACACTTGGAAAAATAAAAGACTTGTTTCTCACTCTTGTTATGGTGTTGGGCATGTGCTGTGTAATTGTCTGCTGGTGTTCAATTCTCGTGCCTCACTTACTAAGTGTATGACCTTGGGCAGAGCTTTTCTCTTCTCCGTGACTCAGTTTTCTTATCTGCAAGGTGTAGAATAGTAACACCTACCTCATAAAGTGGTTGTGAATGTTAAAATAATTGATGTGATCCTTGATTTCTCATTTTCTCAACCCTTGTCCACTAGATCACAAGGTCTTATTTGTCTTCCTCTGAACCTATCCCAAGCCTTTCTACCTCTTGCACTCTTCACCATCCCCCATTCATGAAGGCCACCATTATTTTACAGATGCAAAACTTGATCTCCCTACATCTACACGTTTCCACCTCCAAGCCATTTTCCTGTGTAATCATTTTTTTTAAGATTTTATTTATTTATTTGACAGAGAGAGAGTACAAATAGGCAGAACAGCAGGCAGAGGGAGAGGGAGAAGCAGGCTCGCCACTGAGCAGGAAGCCTAATGCAGGTCTCGATCCCAGGACCCTGGGATCATGACCTGAGCCGAAGACAACTGTTTAACCAACTGAGTCACCCAGGTGCCCCCCATCTAATCATTTTAAACAATTTAATCAAATCACATCCTTCCCCTTTAAAAATTCTTTAATGAGCTCTTCTTAGTGCTCCTTAAGAAAAACCTAGACTTTTTAATGGTCAGCATAGTCCAGTGTAATTCATTTCCTCCTCACCCACAAAAGTCACCTCTTACAAGTCTGCTCTTCATTCATTCACCATCCTCTTGTCTTTCCTCACACCTAGCAAGTCCTTCCCCACTGCAGAGTCATGAGAAATGTTCTTCTCCAGGACTGTAATCCCTTCTACCAGTCCTCTACATGAACATCTCCTTTTTTATTCCTGAAGTGTCTTTTTTTAAAAATATTTATTTATTTATTTGATACAGAGAGAGACAGCACAAGTAAGGGGAGCAGCAGGCAGAAGGAGAAGGAGAACCATGCTCCCCGCTGAGCAGGGAGCTCTATCCTGGGGCTCTATCCCAAGATGCTGAGATCATGACCTGAGCTAAAGGCAGATGCTTAACTGACTGAACCATCCAGGCGCCCCCTGAAGTGCCTCTTAAATACAGCATCTCCTTATGCATGATTTCCCTTACCATTCTATTTAAAGTGGCCATCCTATGTTATTCACTATCCCATTACCTTTTATACCAATTATCATGATATTTCATTATCTTACATATTTGTTGTTGTTATCTAGCTATTTTCCCCAATCAGAATATAAACTCCTCAGGGATAGGCCATCTTCATTCTTCTATCTTCTGTGTTTGGCACATAGTAGGTGCTTAACAAATAAGATATCAATAAAGGAAATTCTCACCAGTATTTATGATACTTATAAATGCTCAGTAAGTGGGGGCTGTTATCTTGAGAACGCTTTTATGAAAACTGTATAAATTATCATGTAAAAGAGTATATATATAAATAACTTGAGTATTCTTTTGACATAAAAAAATGAATAAATGTTGTGAGAATGGATAGCATTCAAATGGATCTTATATATTAATATACTTTGAGATCCTAGGAAAAAAGATTTAATTCAATGAAGATAGTGAGTTTCATCTTTGAAAACTGAAGAAATAAGAGAACAGTGGATAGCAGATACAATCTTTGTTGCTTCCTCGTGGCTATGTACCTAACTCCACTGGTCAGCTACTCATGCATAGGCACAATACCACACACACACACACACACAATTAATATGCAGCTGAGCAGGTGGCAGGTGCTGAAATATTTTTCAATTGAGTTGAATTTGAAAAAAAAAACAAAACAGACAATGCCACAGAGAAAGAAGATCGAAGATTTACTACTGGGAACCACACAAATGCTAGCCCATTTGTACAATAGCTTGGACCACGGTTTTTCTGATTACTCAGTGATTCTAACCAACTGGCCAGAATTAATAGTTTATTGACAGAATCACAAACAATTAGTTGTTTAGCTAAACATCAAACTTCTAGAAATAAATTATACAGAAAAATTCCACAGGTTATCCAAGGTCTATAATGGTCCCTATGCATGAGATCTCTCAAAATCCAGGAAACACATACTTTAATACAATGTGAGGTGATAGAAATGCTCTGGGATGGGAAGGAAAGATGAAAATGACACGAGGGGTTTAAAATGTGCCTAGACTTGACTGGAGCAAAGAAGACAGATACTGTCACAGCACAGCACAGAAAGAAGAAAAATGACGACGAGAGATTATAGCTGACAGAAACAGAATCAAGTGACTAGATAGGGTGTTTTGAGGTAAAACAAAATTTGAATTACAGAAAACAAGAAGAGATCAGAGAAAGGCAGACATAGAACACACAAAAAGGAAAAAAAGTTTTGGGAAGCTTTCAATATAGTTGGGTATTCAGAATATCCTATTTATCCCTTATTTAATATAATATAAAAGAATATGCTTCAGTTTTAAAGTCTTTGATTTTTTAAGAAGTTGGTAAACTTTGCTCAAAAAATTTACATTTCAAAAGAAGAGATCTAGATAAATGACATTTCAGAGATCTTAGAAGTTAAGTAAAATGTGCATTTCTAGATGTAAAAACTTTCATTAATACCTGAAGATTTCTGTGCTTTATCAGAAATTTTGTAGAATAAAATATCCTATATATACAGCATGTATAGAACTGAACAGTTTGTAATAATCCCATAGTTTTCAAAGACCAAGCCCAATTAATATCTCCATTGATTAAATCTCTCTTCATAGGGTCTCAAAGTATATTACTGCATGATAAGATTCCTTTGTTACACCTTCTCAGGTGACAAGAGATGTTGTATACATATTGTAGAACAGAAAATAGAACAGATGTTGTGAAATTTCTCTAACTTAAAGCAACAAACCAAACCAAAGAAAACAATTATGATCTCAGATCGGAAGACCCAGTTCACCAGGTCTTTCTCTCTTACTGCCTATAACTAAAATTAATATAATATTGAGCCACCCATTAGAATTTTACCCACTTCTTGTATATGGTGTTATAAAATAAGTCCAATGAAGTAAAAATTTTAAAAATAAATGTCAAATTCTATATTTTATCATTAACTTCAAATAATTCTGTTCATTTGTTCATGTAGCCCTTGGGCCTTTCTAGAATAAAATGCATGAAAATGGATACATATACTTGGAGAAAAAAATTTAAGACTGACTCTCCTCTTTCTTCTTAAAACCATACACTTGGACTCCTGACAGAGGTATCTGAAACTCACAGATTACCAATTTTAATCCCCCATGAATCTACAGGTACATACTCAGCATCTCTGGTACATTATACATTACAAAAGAATTTTCTGAGAAGTTTGTTAACATCCAAGCACCTCAAGTGTTCTGATCCAGGTAATCTAGGCACCCGATTTTGAAAATACTTGCTCTAGGAGTTGACACAGTCATAAAAAGAAAAATACATAACACAAGAACAACATGGAGCTATTAATGAACAGCAGATGTTGCTACACAGTGAATTGTGTGGTCAATAGAGTACAGGCATAGTCTGTGCTTGCTCCACAGGGTTGAAGTTCTCCAAGTTACTCAAGTAAATGATTCCATTTGTTTTTTTCTCATTGAGGTTTTAAGACACAGCCATAACTAAACGAATGAAATGTCTGCCTTCCCACACACACACACACACACACACACACACACACACACACACACACACAAAAGCCTGGGGAATGTATTCTGACTAAAACTGAACTAAATCCTGAACTAAATCCTACAAGTGATCAGTCCAAGTCTTCTAGATTAGGACCATAAGGACCACTTCGGGTGCTGAAATTTATGAGCAGTTAGGAAAACATCTCTCTTATATTCTTCCTTCCAGGTCTAGACCAAAGGCTGTACTCCTTTTCTTATAATTCCCCAATAAGTTGCTCCCCAGTGCTTTCAACTTCTAATTCAAAGTCCTCAGAATGATATACAAGTATCTTGTATCTTCAGGATACAATCTCTACCTCCCTTTTCAGATTCCTATTTGACCATTACATCACCCTGACACTCACTCTAGACAAAGGTAAGATGTTTTCAGATTATAAAACAAGGAAGAGCAACCCCACAGAGAAAGGGGCTTTAGAGTTGGTCGATAAAATGCTTCAGTGATAAGATAAAGAACTTGTGGTCTTTCCATCTCTAAGCTCTAACAAGTATTAGATTCACCCTAAGACTGGTTCCTCTGAAGTTGCATGATGACTTCCAGTAGCAAAGGAGGCTAAACACATCTTTCTACTTATCCAGCAGGAGACAAAAGGAGGCTTCTTATAGTTTCTTTTAAGATTATGAAACTTCTTCCTTAGAATTTTCCAGGAAGTCTCTTTTTGGGTCTCATTGGTCCAGATTGCTGAACCAGATATGAGCTAATAAAGTCCATGTTCTCTCACATTGCCATGCATATCACATTCTTTTGCCCTGAATTTCTTTTCCCCTCAAAATGCTTGACCAGATCCTACTCATCTTATAATACTTATTTCAGATGTCACCTCCTTTTGAAAAAGTTTCCTCATCATCTTACCCCCTCCTTAAATTTAGTTGCCGCCTTTGTAGTCCCAAACACCCCATAAAACCCCTATTTTAACACCGTAGTTGATTTTCTTGTCTAAATTTCCTAAGTGTGTGGACTGTGTATTGTTCACTGCTATAATCACAACACTTAGCACAGTGACTATCAGTGACTAGGTACTTATAGTAGGTGACAAAAAATATGTAATTAACTAGTGGGGGAATAAATAAAACATGATCGCCATAAAAAACCCTCCCTATAAAAAAACAAAGAGCTGCCATGCTAATTATCCATAATACTCCTCTCATTCAAGGAAAGTCAGGTCACTACCTAGGAAGTGTCTTGAGAGCTGGTTATATAGTAATTAATTTGAATGAATGCATGCATCTATGCATGAATGAATGAACAACTGAATGACTGACACATAAATGTTATAAACTTCCTAAAAAAAAGAAATATAATTCTCTGGCAAGTCATCCTCTGGGTAGGAGTCAAATCATAGTTCTAATTTGAATAATCACATTTTATAAATAGAAAACTGATAGCTCTGGCTCCTGTCACCCAGGAGGAAATACCTTACCTCACTCATCAAACCTCGTTTCCACAAACTGTGTTGCCCTCTTCATTGGCTTTACCAGTCTCTCAATTTAATGGTTTTCTTGCTGTGTTTTTTAGAAACATGATTTCTTAGAAGTAATAGAAGCTAAATCAGGGTAGGAATGGAGCCAAGAGTCAGACCAAATAGCCAAGGTTCCTAATTCCTCCTCCTGTTTCCATTAGGTATGCTCTGATTTTAATCCATTTTTTTATTAAAGTTCTTTAAGATTTTATTCTGATTTTTAAAACATTAATCAAAATGGCTAGCATTTATTAATACCTCATGTTGTATCAGATTAAGCATTTAACATGGAATATTAGGGCTTGTAAAAACCCTATAAAATGTGTACTATTACTATCTTATTTTTATATATTCAGAATCTAAACTTAAATGAACACTCTGATAGTGAAATTATAATTTAATAAAAATTTTGTGGAGATCAATTAGATAACATACATTCAAAACCTTTAAAATGTTTATATCCTTTGAAAATATAAACTCATTATCTTTAAGTTATATGGGCACCAATATGGACCAGTAAGACCCAAGGTGTTTTCTTGACAATTTTGGCCTAAACTAGTTGTTTTCGTTGTATTTAACTTATTGACAATCATTCTTCCTCAAAATAAAATATGCAAAATTAGTTCATAAGTTCAACAAAGTACAGATGTGAGTATTTTAAGTCTCTGGTCTTTCTGGGACTTCAGCCTCCCCGTACCAGCCCCTTGGCTCAAGTTTGCATGAAAGTCCAATTATTGTACAAAGCTACAAAGTTTTATAAATAAATAGAGGTGTAATCCTGAAAAGAGAAAGAGTATTAGGGTTGAACTAAAGAGAATAGGTAAGATAATATAAAATAGATCTTGCATGCACCAAAATATATTGGAGTCCAAAGTTGAAATACTAAGACCTTATTGGAACTTTTACAAATTAATTATAAAGAGATGAGCTATCTCAATAAAAATTTGTCTATAAGCTTAAAAATGTGCTCAATCCCTACAGTATTAAAGAACTATGAATTAAAAAACAAGATTTCTATTTAGATTATTAAGTTATCAAATATTGAAAAGAATGATAGAAGTCATTATTCAAAAGCAAGAAATCCAAAAAATGGGCATTTAAGATAAAGCACAACAGGTTATAAATGTATGTAAACTTTGATGGGGGGATTTTAACAAATTTATCAAAAACCTTTCATTAAATATTTTTGCATTCCCCTTCATCCTAAGAAATAATCAGTGAGGTACACAAAGATATAAGAATACGTATCTCAGTATTATTTATAATGCTTGAAAAACTTTAAGCATCTTCAACATCCAAAGACAGGGGGATTGATTAAATAAATTATGCTACATTCGATAATGGAAAGTTATGACCCAGTCAATAAAATTTAATGACTTGGAAAATGCTAAAAATACTTACCAAGTATTTTTTAAAAAGTCTTTAAAATAGTATTTATCATATGAACTCATTTGCATTTTGAGAAAAATAAAGAGACTGAAAAATGTTGCATGGATAATTCCAGTAGAATTTAAAAGATTTCCTATATTTTCAAAGTTTTTTCCAATAAACATATACTGCAATTATGCTCTAATAATTTTGAAAATAAGTGAACATAACTATTTCAGAGCCTACTTAGATTGGAGAACAAAAAGGAGATGACCATGGCTGAACACAAAGAAGCAGTCTAGGAAAGGAAATACTTATTTGAGGGGCAATGCATTGAAGAGAAAAGGGACAGAAATGAATAAATAGCCTTCATTTTTTATAATTTGGACCAAAACAATTCAAACGTGCTTCAGTGTCTTCAATTGACAGATATAAGACAAACTAAAATACATGTACTAAACTCTATGAGGTAGGTTTGCAACTTTGGAATCCTTCCAGGAGCCGAGATAGCAGGAGCCGAGATAGTCAGTCTATTCCTGAAATGAGTATTAATTAAATGAAGACCTACTAACAGTGGGGTATGAAGTTTTCAGAAAACATCATCCTCTCCACTGTTGAGTCACTTCAAATTAGCTAATATCCTGCTAATATCCTTAATAAGCCTACTTCTTTAGCTTAAAATCCTACAGATGACCTTGTCTGTGGTGAGAAAGAAGCAAAAGTTGAAAGTCTTTCCTATGGTCTCCAATGAGAATGATGGAGGATATTTATGGGTGATTGAATCTGTTAAAAGTAAATAAATTCCTCAGTGTGCAGACCAATCTGCTTCTTTTTTTAAAACTTGCATTTTTATTTAAATTCAATTAATTAAATTGTAATACATTATTTTCAGAGGTAGAGGTCAGTGATTCATCAGTCTTATATAATACCCAGTGCTCATTACATCACGTGTGCTCCTTAATGTCTGTCACTCAGTTACACTATCCCCCCACCTCCCTCCCCTCCAGCAACCCTCATTTTGTTCCCTACGATTAGGAGTTTCTTATGGTTTTTTTCTCCCTCTCTGATTTTGTCTGGTTTTATTTGTTCCTTAATTCCCCTATGATTCCCTGTATTGTTTTTTTAAATTGCATATATGAGTGAGATCATATGATAATTGTCTTTCTCTGATTGACCGATTTTACTTAGCATAATACCCTCTAGTTCCAACCACATCATTGCAAATAGCAAGATATCATTTTTGACGGTTGTGTAGTATTCTATCATATATTTTACACACACACACACACACACACACACACACACACACACACACCCCACATCTTCTTTATCCATTCATCTGTCAATAGACATCTGGGCTCTTTCCATACTTTGGCTATTATAGACATTGCTGCTATAACCATTGGGGTACAGGTGTCCCTTTGGATCACTACATTTGTATCTCTGGGGTAAATCCCTAGTAGTACAGTTGCTGGGTTATAAGGTAGCTCTATTTTCAACTTCTTGAGGAACCTCCATAATGTTTTCCAGAGTGGCGGTACCAGCTTCCATTCTCATCAGCAGTGTAGGAGGGTTCCACTTTCTCTACATATTCACCAACATTTGTCTTTTCTTGACTTGCTCATTTTAGCCATTCTGACAGATGTGAGGTGATTTCTCATTGTGGTTTAATTTGTATTTCTCCGATGCCAAGCGATGTAGAGCATTTTTCCGTGTGTCTGTTCACCATTTGTATGTCTTCTTTGGAGAAATATCTTTTCATGTCTTCCATCCATTTCTTGATTGGATTATTTGATCCTTGGGTACTGAGTTTGATAATTTTTTTAATAGATTTTGCATACTAGCCCTTTATCTGATATGTCATTTGCAAATATCTTCTCCCATCCTGTCAGTTGTCTTTTTGTTTCATCAACTGTTCACTTTGCTGTGCAGAAGGTTTTCACCTTGATGAAGTCCCAAGAGTTCATTTTTGTCTTGTTTCCCTTGCATTTGGAGACATGTCTAGCAAGAATTTGCTTTGGCGGAGATTACAGAGGTTGCTGCCTTTGTTCTTCTCTAGGATTTTGATGGATCCCTGTCTGATATTTAGGTCTTCCATTCATTTGAAGTCTATTTTTGTGTATGGTATAAGGAAATGGTCCTGTTTCATTCTTCCGCATATGGCTGTCCAATATTCTCAACATCATTTGTTGAAGAGACTGTCTTTTTTCCACTGAATATTCATTTCTGCTTTGTGGAAGACTGGTAGACCATAGGGTTGAGAGTCCATTTCTTGGTTCTCTATTCTTTTCCATTGATCTATGTGTCCGTTTTTGTGCCTGTACCTACTGTCTTGATGATTACAGTCCTGTAATAGAGCTTGAAGTCCGGAATTGTGATGCCGCCAGCTTTGGTTTTCTTCTTTTTCTTTTTTTAATATTTTATTTATTCATTTGACAGAGAGAGAGAGAGATCACAAGTAGGCAGAGAAGCAAACAAAGAGAGGGAAGCAGGCGCCCGACCGAGAGGAGAGCCCGATAAAGGGCTCCATCTCAGGACCCTGAGATCATGACCTGAGCCGAAGGCAGAGGCCCTAACCCACTGATCCACCCAGGCACTCCCAGCTTTGGTTTTTTATTTCAACATTCCTTTGGCTATTTACGGTTTTTTTCTGGTTCCATACAAATTTTAGGATTATTTGTTTCAGCTTTGTGAGAAAAGTTGATGGTATTTTGATAGGAATTGCCTTGAATGTATAGATTCCTCTAGGTAGCATAGACTTTTTTTTTTTAAGATTTTTACTTATTCATTTGACAGAGAGACAGCGGGAAAGGGAACACAAGCAGGGGGAGCGGGAGAGGGGGAAGCAGGCCTCCCACCGAGCAGGCAGCCCAACGCGGGGCCTGATCCCAGGACCCCAGAACCATGACCCGAGCCAAAGGTAGACGCCCAATGGCTGAGCCACTCAGGCACCCAGCATAGACATTTTAACAATATTTATTCTTCCAACCCATGAGCATGGAAGTTTTGTCATTTCTTTGCGTCTTCCTCAATCCTTTCAAAAGTGTCCCATAGTTTTCTGGGTACAGATCCTTGGCCTCTTTGCTTAGGTTTATTCCTAGGTATGTTAGTTTTTGATGTAATTGTAAATGGGATCAACTCTTTAATTTCTCTTTCTTCTCTCTCATTGTTAGTGTATAGAAATACAACTTATTTCTGTGCATTGATTTTATATTGTGCCACGTTGCTGAATTCCTATATGAGTTCTAGCAATTTGGGGGTGAAGTTTTTTGGGTTTTCCACATAAAGTACCACGTCATCTATGAAGAGGGAGAGCTTGACTTCTTCTTTGCCGATTTGGATGCCTTTTATTTCTTTTTGTTTTCTGATTACTGAGGCTAATACTATGCTTAACACTGGTGACAGTGGACATCCCTGCCATGTTCCTGACCTTAGGGGAAAAGCTGAGAGATTTTCCCATTGTGAACGATATTCACTGTGGGCTTTATGATATTAAGGTATGTTTCCTCTATCGCTACATTGTGAAGACTTTTAATCAACAAAGGATGCCATACTTTGTCAAATGGTTTTGCTGCATCTATTGAGAGGATCATGTAGTGTATCACGTTGATTGATTTGAGGATGTTGAACCATGTTTGAGCCCAGGAATAAATCCACTTGGTAATGGTGAATAATCCTTTTAATGTACTTTTGAATCCTACTGGCTAGTATCTTGGTGAGAATTTTGCATCCATGTTCATCAAGGATATTGGTCTGTAATTTTCCTTTTTGATGGGAGTCTTTGTCTGGTTTTGGTAAGGTAATGCTGGCCTCATAGAAAGAGCTGGGAAGTTTTCCTTCCATTTTGATTTTTTGAAACAGCTTCAGGAAAATAGGTATTAATTCTCCTTTAAATGTTTGGTAGAATTTCCTTGGGAAACCATCTGGCCCTATACTCTTGTTTTTTGGGAGATTTTTGATTATCATTTCAATTTCTTTGCTGGTTATGGGTCTGTTCAGGTTTTCTATTTTTTCCTCTTTCAGTTCTGGTAGTTTGTACATCTCTAGGAGTGCATCCTTTTTTTTTTCCCAGATTGCTTAATTTGTTGGCATACACATGCTCATAACATGTACTTATAATTGTTTGTATTTATTTGGTGTTGGTTGTGATCTCTCCTCTTTCACTCATGATTTTATTTATTTGGGTCCTTTTTCTTCTTTTAGATAAGTCTGGCCAGGGGTTTATCACTCTTATTAATTCTTTCAAAGAACCAGCTCCTGCTTTCATTGATCTGTTCTAATGTTTTCTGGTTTCTAGTTCATTGATTTCAGCTTTAATCTTTATTAATTCTCTTCTGCTGGGTTTAGGCTTTATTTGCTATTCTTTCTCCTTTAGGTGTAAGGTTAGGTTGCTAAGGTTTGTAAGGTTAGCTATTCTTTCTCCTTTAGGTGTAAGGTTAGGTTGTGTATCTGAGATCTTTCTTGTTTCTTGACAAAATCTTGTTTTGCTATACACTTCCGTCTTAGGACCTCCTTTGCTGTATCCCAAAGGTTTTGACATCTGTGTTTTCATTTTCATTTGTTTCCATGAGTTTTTTAAATTCTTCTTTAATTTCCTGGTTGACCCATTCATTCTTTAGTAGGATACTCTTTAGCCTCCACAAATTTGAGGTTTTTTTGAAATTTCCTCTTGTGATTGAGTTCAAGTTTCAAAGCATTGTGATCTGAAAAGAGGCAGTGAATGATACCAATGTTTTGATACAATTTGAGATCTGATCTATGACTCAGTATCTGATCTTTCTGGAGAATGTTCCATGTGCACTCAAGAAGAATGTGAATTCTGTTGCTTTAGGATGGAATGCTGTGAATTTATCCGTGAAGTCCATCTGGTCCAGTGTGTCATAAAAAGCCCTTGTTTCCTTATTGATCTTCTGCTTAGATGATCTGGTCATTGCAGTAAGTGGGATGTTAAAGTCCCCTACTATCATTGTATTATCAATGTTTGTGTTTAATTTTGTTATTAATTGGCTCATGTAATTGGCTGCACCCATGTTATAGGCATAAATATTTACAACTGATAGAGCTTCTCGGTGGATAGATGCTTTAATTATGATACAGCATCCTTCCTCGTTTTTTATTACAGTTTTTGGTTTAAGATCTAATTTGTTTAAGGATTACCATTCCAGCTTTCTCTCGATATTCATTAGCATGATAAATAGTTTTCCACCCCCTCACTTTCAATCTTGAGGTATCTTTGGGTCTATAATGAGTCTCTTGGGGTGCCTGGGTGGCTCAGTGGGTTAATGCCTCTGCCTTCAGTTCAGGTCATGGTCTCAGGGTCCTGAGATTGAGCCCCACATCGGGCTCTCTGCTCAGCAGGGAGCCTGCTTCCCCCTCTCTCTCTGCCTGACTCTGCCTACTTGCGATCTCTCTCTCTCTCTCTCTGACAAATAAATAAATAAAATCTTTAAAAAATATAAAAATAAAATAAAATGAGTCTCTTGCAGACAACATACCAATGGGTATTGCTTTTTTAGCCAATCTGATACTCTATGTCTTTTGATTGGAGCATTAAGCCCATTTACATTCAGAGTAACCTATAAAGTCACTGTTTCTGTAAATTGTCTTTGTTCCTTGCTGGTCTATATTACTTTTAGGCTGTCTCTTCACTTAAAGGATCCCTTTTAATATTTCTTGCAGGGCTGGTTTAGTGATCACAAATTCTTTTAGGTTCTATTTATCTTGGAAGCTTTTTATCTCTCCTATTTTGAATAACATCCTTGCTGGATAAAATATTCTTTGGCTGCATATTTCTCATTTAGCACCCTGAATATACCATGGAAGTCCTTTCTGGCCTGCCAGACCTCTGGGGATAGGTCCACTACCAGCCTAACATTTCTACCCTTGTAGGTTATGGACCTCTGTCCCAAGCTGCTTTCTGGATTTTCTCTTTATCTCTGAGATTTGCAAGTTTCTTTATTATATATCAAGGTGTTCACCTATTTCTATTGATTTTTGAGGGGGGTCTCTGTGCCCCCTGGACTTGAATGCATGCTTCCTTCCCCAGATTAGGGAAGTTGTCTGCTATAATTTGCTCCAGTATACCTTCCGGGCTGTCTCTGTCTTTCCTCTTCTTCTGGGATCCTAATTATTCTAATATTATTTCACTTTATCATATCACTTCTCTCTCAAATTCTCCCCTTATGATCCAGTAGTTATTTCTCTCTCTTTTTCTCAGCTTTGTTTTTCTCCATCATTTGGTCTTCTATATCACTAATTCTCTCTTCTGCCTCATTTATCCTAGCAGTAGACGCTCCAGTTTTGATTGCATCTCTTTAACAGCTTTTTTTCTTTTTACTTGACTAGTTTTTTGTTCTTTTATGTCTCTGAAAAGGATTTTCTAGTGTCTTCTATGCTTTTTTTTTCAAGCTCAGCTAATATCTTTATAATCATTATTCTGAACTCTAATTCTGACCTCTTACTCATGGACATACTGATTAGGTCCCTGGAAGTCAGTACTGCCTCTTGTTCTCCTTTTTGAAGTGAGTTTTTCCATCTTGTCATTCTGTCCAGAGAAGAACAGATGAATGAGAGAACAAAATACTAAAATGGCAACAACTACTCCAAAGAAATATACACTAAACAATCAGAAAAGATTCAAAACTAAAGAAAAAAAGTAGGGGCGCCTGGGTGGCTCAGTTGGTTAGGCAACTGCCTTCGGCTCAGGTCATGATCCCAGGGTCCTGGGATCGAGTCCCACATTGGGCTCGCAGCTCCACAGGGAGTCTGCTTCTCCCTCTGACCTTCTCCGCTCTCATACTCTCTCTCACTGTCTCTATCTCAAATAAATAAATAAAATCTTAAAAAAAAAAGAAAGAAAAAGAAAGAAAAAAGAAAATAGAAATTTTAAAAAAAGAGAGAGAGAGAATATAATCAGACAGGTGAACAGAACAGAGTAATACACTGGATCCTGTGTATATTTTGGTCTGTTTGCTAGAAAACTAGATCCTAAAATTATAAAGAAAGAAAAATTTATATATGTACAAAAATAAATTAAATACATTGAAAGGATAGAATGTAACCATAAAGATAAAAATTAAAAAAGACTCACCAAAAAAAAAAAAAGAGGGAGAATATGATCAGACAGGTGAAGGAAGAGAACAGAGCAATACACTAGATTCTGGGTGTATTTTGGTCAGTTTGTTAGAAGAACTTGTATCCCAAAATTGTAAGGAAAGAAAAACATACCTATCTATCTACACAAAAAAATAAAATTAAATACAATGAAAGGGTAGAATGTAAGTGTAAAAGTGAAAATTAAAAAAAAAATCTTTTTTAAAGAGTTGATAAAATAAGAAATTGGGTGAAAAAGGAAACAGAAAAAATAAAATTGAAAGACTAAAGACTTGTAGGGAAAAAACATGAATTCTATATACTATTTTCCCCTAGTGCTGGAGTTTTGTACATCTCTATGACCAGTAAACATGGGCTTAGCTGGATGCTCTTGCTGATCTGGGAATGGGGCCTGTTATGCTGATTCTCTGGTATCTTTGCTCCAGGTGGAATTGTACCCCCCTTGCCAGGGGGCCAGGTTAAATCAGCCACTCCAGATTTTTTTATGTCTTTTGCTCCCTGAAGGCTTTCCTTTAGAATATGAGAATGAAAATAGCAGCCTCCTAGTCTCTATTACTGGAGCTGACAACTCGGGGTCCCACTCCTCAGTGTGCTCTCAGGGAAAAGCAGTCAATCACTCCTGTCTTCTCCATTTCTGTCTGCACTCTGTGCTCACCCAGTCTTTGACAGTATTTTTGTTTTAGGTACGAAGTCTTGTTTCAAGTCCCCAATCCCTGCAAACTCCTGCAGCATGCACTTGCTCCACTCCTTTTGGGGAGGAGTCTCACCAGCGTTCTGCCACTTGCTGGGCCCCTGCTTGGAGTCACCCAACCACAGGGCAGTTTGTGGTTTATGGCAACCCTGAGCTATGAGCCCACTCCTGGTTTCACTCATTGCAGCAAACTTCCCCGCTCTGATGCCTGGGAACTCTGCCACACTCAGGTACACCGGGCTTCTTATTACCCTGGGGATCCCAAGACCATATTGCCTCACCTAGGATTCTGTCCCATTTTGCCATCTGAGAGCCTTTCAGGCAGGGATGTCCCTCACTGGAGCAGAATTCTACAAGTTCTAATTTTGTACTTCACTGCTCTATCATGTTCCTGTACTGGTTGCTGGAGGCTCCCACCCCCCACCCCCCACTCCCAGTTTATTTTCCCATATAACACCTTGGATTCACTTCACTGAACCTCCTACCTTATAGAAAGTGATCGCTTTTCTATTTGTAGAGTTGCAGCTATTCTTTTAGATCTCTGGTTGAGTTCACAGGTATTCAGAATGCTTTGATAGCTATCTAGCGGAATTCCTGGAACCAGACAAAACTAAAGTCTCCTACTCCTCCACCACCTTGGACTATCTCCCAGCAGTCTGCTTCTGATATCAAACTGCAAAGCTTCAAGCAAAGTACTTGGTGGTATCCCCATCATAATAAGAAATGTTATCATCAATTTAAGAAAAACATCTTTTAAGGTTTTTCCCAATATTCCTATTAAGAACTTTTAACAGAGTCGTTTCATTATAAGAATTTCTCTCACTATGTTAGGAGGGACTTTCTTTGTTTTACACTGGCAACATTGATATCCCACCTATCTTCTTACAAAGTACAAGGGTATATGTCTTTCAGCTTAAATAGAAGACTTTCAATTTGCAAATCTGTCCCTTTCTTTACTTTGAGAAATAGTATTAACTGATACATTTACAAAGGTAAACATACATGTTTAGTTTATTTATTTATTTATTTATTTATTTATTTTACTAGAGCATGCAAGACATATGCACTGCATGGTGAAAAATTAAATATGGTATATACTGAGGGATTCTGCCAAAATGTCAGTCTCTTCTTAATGTTTCAGTGGTCTTCTTAATGCTTAGTAATTTCATTAACATATAGTCTTCTTTAATCTTGTCTTATTACTTGTTGTTAAAGGGTACTAAAGTAATCTACAAGTTTGACAGAAGTTTTTTTCTTTCTTATTTTGAATGTGTCAAATTTCTATCAGTCTCATTGAGTTTGATTTCCATTCAGAAGTTAATGAGGCTAAATTAAATAACCCTAAGTCAAGTCATGTCTATTTTTATTGGCTCACAGAAAAATAGAGTTGGAAGGAGGCTTAAAGGACAGCAATGACCGTCCCCAAAACAGGAATTTCCTCTTCAACTTTTCTAGTGAATGGTCGTCAAGACTCTATTTGAACATGACCAGACATGAGGAACTTTGTATGGTAGACATGGTGATGTGCTACCAAACACTCTTCAGTGAATGACTTGTTGTCCAGCTGCCAGAGGGCTAATGGTAAAACAGCCCTCTCTGAGGATTGCCTCAATTGCATAGACCTGCCTTGACTAGTGCCCATTTCAGGATACCCACAGTCAATGACAGATATAGGATTAAGAAGGCCTAATTATCCTGGCCCATCTGAAAACAATTCTGAAGGGCCACTGGGCTTCCACTGCAGTTCAACTCCTCATGCAAAGTCCTTTTTAATTTCCCTGCTTTCCAAGAGCACTTTTCTTTCTTATAATTTTTTTTAATTTGAATATAATTGACACACAGTGTTATGTTATTTTGGATATACAATATAGTGATTTAACTAATTTAAACATTATGCTAAGCTCACCACAAATGTAGCTCCCATCTGCCACCATACAATACTATTACAATATAATTGACTATATTCCCTATGCTATGCCTTTTATTCCTGTCTTATTCATTCTTTAACTGGAAGGTTATATCTCCCACACTCCTTCACCCATTTTGCCCATTCCCCTAGTCCCCCTTCCCTCTGGCAACCATCAATTTGTTCTCTGTATTTATAGGTCTATTTCTGCTTTTGTTTGCTTATTCATTTGTTTTGGGTTTTTTTAGATTCCACATATGAGTGAAATATATGGTATTTGTCTCTCTCAATCTGACTTATTTCACTTAGCATAATACCCTCTAGGTCCATCCATATTGTCACATATTATCACAAATGGCAACATCTTACCCTTTTGTGTGGCTACATAATATTCCATTGAAAGTGTGTGTGTGTGTGTGTGTGTGTGTGTGAGTGTGTGTGTGTGTGAGACATCTTCCTTATCCATTCACCTATTGATGGACACTTGGGTTGCTTCCACATCTTGGTTATTGTAAATAACACTGCAAAAAACAAGAATGCATATATCTTTCATTTTTGGGGGGCAAATACCCAGTAGTTTAATTATTGAATCTTATGGTATTTCTATTTTTAATTTTTTGAGGGAACTCCAAACTGTATTCCATAGTGACTGTACCAACTTACATTCCCACCAACAGTGCATGACTAAGGGGTTAATATGCAAAATATATAAAGAACTTATACAATTCAATACCAAAAAAACAATCCCCCCAAAATGGGAAAAGAACCCAAATAGACATTTTTCCAAGAGAACTTTTCAATAAATTCCCTGCATACCAAACCATGTCTCAGAGACTGCGTCAAGGGAACCCAATCTCCAAAGCTACCTTTGCATATAGCCTCATCCATCATTGTCTTTGTTTTAATCCTACTGAACCCCAAAATATGCCTCTTTTTTAAAAAAGATTTTATTTATTTGACAGAGAGAGACATAGCAAGAGAGCGAACATAAACAGGGGAATGGGAGAGGGAGAAGCAGGCTTCCTGCCGAGCAGGGAGCCTGATATGGGGCTGTATCCCAGGACCGTGGGATCACAACCTAAGCTGAAGGCAGATGCTTAATGACTGAGCCACCCATGCGCCCCCAAAAATATGCCTATTGCATTTTCACTTAGAGAATCTTCTCCTGGGGCACCTAGGTGACTCAGTCAGTTGAGCATCCAACTCTTGATCTCGGCTCTGGTCATGATCTCAGGGTCATGAGATCAAGCCCCATGTCAGGCTAATTCGGTGGGCATGGAGCCTGCTTAGGATTCTCTCTCTGTCCCTCCCCCTCCTCTCTCTCTATCAAAAAAAAAAAGAAAGAAAACCTCCTGTCCTCAGAAACAACACAAATATGGGGAATATTCAGTTGTTTGAAAATTCCTTTAAATATTTGATTTTGTTGGAATTTCTCAACACATAAAGAAATAATATTATGACAGTATAACTACATCAATATTTATGTCAATATATAACTTGTAATTCTTCCTCTAAATATTAAAAAAAGAAATTTACTACAATGGAATATTATTCAGCCATTAAGGCATGACTCATGGCACCCATAGCAGTGAGAAGTTGAGGAGGTGGGCAAGTACCACTGGCCCAGAGGACCAAATCAACGCCATCCAGAGGGGCGGCAGGAGGGCAAGCCAGATTGGACTATTGGCACCGTGGCTGCAAGGGGGACTGGACATTACCAACCTGGTCAGAGAGGAGGGGGGCGCCAGCCTGTCCCAGCTGCAGTGCAACCCCAGGAGGGCGTGAGATTTAGCTTCCAAGGCGGCAGCCACAGCGGCAGTCGTGGGCACCATAGGTTCACTCTGAGGTGAGAAAGGAGGGTGCACCTTGCCTGGATCATGGTTGATATATTCAGCCATTAAAAAGAATAAAACTTTGCCATTTGCTTAAACATGGATAGACCTTGAGGCATTATGCTAAGTTACATAAATCAGAAAGAGAAAGACAAATACTGTATGATCTCACTTAAATGTAGAATCTAAAAAAGAAAAACAAAAACCAAAAGCTAAGCTCATTGATACAGAAAATAAATAAGAAATCTGAAAACATTTCCCACATCATTCCCTATTTGCCATTATCTTGAAATTTGAAGATATTTTCTAAAAACAAACAAACAAACAAAAAACAACCACACAGCTCTTCAGTGTGATAATTTTACATAGATTTCTCCTGTCTAAAATATGCCTAAATCTTCTCTTTTAAATACATGTATTTTCCTTCCATATTAAACAATTTTCTCTATATTTACAGATCTAGGTTTTGAAATCTAATGACATACTTACTAGTCACATGGTCCTTGACAGGTTTTTCAATTTCTGAGTCCCTATTTTCTAATCCTAAAAATGTAAAAATATAGCCTACAAATGTGATTTGAGAAATAAATAAGCTGTCCATGTAAATTGACACAGTGGTTAAGAGCACTGGAGTCAGATGTTTGCATTTTAAATCCAATAAAGTTACTTAACTTTATAATAAATAATTTTTCTCATACATAGGTTGAAGATAATAAGAGCACTTACTTTATATCCATGACTCTAAATTTTACATTTATATAAATGAAATAATCTACATAAATAATTTAGTATAATGACTGCTGAACTATTATTAATTGCTATTATTTTTTAAGAACCTGGAATACAATAGACATTCAATAATTGTTGGTGCTCTCACTCTTCTCTCGATCACCAACCACTGTATCTTTTACCTTTAACTATTCTCTATGGAAAGTACATGTGTCCTTTAGCTATCTTATTCTTATCAATAGTGATGGGTAAGGGGCACAAGTCTATGGTTTTTGGCAAATAACCCTAATACCCTAATTGAAAACCTCTTTAATGCTTTAGTCCAATTTTTTAGGATCTTTTGAAAACATCCAGTTAAATACCATCCACTGGTGCTAAATGAGACCCAAGGTAGATGGACAAATAAATGTATTTAACATTTATTGCCTTAGGCAATTTTTCACATAGGCAGCCCATGTAATATTTTATTTATTAGCATAACCTTGAACTATCTCTTTCTATCCAAAGGGTAAGTATTCTTGAATAGATAAAATTTTTAAATAATATAAGCATATTATTATATACTTTAATGATTCTCATACAGCATGAATGGGATTTAGGAGGGGGAAGGAAGTCTTTGTATTCAACATAATCTTACATGGCTCATCAGAGCTTTTACTGTGTCATTTTCTTAACTTATTAAAGTTGTTTTTTTCTTCCATTTAATGAACTACTATTACACAAAATTCTATAACCAGTCATGTACTTTTAAAAATATATCTTGTTATCAAGGCACAGGTTTATAAAAAGATAGTTATTCAGTGTTAGTACTTCAATCCCGATCTGACACAAATGCTAAATCTTCTATTAATCAATATGTTCTCATTATTCTTGGCAGACCACTAAGCACTATAAAAATAAGTCAAATACCACTTTTTTTTAAAGGTGTTTGTTTGTTTGTTTGTTTTGAGAGAGAGAGGAGCATGTGCGACTCTCATGAGGTAAGGGAAGGGGAGAGGCAGAGGGAGAGAGAGAGAGACAGAATCTTAAGCAGGCTCCATGCCCAGCATGGAGCGAGAGACAGTGCTCCATCTCATGACCCTGAGATCACGACCTGAGCAGAAATCAAAAGTCGGCCACTTAACTGACTGAGCCACTCAGGTACCCCACAAATACCACTTATTAATTCCACTTCAATAATGTTTTGACTTCACAAATTTTCTTCAAAACTAAAAAAGGTGACGCTGACTTAAAATAAAAATTTTCATTTTCCCATCATGCCAAAATGTTTCGAATACTCTTGTGCTAAATGACAGAACATTAATTTTAGAGTGACAAGTATCCCCACAAAACTCATTATGCTAATATAATTAAAATTTCTAACTTAGGGTAAAGTCAGGTCGATTCATTCAGAAATAGAGGCAGCAATTGTTATTGAGCATGGCATAATGAAAATAGATTAATCAAACCAACATCTATACATGCATAGATTCTTTAAATAACTCTAGCTTCTAGATGCCTGTATCTCACTTTATCAATAAGACACAGTATTCTTCCTCCTGACAAAATTGCAAGTTTGCTTTAAAATGAACCATTTCCTCTTATGGTTTGTTTCCTTCCCCATCCCATCTTGTTTCATTTCTCCTCCCCACCCCCCACGACCCCCTGCCCTGCCTCTCAAATTCTTCATATCAGAGCGATCATCTGATAAT
Organism: Nasua narica; assembly: GCA_028533885.1. Taxonomy (NCBI): domain Eukaryota; kingdom Metazoa; phylum Chordata; class Mammalia; order Carnivora; family Procyonidae; genus Nasua; species Nasua narica. The sequence goes on along the minus strand of CM052802.1, from coordinate 71,396,425 downwards.
TGACTTTCTCTGACTGACTTATTTCACTTAGCATAATACCCTCTAGTTCCATCCACATCATTGCAAATGGCAAGATTTCATTTCTCTTGATGGCTGCATAGTATTCCATTGTGTGTATATATATACCACATCTTCTTTATCCATTCATCTGTTGATGGACATCTAGGTTCTTTCCATAGTTTGGTTATTGTGGACATTGCTGCTATAAACATTCGGGTGCATGTGACCCTTCAGATCACTACATTTGTATCTTTAAGGTAAATACCCAGTAGTGCGATTGCTGGGTCATAGGGTAGCTCTGTTTTCAACATTTTGAGGAACCTCCATACTGTTTTCAGAGTGGTTGTATCAGCTTGCATTCCCACCAACAGTGTAGGAGGTGTAGGAGGGTTCCCCTTTCTCCGCATCCTCGTCAACATCTGCCGTTCCCTGACTTGCTAATTTTAGCCATTCTGACTGGTGTGAGGTGATATCTCACTCTGGTTTTGATTTGTATTTCTCTGATGCCGAGACAAACCATAAGAGACTCCTAAACTCACAAAACAAACTAATGGTGGCTGGGAGGTGGGGGTATAGGTTTATGGACACTAGGGAGGGTATGTGCTACGGCAAATGCTGTGAAATGTGTAAGCCTGTTGATTTACAGACATGTACCCTGGGGCAAATAATACATTATATGTTAATAAAAATTTTTTTAAAAAAAGAAAAAGAAAAGAAAATGAACCATTTCCAACAATTGTGAAATTAAATTTTCTCAACTAACAAAAAATAAATCTTTAGCTTGGGAAAAATACTTTAAATAGGTAGGAAATATAAATCTGGAACTGCAATGAGAAATAAGTCTGCTATTATATTTGGAGACTTCAATATCCTTCTTTCAGTAGGAATAATTCAGATGGAATGTAGAATGCAACAAAAAAACCTACCTGTAATTATTACAAACGTGTAAGGCAACCTCACAGAAAGGAGTGAGGAAAAAGGTACTGACCTGAGTACATTTAGAAACAAATGGCATCTGGGGGCACCTGAGTGGCTCAGTGGGTTAAAGCCTCTGCCTTTGGCTCAGGTCATGATCTCAGGGTCCTGGGATCGACCCCGCATCAGGCTCTCTGCTCAGCGGAGAGCCTGCTTCCTCCTCTCTCTGCCTGCCTCTCTGCCTACTTGTGATCTCTCTCTCTGTCAAATAAATAAATAAAATCTTAAAAAAATTAAAAAAAAAAAGAAACGAATGGCATCTGTAAAACTAAAGCCAAAAGGAACTGCACATAAGCATTGTATTATAATTGATAAAGATTAACAATTTCGACACTGCAAATATGTATTCTGCAATTGAATAATTCGGTAAGTGGATGGCATGAGTGGGAGCCAGATTTCTCACTACTAGAGTGGAAATTCACAGACAAGTAAGGGAAAGAGGCTATAATGATCCATGCAATAATGTATTAGAGTTGGAGACATCAATAAGAATTCGGATTTTACTGGTTACGTATAGAAATATGTGTGCGTCTGTGTACATGGGTTAGTATACACATACATTTATATACTCTGTCAGCTGAGGGGGTCTAGAAGCAATGGGATCCTAGTAGCAACAAGAATACCTAAGGCCCAGGGGCATGTGGGTGGCTTGGTCAGTTGAGTGTCTGACTCTTGTTTTTGACTCAGGTCATGCTCTCACGGTCTTGGGATAGAGCCCTACATCAGGCTTTTGCACTCAGAATGGAGTATACTTGTCCCTCTCCCTCTGCTCCTCCCACTGCTCATGTGCTTGCACACTTGCTCTCTCTGAAGTAAATAAATAAATAAAATTTAAAAAAAAAAAGAATACCTAAGGCCCAGATATTTGTTTCTAATTTTTCAGTTAGAGGAACCAGAGAAATGGCTAATTCTAGTACTAGAGCAGGAAATATACAAGGTGAGCTCTTGTAGTGACAGAAATTAAGTTCCTATGGAGTATTCCCAAAAAAGGTAAACCATAATGACAGGGCTATGTCAAACAGGCACAAGAACCAACTGAAAGAGATTCCAGTGGCCAAAGTGGAACAACTTGAATAACAAAATTAAGTAGTATTGGATTATAGCCCAAGTATATAATAAATATCATGAGTCCATATAAATATATGTCCATATAAATAATGTCCATATAAATATATGATATAAATAAATGGTTAAATTAATCAATGGAGGGGGGCACCTGGATGGCTCAGTGGGTTAGACAGAGCCTCTGCCTTCAGCTCAGGTTATGATCCCAGTGTCCTTGGATAGAGCCCTGTATCAGGCTCTCTGCTCAGCACGGAGCCTGCTTCTCTCCCTCTCTCTCTCTGTCCACCTCTCTGCCTACTTGTGATCTCTCTCTCTCTGTCAAATAAATAAATAAAATCTTTAAAAAAATTAATCAGTGGAGAAAAGACAATCTCCCTCGAAGAAGAATTCTAAATAAATTTATATAGATACCTTCTCCCTACGGAGGGGAAGCAAAACTCCTGGCTCCTTAAGGGAAGTCTGCCCATAGTAACTTCTTGCAAAGAGTACAGTATAGAAAGGGAGAGAAAAGAGTAAGTTTAAAGTAGGAAAACCTAAAACCACTATTTCAGCCAAGTGATCAAGGTCAACATCAACAGTCATAAATCATGTTGACATTATGCAACCTTGATAATGTAATGAAAATGATACTTTACCTCTGTGCTCTTCCTCCTGAAAACCCACAACCTGGCTAATTAGGAGGAAAAGTTCAGACAATTCCAACAAAGGGACATCCTACAATATACCTGACCAGTACTCCTGAAAATGGCCAATGTCACCAAAAATAAAGCAAGTCTATGAAACTGTCACAGCCAAGAGGAGCCTAAGAAGACATAACAAATAAATGTAATGTGGTAACCTGGATGGAACCCTAAAGCAGGAAAAAAAAAGTCATTTAATAAGGGATAAATGACATCTCAATGACCTGCTACTTTAATTACAATCAACAGACCCTTGAAGCAAATTGTAATAAACAAACTGAGGTCAAAGTATGTACTGAGCCTTACACCTTCACTGTTTAACAAAGAAAACATGAAAATAAACCAACTAAATATTCAATTCATGGGAAAAGAAAAACCTAAAATAGAAATATATATAGAAATATAAGGAAAAGAAATATAAGGAAAAAAAATAGAAATATAAGGAAAACAAGAGGAAAGAGGTAAAGTCTTAAATATATATATATTTTTAATTCATGAGTAACTAAAGAAAAAAATAGGTCTGGTAAATAATCTAAATTTTATTTAAAACATGAACCAGACATTCCTCCAGCAAGTTGGCTTACTTTAGTTTTGCTTTGTAAAGGAAAAACACTGGCATCCATAAGCAAAAGAAGAAATGGAATATAACAGATAAAATTGTATTATTTTACATTATAACAGACAGACTGAGGGAACATGAAGCAATTTTAGATACAGATCCTGCAATGCAAGACCTTATAAATCAGCATAGAAAGTATACAAATAACTTGTAGGTGAGACAATATTCCTTAACTATCACATGAATACTTCTACTACAACTATAAGTAGAGCCAGCTATATGTAGGAGGAGAAGCAGGATACTTTAGTAACAGGAAAGCTGCAGAAGGAGTAAGTTTCCATAAGCAATGGATAACCAGTAAACTAAACCACAGTGACATCACACAGAATGGATTCAGCATAGATGGAAAGCCCCTTTCTGTACTACAGTCTCTGAAATGGATAGCAATTAAAAAGTGACTGGATGCCCAGAGTCTGTCAACAAAATAGCATGTCAATTTTCAAAAAATAGAGAAAGGGAAGACAGAGTAAGAAAGACTAAGAAGAAAGTAGAACAAATACAATCTGATTCCTTCTGAGGAGGCATCATCATGAAGAGTTCCATTTTGTTAGCTTTCATAAACTCATCATTTTAAGACTGATGAGTACCTCAGAGATAATATTCTGAATCCCCCTCATTTTACACATGGGAAGCATGTTCCTAGATGAGGAACAAGGAAAATCACACATTCAAGAAGAAACTCCAGACTCTAGATTTACAGTAGTTATTATTCCCTTATACAGAATAACATCCTATTTACTCCAACAAAAGATATAATACAAAGTAATGCACCATGATTTTTCACTATTTTTTTTTCATTTCTTTATTATATTTTTATTTTTGTATATTTTGAGCAACACCTACATTGCTGTGGGGTAGGAGAAGAAAGGAAAAGGAAAAAAGGAAGCTATCTTCAAATTTCATTTTGTGGGTCGCCTGGGTGGCTCAGTCGTTGGGCGTCTGCCTTCGGCTCAGGTCATGATCCCAGGGTCCTGGGATGGAGCCCCGCATTGGGCTCCCTGCTGAGCAGGGGGCCTGCTTCTGCCTCTGCCCCTCCCCTCCACTCCTGTTCTCTCTCTGGCTCTCTCTCAAATAAATGAATAAAATCTTTATAAAAAAAAATTTCATTTTGTTCCATTTCTATAGGGCTTTTCTGCTGAACCCAAGACACCAGGAGTCTTGAATAGAAACAGTCTGACAAAGTACTGTCCTATAAGGACTTCAGCACACCCATCTCAATTCTTATTCAAATGTGTAAATCTCCTCGAAGCCCCCAGTAACAGAATGTAAATACAGATTTTGCCTTTCAATACAAGATCAAGACACAATTTAAAGTTCTTTGTAATAATCCTAGCACCCTAGTCCCCAGGCCTCTGAGAGCACTTAAGGACACACACCAGCCACTGGCAGTATTTCACAGTTCAATTAAGCTGGAAGTAGGAAGTAATTGTAAGAGTCTGAATAGGTTCTTGATGAAAATATTGGTTAGGAAAATGATTGTGCCCTCATGCCTATCCAGCACATCTGGTAGGAAAGGATTGTTACTTTATTTGCATTCCAGTTTGGGACAAACAAAGAAATGTGAAACAGCAGTTGACTGACTGAAAGCTTCCCCATTAAAGAGTAGAACTGACTAAATTACTTTAAAGTACATTTTTCCTGTAAAAGTTTCATTAATTGAGTTCTATTACTCTATGATTTATCCTGGTTTGATATTTATCTTTGCAGTAATTCTGCAGAAATTGGGGGTGGAGGGAACTGTACCATAGAGAAAAGGGTTAAAAGACATGAAAGAGAAGACTTGTACAAAGATTGACTGGGCAAAGGAATCACCATAGATCTTAGGGGAAGGTAGAGACAGAGAAAGACGGAAGAAAGCTGTCAAGTCATGACACAAACAGAGCAGAAAAGAAGGCAACACAGGAGTGAAAGGAACCAAAGCTCTTTTTGCAGCAAGGTCAGGAGGTGTGAGCAGAGGATTTGCTAATAATCCAAGCAGATAAGCATGAAACAAAGCCCATATCATCATCAATGATGTTTCCTAGAGGAGTGAACAGACAGGAGTCTGGTCCTCAGCTAGAGTGCCCTGTGTATGAAAATGTACTATCCTTCAGGCACAGGATTGATAGGACATATAAGATTCAGATTTTGTTGACCTAAAGAACTATATTTTCCTTAGGAAATTTCTGACCTAATATATAGTATATTTCATTTCTACTTGCTAAGTAAAGTTACATTGAAAGAATTATTTCTTTTAAAGATTTTATTTATTTATTTGTCAAAGAGAGAGAGAGAGAACGTGCACAAGCAGGCAGAGTGGCAGGCAGAGGCAGAGGGAGAAGCAGGTTCCCCGCTGAGCAAGGAGCCCGATATGGGACTCGATCCCAGGACCCTGGGATCATGATCCAAGCCAAAGGCAGCCGCTTAACCAACTGAGCCACCCAGGAGTCCCACATTGAAAGAATTCTCTTAAAAGTGTCAGGAACTCAATTTCAGATGTGCTCATGTGTTCTAGAAGCAGTGGCGACATTCTATAGCACTAAGTATCCGTAGATCAGGAAGTGAGTTGAGGAGACAAGTTTGTTAAGAACAGGGTTTAACCCTATAGTAATGAACATAGGAAAGTATAATCTGCTCAGTTACAATTCAGGGTACACTCTTATTTTCAATATTTCCCCTGAATCTGAGGTTCCTTTTACATTAATTAATGTAGGGAGAACAATCACAAGATCTGTATACCAAAATCTATACCCCTTCCAACCCCTTTGCAGACATTACTAATTAATCACAGAGCCTCAGGCAGGACTCAGCTTTATCATTGCATTCAACTGATAAGAGCTGGCAAGATAGTCAAAGAAATCAGCTTTCCACCTATGATCTATTTGGTTAACTTCTGAGATACCATACTCAAATTAGTGAGAAAAAAAAAGTAAGTAGTAACTGCACTCAGTCCAAATACTAAGCACTGAAAAATAAAAGTGAAACTGGAAAAGTTTAGAGAACTACAAAAGCCTCTTTAAAATTGCTATGAGACTTCTCATAGTGAGAAGTTCTATTTTTTTTTTTTTAGAAGTTCTATTTTAAATTCAGTTTTTCTGTATTAAACCTGCAGTTGTTTGGGTTTTTTTTTTTTTTATAAATATGAAGTGTATGGTGTTTTATAACCTTCAAAGAACTTCCACCTACAGATTTTTAAATTTGATTCTTATTGCATTTCTGTGTGATAAGAGGAGGACAGAATTAAACAAAAGCAAGAAACGGCCAGAAGATAAGAAATGGAGGCTCTGATAATTTCACTTTGAGGATTTTGAACGGCAGAAGTATTTCTTTTCCTACAGTTCAGGGAGGGGCTTATTATTTCTCTTCTCAGTTTAGCACCAAACACACTCTTTGACCTGCTTTAAGTGGACCTGCCATACCCATGGTTTTTCTTTGCATTTCTATGTATGTCTGAAGCTAAGAATAAAACTGAAATCACAACTGTTCCATGATCTGAAGCCAAAATTTGATCTTAGACACATAAACAATCACCAAATTAATATGCTTGAAGAATATTTCTACTTTCACACTTTTTCTATAGCGAAAAATCAGATACATTTTTTCCTAGATCCGATACATCTCAAAGCAAGTGATCTTAAGTACAGGTGATTAAAACAGATCTTTGTTACCATAGCTTGACATCAAAAACATCCTTGTCTTCTAGTACCAAAAAAAAAAAAAAATCGGTCTGAATTAATACTGAGATCCTTTCAAAATTTCAACTTCCTCCTGCTCCAGTCACCTAGTATAGAGAACATAGACCAATTGCTCCCACTGGGCTCCTTATAACTTGGGTTTTGATTGCTAAACTTGCTATTTGTATATACACCTGTGATATCCTTTATTATGATGACTCAAATTATGCATGATCCAAAAAGAAATCAAGTCCTGACTCAGCGTAAACAAAAACTCAGCACAGAAAATCCCACAGATTTAATCAAATCAATTTTCTCTCATTTCAAGACGTACCTTACTCTGGATACATATTTTCTTATACTCTATATGAGTCTTCTCTAAGAATTTTTTTTATTATGAATTATTACCAGCAAAAAATGCAAGCTCATGAAATTCAGCTTATAGAAATGCTAGTTACATTAAACAAATTGATCTTACTCCACTTGAACTGCCTACCTTATTTTTCTGTGTCTTCACTTTAGTACTTCTATGTTAGATTTGAGAAATTAATAACAAAGTTGGAAATGCAGTTTCTGGGAAATGTTTCCATGTCACTGTGTTTTTATTCAAAAACCATTTGGGAGTATGAAGTCTAGAGCCAGGAGGAGGAGGATGTGACCATGCTGTCATTTAATGACATGTAAAAATAATTCAAAAATGTTTCCTTTTAAACACTATTTGACTGATGAGGGGGAGATGTAGCCAGAGAAGTAAGCACACATGCTGACTATTAACAAATTTACCTTCCCTGGCATATCAAAACACCCACCTATTACTACACACTGCTCACAAACTTCACTACTTTCCAACATTCAGGTAATGTGAGAAGGAACTCGAGGAGAATAAAATGTTCATATTTGTGAAAGTGGATACTTGCTCAGTGAACACCAGGAAAATTTAATTATACTGTTTTCATCAATCTCATATTTATTCACTAATATGGGGAATTCTGTAGTAAGATAAATAAAACATTATTTTCCAAGATTTATTCATTTGGTAAGTTTTTAAAAATACCTTATAGCAACGAACTTTCTGTGTTAGCAAAACAGAAGAAAAAGAGAGCTGACAAAAGCCCACTCATTATTTGGGAGTTTTGTGTACATGATGCTTGGACTTCTGGCTTCAACTCTTTTTTTTTTTTTTTTCTTTTTTGGCTTCTCATGGAAGAATTTATTCTATTCACATTTAATTTAATTATTGATCTATCAATATCAAACATCTTACTATTTGCTCTCTCTTTTTACTAACTACATTATTTTTTAATTTTATTTTTAATTTTATTTTATTTATTCTAGTATGGTTAACATACAGTTTTATACTAGTTTTGGTGTACAATATAGTGATTCAACAATATTGGATATTCCTTAGTGCTCATCAAGATAAGCATATTCTTAATCCCCTTTACTGATTTCACCCTACCTCTCCCCTCACGTCCCCTCTGGTAACCTTCTGTTTGTTCTCTATAGTTAAGAGTCTGTTTTTGTTTCCTCTCTTTTTCTCTCCTTTGTTCATTTGTTTTATTTCTTAAATTCTACATATGAGTGCAATTATATGGTATTTGTCTTCCTCTGACTGACTTATTTTGCATAGCATTATACTCTCTAGGTCCATCCATGTTGTTGCAAATGGTCAGATTTCATTCTTTTTTATGGCTGGATAATATTCCATTACATATACATATATACATACATATATATATATGTATGTGTGTGTGTGTATATATATATATATTTATATATTTATAATGCCACCTCTTCCTTATCCATTCATCAGTTGATAAACACTGGGCTGCTTCCATAACTTGGCTATTGTAAATAACATTGCAATAAAAATAGAGATGTATATATGCCTTCAAATTAATGTTTTCATATTCTTTGGGCAAATATCCAGTAGTGCAATTACTGGATCATAGGGTGGTTCTATTTTTAATTTTTTTGAGGAACCTCCATACTGTCTTCCACAGTGGCCCTACCAGTTTGCATTCCCATGAATAGCCTATGGGAGTCATTTCCCTACACATCCTCACCAACAACTATTCTTTCTTCTGTTTTGATTTTAGTCATTCTGACAGGTGTGAGGTGATATCTCATTGTGGTTTTGATTTGTATTTCCCTGCTGATGAATGATGTTCAGCATTTTTTACTGTGTCTGTTGGCCATCTGTATATCTTCTTCAGAGAAATGTCTGTTGATGTCTTCTGTCCATTTACTAATTGGATTATTTGTTCTTTTAGTGTTGAGTTATATAAATTTTTTATATATTTTAGATAGTGACCTTTATCAGATGTCATTTGCAAATATCTTTCCCCATTCAGTTTTATATTTCCTTTGCTATGCAGCTTTTTATTTTGATATAGTCCCAATTTTTGTTTCAGGTGTCACATTTAGATCTGTAATGCATTCTGAGTTTGTTTTCGTGTATGGTGTAAGAAAGTTCTTTTGCATGTAACTGTCCAGTTTTCTCAAAACAATTTGTTGAAGAGACTGTATTTTCTCATTGCATATTCTTGCCTATTTTTGTCAAAGATTCATTGATCATATAATTATGGGCTTGTTTCTGGGCTTTCTATCCTATTCCACTGATCTATGTGTCTATTTTTATGCCAGTACCATATTATTTTGATTACTACAGCTTTGTAGTATAACTTGAAATCTGGAATTGTGATACCTCCAGCTTTTTCTTTTTCAAGATTGCTTTAGCTTTTCAGGGCCTTTTGTGATTCCATAGAAATTTTAGGATTGTTCTAGTTCTGTGAAAATTGCTGCTGGAATTTTGATAGGGACTGCATTAAATCTGCAGTTTGCTTTGGGTAATATGGGTATTTTAACAATATTTATTATGTCCATGAGCATGGAATTTGTGTCATCTTCAGTTTCTTTCATCAATGTTTTAGGTTTTCAGAGTACAGATCTTTCACCCCTTTGGTTTATTCCTAGGTATTTTATTCTTTTTGATTAAGTTGTACATGGGATTGTTTTTCTTAATTTCTCTTTCTGCTGCTTCATTATTAGTTACAGAAATGCAACAGATTTCTGGATGTTGATTTTTTATCCTGAAACCTTACTGAATTCTTTTATCAGTTCTAGTAGTTTTTGGTGGAGTCTTTTAGTGTTTTCTATATATAGTATCATGTCATTTGCAAATAGTGAAAGTTTTACTTCTTCCTTACCAATTTTTTGTCTGATTTCTGTGGCTAGGACTTCAAGTACTATGCTGAATAAAAGTTGTAAGAGGGAACATCCTTATCTTATTCGTGACCTCAGTTTTTTTTATCACTGAGTATGATGTTAGCTCGAGATTTTCATATATGGTCTTTATTTTGTTGAGGTGTATTTCCTCTAAATCTATTTTGTTGAGGATTTTTATCATGAGTGGATGTTGCAATTTGTCAGATTCTGGGTTTCAACTCTTACTACCTATGTGACTTTGGGCAGTCCTTTAATAATTTCCAAGGTTCTAGTTTTTCACCTATAGATGGAAATTGCACTCTTCCTTCTTAGAATTGTGCTAAGTGCTAGCACATAGTTGCCCTTGGGGAACAGAGGGAGAAGAACTAATATAGTAGAGGCAAATGATGTTTAAAAAAGAATCCCAGTTTCAATTTCATCCAATTCAAAATTCTTCTAACAGTAGGTACAAAAGCTACTAGGAACTAGTATTTACTAGGAATCCCAGTCCTATTCATAAACAAGCTTACTGCTGAAAGGAGAGATTAGGGAGTAGGGTTTAGGACGGTAAAAGTGAAATGGAGAAAAAAATCAGTAGCTTGCTAGTTTGTCTATTTTGCATAAATTTCCACGCAGTCAATTCATAGGTCCTTAACTTCAAACGTACATAATGTACTCATTCATGCTGTACAGACTCAAAATTCAAGCCACAACCTGAAAACATGAATAACATCTAATCACACATCAATGAAGGGGAAGTATTTCTGAGACTGGAGTTGAAGATGAAGACAGGGTGCTTGAATGCCCTTGATTCTGTGTGCCACTGAGGCCCGAGTTTATAATGCAAGGATCCTCAAGAACACAGCTGCCTGAGGACAATCACCTAAATTGACCGTGTTACATGGGTTGGAAGGTAACAGGTACCACAACCCCATAGACTGCCCAGCAGATTTCCTGATGCCTCACTGGTGTAAAGGGTCAAGGATAATAGTTTCTCCTCTTTGAATGTTGATTCCTTTTTTAATTGAGAAAAAAACAGCATTTGAATAAAACTCTTCAGTATGTAAACCTAATTTGTCCAGAACAGTCCCCTGGCCTCAAAGCTTTAGCCAAATGATTAGGCAAACAGAGAACAGCCCTCTACTCTACATCCCAGAATCTCCCTTAGGTACAGATAACCCAACATGGGTATTGTCATACCCAGACTCAGTGATTTAATTTGACAAGAAAGCAATAATTCTAGTGCTCAGTAAGCTCCCAGAGGCTTAATACCTAAGATCTGTGGCTAGTCACCAGCCCAGTTACTTTACCATGAAGGAGATTTTGAGGTTATAGCAAACATCATGATCCCACCTCTAGCTGAGATTTCCCATGACTCTCTCACCTCCATTGAACACGAAAACCACTGGCTTCCCAGGAGTGATGTCCTTTCCTTTCTGATCTTCTCTTTGACTCTGGCCTCAAGCTATAAAGATGACGCAAAATGGATTCTTTTTTTCTCTACCTAATTCTATTTATCTGATGAATACAGATTAACATGGTGGGAAAAGAGACAGAAAGTGAATATTACATTAGGAGGCAGCTGTTAGGAACACAGTTTTGAAGCTGAATTCTGAGGATCTGAATGCTGACCTGAAGTTTGCTGATTTTACCTTGGACAGATGACTTAGCTACTCTATATCTTATCTTCTTCATCTGTTGAATGGATTCAAATAACCAAGAAAAAAAATGAAATTATTATGGTCAATCACTTACTGGGTACATATTTGACATGATATGTATATTAGTTTTTATAGTATTATCATGAGCTCTTATAGTATTATCACTACAGAAACATGGGATTTTGAGCACAAAGGCAATAGATTCTTAAGTGCAAACTGTAAAAGAAGCTTAAAATATTTATCTAGGAGAATTTTGAGTAGAAAAGTCTTAGCTATAAAGAAAAGAAAAATAAATGTACACTTATTAAGCTAACATATTCTTACCTAGAAATTCTGTCAGTTCCTGATATGTTATCTTGTTTCATTTTCAAAACAACCCTGCATATTAAATGTTGCAAGTGTTATGACTCTACAGTAAAGGACACAAGCCTAAGAGATTTTATGTCACTTGTACAAGACTACCCAGCTTATTTGAGGCAAAGATGAAATTCTAACATCAGTAGATCCAACCTCCAAATTCATGTGTTTTCATCAAACCACGATGCCTCCACAATATATTCTGTAAACACCTTCCATCAAGTATAGTGTTGGCTCAGATAAATCAATATGCCTGGTGTGAAGACAGAGCAGCTTAAGTTATTATAAAGCACTTATAACAACTGCAGTAGTTTCAACAAAGAGAATACACAACAATTAACATCCCTAACCACAAGGGAGGTAAAGAGCTTGTTCATTTTAATTGTTATTAAACCCCATCACCTATCTTATTTAGTTATTCTTTTACTACTTAGAAAAATACCCTTTGCAGGATATATAAAAGGAACATTAAAGAAGCCAACCTTTATATAAATGCTTTTTTTTTTCTTCACAAAAAGGAAATGCTATAGATGTCAATTAATTCAGCAATGTGCTCCATGTGAACCAGGCTTGCTAACTCCTGATTTGAGGTTAATATTTTACTACTAATATAGAAACTTCCTATCAAAGGGTAGGTAGCTCATATGTTCTATGAGCTTTATAACTTTACAAACAATCTAACGTGACTGCAGTCAATATTCTTCCTTTCCTAAATGAATTTAAATTCTGCTCAAAATCACCAGGGAAGAGGCACAGTGACTGCTCCACGGCTTTCATCGTGCTATGAGTCGAGTCCACCTGTACTCCAGCTGTACTTTTTTATATAACTGTTATAGCTTTCATCACATTGTGGCATAATTATTAATGTATACCCCTGACTCTCCAGTTAGCCTGCAGGTGACTTCATGGCCAAGACTGTCTTATCTTAGAACAGTTTCAGCTCAACAACTATTTAATGAGCTTGTACTTTGTGCAGGGTCTAAGGTAGATGATTAGGCTATAAAGATCAATGAGACATAGCACTGGCCCTAGGGGATGCTATGGACAAATGGAGGAAGCAGGCACATGAATTGATCATTTTATTTCCACACGATGCGGGAGAAACTACTGTGGATATGCAGATATGGCATGAGCATGAGGGGGTGAAAGCGTGAGCAAGCAGGCCCTGAGCCCTGGGCCTGGGTTTCACTAGCCTGGCTAGTTCAAAAAAGACTCCTAAAGGAGGTGAGGACTTAGCTACAACCTGAGAATGTGTACCTCCAGTAACTAGTGCAAAAAGTGGCAGATAGGAAACATTCAATCAAAAATCCATGAAGGATGGGAAGGAGGGAGAATGGAAGATACTAAGACAGGACTGGACTAATGAGTCCTTTTTATTTCTACCAAAGATCTGGGTATGTATATTTTAACACTTTCACCACATTTCTTAAACTGCTTTCACCCTGTAAGACTTAAAGGTAATGTTCCTACTGTTTACTCCACAACTTCTCAGGTTCTTTTACCTCATGGTACATGTAGCAAATGATGTTTGTGTGGCTCACTGGGTAAAGAGGAGAGGCTGCCTGTGGCTAGAGGCGAACCATCACCCAGGCCCAAGCCAGCTATACCAAAGACTAAAGGGATCAGTGTCTCAGCAAAATGCTAAGCCACTGGCAGCCTATCATTGTGCTGAGGCAAAGCAGTTCAGAAATATGTCCTAGGGGTACCTGGGTGGCTCAGTGGGTTAAAGCCTCTGCCTTCAGCTCAGGTCATGATCTTAGGGTCCTGGAATTGAGCCCCACATCAGGCTCTCTGCTCAGCAGAGAGATCAGCATGATGATCTTCCATCATGAAGTTTTCCTTCAATCTTTTTTTTTTAAATAATTTAGAGAGAGATTTTATTTTTTTATAAGATTTTATCTATTTATTAATTTATTTATTTGACAGAGAGAGAGAGAGAGAGAGATCACAAGTAGGCAGAGAGGCAGGCAGAGAGAGAGAAGGAAGCAGCCTCCCTGCTGAACAGAAGAGTCCAATGCAGGGCTCGATCCCAGAACCCTGAGATCAATGACCTGACCTGAAGGCAGAGGCTTTAACCCACTGAGCCACTCAGGCATCCCTCCTTCAATCTTTATCAAATCTCCTTTAAAGAAGTTGTCTTTCAACCCTATTCCTCCTTGAAGTATATCCCAACTATGTTATTCTTTTTAAGTACTAACTCCACAAAAATTTACTTCACTTATAGACTATACTTCAATCCTGTACAATGTACAGAGTGTTCCAGATACTGGGGTAAAATTGTGAACAAGAAGCCAAGGTACCTAACCTCAAGAAGCTTAATTCTCTTGAAGGTGACAGACAAATCAACAAATACATATATAAGATAATATCATAAGATATTGAAGAAATATAAAACAAGGGGATAGACAAGGACAGTGGCTATTACTTTAGACAGGTAGTTTAGGAAGGCCTCTTTGAGAAGGTAATGTCTTTTTCTAAAAAAAAGATTTATTTATTTGAGAGACCAAGAGAGAGACAGAGAATGCACACATGAACAAGGCGGGGGAAGAGGGAGAGGGAGAAGCACACTCCCCACTGAGCAGGGAGCCTGAAGTGGGGCTCGATTCCAGGACCTGAGCTGAGATCATGACCTGAGCTGAAGGCAGACACTTAACTGACTGAGCTACCCAGGTGCCCCAAGAAGGTAATGTTTAAGCAAAACATTCAAGGAAGTATAAGAGAAAGCCAAATGCATATATGGAACAGAATTCCAGAAAGAATTCTGGAATTGAAAGAAAGAAAGAACATGAAAGAACCAGAAAGAACATGCTGGTTACATTCAGAGAACAGCAAGGAAGCCAATATAGTAGAAGTTCAGTATGCAAGGGAGAGTATTAGGAGATGGGTATAGAGATCAGAGGTAGAAGGCAGTCTATGTGGGCTTTTAAAGGCCTTGTTAAAGATGTTGTATCCTATTCTACATATGTTTGGAAGCCTTGAGAGAGTAATGAGCAGGGAGTGAAATCTTTTGACTTTGTATTTGGTAAAAATCCCTTTGACTGTAAAATTGAAAAAAGACTGGAAGAGGCCAGTTGAGCAGGAACCCCAGTTATCCACGCAAGAAATTAGGAAGGTAGAGGCAGGAAAATGAAAATGCTGGATTCAGGATATACTAATATAAAGTTTATAGAATTTGCTGAAGATTCGATGTAGTATATGAAATAAAGAAGTGAAGGATTAGTCCAAGGTTTTTACGCTGAACAACTAGATGAACTGTCCCATGAGGAAGACAAGGACCTGAGAGAGTATATACCGTGTTGGAAGGAGCATCTGAATACTGCAATAGATAAAAATGTTGACAGAAGTCATAGGGAGAGGACCATGGATGACTTCAACTAGGAGGAGTAGTATAATCCCATTTTGCTGAGACACTGATCCCTATACTGTGTCCTTCTCCTGCTCAGAAACTTTCTGTGTCTTCCTACTGTTACTCCTTTTAGAGAGCAGGGAGTAGGTCTTTCTTGTCTCCTTTGCATCTAAGTTTAGAATCCCCCAAACAACCTGGGAGCTCAGTAAGTATTTGTAGAACAATGAATGAGTTGGATAAATGAACTATACATTATAATATATGGCTCTTCAAATTTCTCACTTATCTCCCACAACTCCAACACCTGCTTCCTGTCCAGCGCCACCATACTACTCCACATATCTGACTCTATACTGCATTTTTCCACATTCATCCTAGCTTTGCTCATGAGTAGCCCAGATGATTTCTCCTATTCTATCACCTATATGCCTCTTGAAAACTTCCTCAGGCTTCAAAACTCTGCCTCATGTCCTCCAAGAACATACTCACCCCCACTCATGTGGCAGGTTAGTCCTGCCTTCTGCTCTGTGATCTATTAGCATCTTCAAATGACACTTTTCCCAGGTTTTCTTAGATTAGAGTATACTGTTGCCTATTCCTAGATTATCAAGTCCAGGGAAGTTGAAACTTTTTCTTATTTTTATTCCCAGTTAAACATTTTTCTAAATTCTTTGAGGTTGCACTACAAATTATAATTGGATCCAATTAAAATGAATTTAAAATAGACAGGAAAAGATCTCTTATAGCTAAAAACAATTAGTGTAATATCTGTACTTTCAAATTATTTTGCTTAGGGAAAAAAAATCCAAAATCACAAATTGTTTAATGAACATTCTGTATTTGAGGAATGCAAAAGCTCTGTTCACTCTTGAATAAGGATCCTGAAATTATGTGCCTGTCTTAGAGTCTAATCCTCCAGCCTCACCCTGCAACTGCCCAACCCCCTCAAGTACCCCCGAGTCCCACAGGCTCAACTACTTGCTATTTCCTGCACATAATCTCTCATAACTCTCTGCACATGCTCTCTCCTCTGGCTAGGTGATCCTTCCCCACTTTTACCCTGGGACAACTACAACATAGCTTTTCAATTTAGTTCAAGTTAGTTCAATTTAGTTCAAGATCTTCTCTGCCAATGGAGAAAACTTGAGCACAGAATCTGCTGTTTCTTCAATACCTTCTACATAATTCACTTAAGAGTACCTGTCCTAATCCAATTCTTATCTATCTTGACCTTTTTTTTTCCTAACGTACCACTGTCAATCCTTCTAGGAGAGAATTTGTGTCCAATTATTTTTGTATCACCAAGACTTAGGAAAAAGTAGGTGCTCAACAGGTAATTGTAAAGTGAAAGAACCCTGAGAATCTCAGTTTGCAGCTCAGAGCTCTATAAGACAATTCTGCCTTTGTTACTCTTTCTTACTTCTAAGACAAACTTTGATTACTTGTTGATCTGTAGCCACAGGCATGGAGATACCCTCTACCAGCTTTAGGAAACCCACATTGCTGTGAGCTACATTCCCTTCCCCCAAGTAATTATAGATGCCTCCTCCACTCCCAACCACTTAATCCCTCCAGCCTTTTCAATTACTTATTGTGTTATCCAGTTTGTGTAATCGGCCTGGATGATAAGCTGTCAGCAGTTATTTTTTTAATGTAAATGATTTCTTTATCCATGGGTCTGAGGCTGTATGTATGTTTTTCAGGGGAGTGGTGCAGGACGGGGAATGAAGTGTGAGACATATTATGGAATTTTATAGATAATCATTTGTGATCTAAATACAAATATGCATGCATCTTGGAAATAATTACCAAAATAGTTCTGACTTAATTATGCTTAAAACACAAGGAGTAGTTCCCAACTTTCAGTCTAACAGATACTGCTAATCTGATTCTACCGTGACTCTATAGTTTCACACTTAAAGTCAACTAACTTCTCTGAATCTCAGTTTATCCCATTAAGAAAATGGCTCTCAGGGATGGGTGGCTCAGTCTTTTAAGTGCCTGACTTCTGCTCAGGTCATGATCCCGAGGTTCTGTGAAGGAACCCCACACTGGACTCTTGCTCAGCAGGGAGCCTGCTTCTCCCTCTCCCCCTGCCCCAACTCTTGCTCTCTCTCTCTCTCTCTCTCACTCTCTATCTCAAATAAATAAATAAAATCTTAAAAACAAAAAACAAAAAAAAAACAAAAACGGCTCTCTGCAATTAGGAAATCAACCCAGGACTGTGGAAGAACAGATCAGGGAATCAGGACTTGGGGTCTTCACTGCCAAAGTCTCCTGCCTCTCCCTAAAATACATCCACAAAAAAAATTAGGTGAGTAATTATCACATGCTTACAAGACAGGAAAATTCTGCTCTGGAGTTTCTGGTGAGGAAGAGAACACATGCAACCGTTTCTTTCTTAGTTAAGGAAAGGCCTCCCTTCTTTATTATCTCATCAGTAAGCTTAAAGGCAGGATATGCTTTCCACAGGAAAGAAAAACTATCTTACAGAAACATTCAAACTCAATACCAGACCAGCTAGTTATTTACTGTATAAGAAGCACTGAGAAAATGCCAGTGAATAAGAAACAATACTGAAATAGAATTAGCCATGGATTCCATTAAGCCCCTTAATTAAGTCTCTACCTGGCGCTTAGTACTCAAACATTTTTTTAAATGAACAAATGAATAAGCGAGTGAATGAATGAATGAATGAGAAGTTTCTGTGTATGCAAAAGTCAGTTCTGAGTAGCCCCACAGCCCTGGGTATAAACAGACTGAAGGGGAATTAACATTTATTGTGCTATTTAAACTCTCACACTTGTTCCTGACAGTAATATATTATCTCCATAAGAGAGAAAATCAAGTTTAAGAAATGTATTCGGGATCATACATTGCCTAATAATTGGCAAAATAAGGGATTAAATCCAGTTCTGGCTGTTTTCAAAGCCCATGCTCTTATAACTCTACCAAAATGCTTCTATGATTTCCCAGTAGCTAAGCATGATTTAATAATGACCTTGGGGCATTATTTCCTTTCTGACTCGAGATTCCAAGCGAGTAACTATTTTGTATATGTGGTAAGACATGAAGCCTGAGCATCCTGGGAGAGGGTGTGGAGCTACCATCAGATGATCTTCCAGGCAGGTAAATTAAAACAGTTCTTTTAAAATGGGCATGACTGGTTTTGTGCTGCAATGCAATCAGGCATAATTTATGACTTTAATGATTGTAAATTATTAATACTTGCATACACTCTCAGAAAGTATTTCAGAGGTTAGTTGTTGGAGGAAAAGAGGAAAATTAGACAGGTCTAAAGCTGCTCTGAGCCCTTCTAAATATCTAAAGAAGTATCTAATCTTATCAGTTCTCCATCTGAGTGTCACCAATTGCTCAATGATTTACCCAGGACTACTAAGATTTATTTCCCCTACCTGTCCCTAGACATGTAGTGTCATAATATGCAAAATATTATGCATAGTGTCATAATACTCAGAATGCTGAGTGCTCAGTCCCAAACTGTCACCCCTATATTGGCTGAATTTACAATACACAGAAATTAACTTTGTTTAATAACTATCCCTAATAGGTATGAGATATCAGACAGTTACAACTTAAAATCAATTGATTCAAGGAGCTCCCTTCTAACTCTTTGGTGGAACAAACATACTGGATGTTCGTTGGATGAAGAAAGGATGGATAAAATTTTTGGAGAGAAAGAACAGGAAGAAATGCCACAGGGGAAGTAGCTAGAAGCCAATGAGAAATTCAGAAATCCTAGCTTTTTTTCTCAACCTTAACAATGACATCAATCTTGCATATGCATGAGTATGAAAGCAGGAAAGTAAACTGGTTGTAAGAAGCAACTACAGTGGCACTGCTTAGGGGAGCAACATACATATTAGGTTAGAGCCAAATTTCCCAACCAACATATTGGCACTACTAAACCCCTCAGGTCTCTCATCCTCAACGTTAGCAGTTGGGGGTGGGGGTTGTTGCTGGGGCATCGAGCCCTAATGTAACTGTTGTGGGAATAACGTCAGTTAGAGCGCAAACTTTACAATCAGAAAAATATGGCCCTGCTAATTTACCTTCTATGTGATCTCAAGTAGGCCAGTTAACATCTCTGAATGTTCCAATTCCGTCCACGCATGTAAAAATACTTGCGTAGTGTCATATGTATTAAGTTAATAATTAATAATAATTAAGTTAAATATGTCAAAGGCTTAGGAGCTTCAGACCCACACAAGTACTTACAGAGAGACAATTGGCTAATTAAACTGTTATAAGCATTTCCGACTATAATATACTAGTGAGGTTAAGAGTGTTCTAGTTTTTCATATATTATTCGACTTATTGCCATGTAAAACTATAAGTCAGATCTGGGAATTGCACTGAGAGAGCCTAGGGTGCTATAAATGGAAAACAAAGGTTTCCTGGCTGATAATCCCCCAATAGAAATATTTCCATGTACTGTAGATGTGAAGGGCAATGTGAAGCTCCCAGAGGGGATGTACGTGGGAGGGATAGGATATCGCTATCCCTTTCCTTGATATTACTTAACAATATCCAAAATATCTACCAAAGCAAAGAGTCGATGAATGCTCTTGCTGATGGCTATCTTGAGAAGTCCGGCCAGCAGCTCTGTGGGGACCTAAGTTTCAACCAAGTCACCAGGAGCTAAATTGCAGCGGTGCAAAAGGTTAAAAAAAATCAATTTAAACTGTTTAAACGAAAATCAATTTTCGTCAGCATGAGAACCTCATCAAAGGTTTGTCATCTAAGTAAAATGTGTGTATGTTCTAGTCATTGCTTCTATTGCACAAATTCAACTCTGCAACATTTTCTTTCCCTTTTTCTGATCTTAATATCAAAAAAAAAGATTTTGATTGGTTTCTTTTAATCGATTCTAAAAATAGTTCTTTAAGATTTGGTCAATATTAGCAGTGGAAGAAAATTTGGAGGTAGCTTTCGTCATTCCTCCAGTGTATTTTATCCTCAAGCCTTCCTATACTATGGTTGTCAGAATAGAAGTGCAACTTCACCCAATTATAAAGGTGCTGGGTGGAGAATAGAAAAGTTGAGCTAGTTCTCTCTGAAGGGAGTGATAAAAAAATCTTAACTTGAAATTTGCCTAAGAAAAGACTTCTCAGTCAATATAAGGAGAAGGAAATTTACCTAACTATGCAAAATATTATCAAGAACTCAAAAGTATTACCTCTATTTTATACATTCCATTTTGGTACTCAGGGAAATTCCACCAGGGTCCACTGTTATTGAGATGATTTTCTTTATAGAAGCTGCTAATAAGGGACCCCTGGGTGGCTCAGTTGGTTGGGCAGCTGCCTTTGGCTCAGGTCATGATCCCAGCGTCTTGGGATCGAGTCCCGCATCGGGCTCCTTGCTCCGCGGGGAGCCTGCTCCTCTCTCTGCCTCTGCCTGCCTCTCTGTCTGCTTGTGTTCTCTCTCTGTTAAATACATAAATAAAATCTTTAAAAAAAAAAAAAAAGAAGCTGCTAATAACTATTCCAAATCTTGGAAAAACAGAGTTCTCCTATGCCAAATTTGTGTACAAACCCACAGAAAATCTCAGAAAAGCAAAACATTTCCCAGCAACAATTTTCTGGATTGCTTGCTCCTCCATGAGGTTCAGAAGATACCTTCTAGAAATCAGAGACTTAGTCTTTTTTTTTTATTAACATACAATGTATTTTTTGCCCCAGGGTACATGTCTGTGATTCATCAGGCTTACACATTTCACAGCACTTACCATAGCACATACCCTCCCCAATAGTAGACTTAGTCTTTAAGAAAATTCTTACTAGGTACGCATCCAAATTGGCAAAGAAGTCAAACTCTCACTCTTTGCAGATGATATGATACTTTATGTGGAAAACCCAAAAGACTCCACTCCAAGACTGCTAGAACTCATACAGGAATTCAATCAAGTGTCAGGAATTAAAATTAATGCACAGAAATCAGTTGCATTCCTACACACGAACAGCAAAACAGAAAAAAGAGAAATTAAGGAGTCGATTCCATTTACAATTGCACCCAAAACCATAAGATACCAGGAATAAACCTAACCAAAGAGGCAAAGAATCTCTACTCAGAAAACTACAAAGTGCTCATGAAAGAAATTGAGGAAGACACAAAGAAATGGAAAAACGTTCCATGCAGGAGCAAGATGGTGGAGAAGTAGGAGGTTGAGATAGAGTCGGAACCCAGAAGTTCATCTAGATAGTTAATAAATCATTTTAAAAGCCAGCATACTCAACAGGAGGGAGAAGAGAGGAAGAAGAGCAATTCTAGGAGCAGAAAATCGACCACCTTC
>CM052802.1:71339136-71374046 GCA_028533885.1 Nasua narica | reverse complement strand
AGATACTAATGTAGTGATCCGAAGGGTCACATGCAACCGAATGTTTATAGCAGCAATGTCCACCATAGCCAAACTATGGAAAGAACCTAGATGTCCATCAACAGATGAATGGATAAAGAAGAGGTGGTATATATATTCAATGGAATACTATGCAGCCATCAAGAGAAACAAAATCTTGCCATTTGCAATGACGTGTATGGAACTAGAGGGTATTATGCTAAGCGAAATAAGTCAGTCAGAGAAAGACAATTATCACATGATCGCTCTGATATGAAGAATTTGAGAGGCAGGGCAGGGGGTTATGGGGGAGTGGGAAAGAGAAATGAAATAAGATGGGATGGGGAAGGAGACAAACCATAAGAGACTCCTAAACTCACGAAATAAACTAAGGGTGGCTGGGAGGTGGGGGGGTAGGGATATGGACATTGGAGAGGGTATGTGCCATGGCAAATGTTGTGAAATGCATAAGCCTGATGATTCACAGACATGTACCCTGGGGCAAATAATACATTATATGTTAATAAAAAATTTAAAAAAAAAAAGAAAATTCTTACTGGGTAGCTCTCTATCAGGTCAAATACACGGAGCTGCTTTGCTTTCACAGAAAATACATTTGATAAAAATTGACACCTTATTTTATAAATTCTGAATGGGTTAGTTAAAAATATTTTAATGACTGCAAGGATATAATTTTAGTTTGTCACACATTTTGTGGATAAAAACAGAAGTAATATTCTCAGTTTTAATTCTGGATAGAGTAGATGAGAAGGTAACTTTTAAATAGCTGTACAGTGGGCAGGAACAAAAGATATGGAAAGGAGTGAAATCTCTTTCCATTTGTCCAAGTAGGAATATAAAGAAGCATATTTTAGACCAGACCAACACTTCTCTTCACCAGGTAAGTTGACAAGAATTCTAGGAAACGTCAAAGCACAAGCCACATAAATAAAGAAGGGTTTAATGGTGTACATATTTGCAATTTCTTTAGTGTAACTCCTTAAACCCCAACTAGGAATATGACATAAGTACACTAATGTTAAACTAAAGCATTGCAAAAACTTACCCAGACTTTATTCTACAGCTAAACACTGGGAGATAGATCCAAAGCCCTGAGCCACAGGGAAAGCACTCACCCAAAAAGACTAATTCAAAAAGGTATTAGGATTATGGATGTGTCCAGTGGCCATTTAATAAAGAGAACCTTTGGGAGATAAAAATAATTCATCTAGTTATAAAAGTTCACTAAAATACAACCTATTATAAATTCATTCCCCTAAAGCAGTGACAGTTGGTTAATTCAGTTCCTTCCATAAGAAAGCTACAGAACAACTGGAAACAGAGCACAATCTATGAAAAATGTGAATAAATGAATGAATGTTGAACACTAGAATTTCTCTGGTTTCCCCCTCCTAATCACTGAAGTCAGACCACCTCAGAAATGAACCAGACCGCCTTTAAATGCATTTAACATTTCACCTATTTAAAGGTGTGGAGGGGAATGGGGTCCCAGAAGACAGGACACTTCATCAGAAAAACACTGGGAAACGCAACCTTCTCCCAGTTTGTCTCTAACACCATCCTGGCATAGAAGTTAAAACAGTAATTCATAAGGTCACTTCTTCGATTTAAGGTTTGGCCTCCATAAGTCATCTTATAAAATGTAAATATATTCCTTGAAAGAAAATACACAATAACATTAATTCACTGATAAAATAACTTATAAATCCATGTCAAATTGACAGAGGCGAGTATGGAGCAAGGGCAAGAGTATTTTGGGGGCTAGGAACTGTAGCCTTAAAAACAGGAACTGAGGATAGCTCAGGAGAGAGGGATATGGGTAGATAGTGACTTGTTCTGGAAAGCCAGCAGGCTGTACCAGGACCTGAAACTTGGGTTCAGGAGGGACAGACAAATGAAAAGTGGAAAGACTTAATTTTTACCCTTTTCTCCTTTTTTTCCTAAGGATGGTGTTAGGTATAAGGTATGCCAGAGTCAAACAGAATTCTCTCCCTAACTTTCTCTCCAGCCTCATAATGCAGTCTGGTCTTCTCTTTCTTTTTCTCTCTTCATCTTCCTGCTACTAAACTGCTCCCTCTCCCACCCTCAGCCCAGAACATGTTGCTTCACATAATAACTATATCCTATACTGAGTTCTTACATTATACCAGGAATTGCTCTAAGCATTTTTCATGTCTCATTTAATGCTCATAGGTACACTTGGAAATTATCATTTTGAACAATTAGAGGTGCCTGAGTGGCTCAGTGGGTTAACTGTCTGCCTTTGGTGAAAGGTCATGATCTCAGGATCCTAGGATCAAACCCCTTATTGGGCTCTGTGTTCAGGGGAACCTGCTTCTCCCTCTGTCCCTGCCCCTCCCCCTGCTCATGCTCTCTCTCTCTCTCTCTCTCTCTCTCAAATACATAAATAAAATCTTTTTAAAAATTGGGTAATAGTACACATAGTTTTCTTAGTTAGATTAAATAAGAAGAAGCACTTAAAAAGGTGCTCAATCAATACCACTTGCCTCTTATTTACCTCCTGTTTGCTCTTACAGGTGTCCCTTGGTGATCAGGAAATCCACTGTCCAATTGCTTATCAGACAGTCAGGCTAATCCTTAGATAAATAGACATTTTATGTCTCAAACTGGTTCCATTGTCTTTCATTATCCTTTCCAGTTAAAAATCATTTCAGGCCTTTAGCTTCACCTCTTAGTGACAATGTGTGCCACTGCTAGAGAATTGCTTACTCTAAGGAATCAAAGTCTGAAAACATCTTTAAGCATTCTCCCTCCTTCCATTTTAACACTCCACAGACTCGTTTTGTGTCCCAGGGTACTCTTTGGAATATGATATTGTATTACAGAAGATCTATCATAAGAAAGATCAACCATCATGTTAAGGGTTTAGCATAGGCCTAGAATATAGTAGGTACGCCATAAATATTTTTGAATGAATAAAGGAAAAGACTCCATCACATCTTTAAATCAAAGAAAATATTTTAACATTCTTTGAGCCTATCATTCTGTTAAAAATCAAACATTATGTAAAGCTCAGAGGCAGCTAGGGCTAGTTTCATGTCTGCCATCTGTCATATTCATTTTCTGGTGAAGAATGTTTAGAACACTGAGAAATCTCGGGGAAGACATTTTCATTAAGTGCGTTCTACTGATGTTTTATTTGAGTTAACTACTAGTTGGATTGAATCTTAGCCAAGTCAGAGACTTGAAGGATTGCTCTCAATAACATGGACCTTCTTCCAGTCCATTCAGGTCATTCCTACCCTGGGCAGAGTAAAGATCTCAGTTACCCCAGCACTAAAGTGTGTTGACTGTGTAGAGGCTTCTCTCATTTTACATTCATAGGACACTGAGACTGGAAATAAATCTGGGATATGCTGACTAATTCTCCTGGCAGATATCAGCTTTTAACATGCATGAGATATTCCCACTGTCACTTGCTTCGAAGGGCATCAGAGGGAGAGAGGAAAATGTACTTCCTCAGAGTGAGCTTAGTCTAAGTTCTCACACAATCAATATTATTACATTTTCTTGGGTTCAAGGCACAAAGAATTGTGATGGATAAGTAATAAAAAAGAAAAAAAATCTGTCACTATTTCACCACCACATTTCAGTAAATATCACAGTGGAATGGTTCAGAGGCAATCAGCAATTCCTTCTAACAGGATTCAACAGCTTAAATAACCACACATCATCTGGTTAGATACTCAGTTTACACAGTTTCAGTGCATTCTAGTGCTCTAAGTGTAGCATCTTCTTGCTGATATAAGCACCTAGGACCACCTCGGGACTTGAATTGCTCACCATTACTCACCTTCTACAAAGAGAAACTAGAGTCATTGCTTATGTTCATTCATTGTCTCATTAATTACCAACAACAAACCCAAGTCATTTGTTTTCTCTCTAAACTAACTAAACCTAATGAGCAGCCAACTGCAGTTGCTTGAGAGAAAAGCAAAAGGCAATGTAAGAAGATAATTTTTTAAAATCTGAATGAGTAGAATTACCTAAAAGAATATAAAAATACTTATAAAAAGAGAGAGAGAGAGACAACAGTGGGGACAGTGATGACAAGGTATGCCTCAGAATCTCCAAAAATGCAATATTGGTAAGTTATCTAAACAATCTCAATGATAGCACACTCAAGTAGAAGAACACCTCAGCTTTATAAAGAAAAGTAATTTAATTTCATTATTCTGTGAGACTAGTATGAAAATGAGCAATACAGAGACTGGAAGAAGCAGAGAAAAAAAACAGGAAAGAACATAGATGAGAATAAGACACAGAGAAAATAAAACTAAGAGAGGAAGAGAGACAGAGAGAAAAAGAAGAAAAGTGCGCCACTGCGCAAGAAATGATATCAGTAACACAAATCATGGTTTGTACCTTCTTCCCTAACTCTATGACCTCTGAATGTTTAAAATTCATCTCAGGATTTTTGCAAATGGTGGGATTTGAGGGGGAGACAGAGACTTATTGATTCTAACTTTGAATGCCTGTAGAATTCTGAGGCCATTCATATATCTTACCCCTTTTAGATAACTTGATCTTTTTGTTCAAACATTCTAAGTTTTTCTCTATCTTTGAAGTTCTATAAGTAAGGGTTAATTCATGGGAGACTGATCCCTTGCCAACTGGCCTTCCAAAAAAGTGTTATCCCCCTACAAAGCTCCTTAGAACTCAGCCCTGAGCAGAGCTATGGAAATCAGTCCTGGTCAACTTCAAAGCTAGGAGCACAGTCCCCTGATCACACCACAGTGAGTATAATCCCCGTAATGGATCATGCCCCTAGCTTACAATGTCACAGGCACAAGTGCAAAGCTTGACCCCAATCCTCATATTACATCAGAGGAATATTGGGGGCTCCCCTAACCATGAATGCTAAACTGGCAGATTAGGGTGAGAGCCAAGAATTCCCTACAGTCTTTCAGGATTCTATCCCAGCTCTCAAGCAATCAGAAGACAACCAGTGGTTCCATAATCATGCAGCTACAAAGTTCCCCAGTCCAAGAGTTAGAATCCCTCCTCGCTGGAATCTGACATCTAGCCTTGCCAGATCTCCGGGCACTGCCCACACAACACTCTCTCCTGTCTCTTTCAGTGTCCTGTCAGTAAACACCACCCCACCAGTCCAACATGTGTTCTACAGGGTTGTGTGATGTTTACACATCGCCAGTGACTTTACAAAGTATATCTTATTATGGAAAGATTCCCAATTTTAACAAGATAGACTATTAGGACTGTGAAACTATTTGAATTTAATGCTACTTCTACTGCTATTCTATTCCCCACTCCCCCCATTTTTTTTTTTTTTTCAAAAATCACTAGGACATGTAATCGTTGGGACTAAAACCAACCCAAACATTAGTTTGAAGCACAGGGCCTTTTCAGTCCCACCTTACCCCCTCTTGGGTATGCAGCCAGTCCACAACTTTTGGAATAATTGCCCTCTAATTCCAAAGCACTTCCCACGGCATCACAGAGAGATGGTTAGAAGAATGTCATCAGGGGCTAGTCATACATTGGCTCTCCAGATAAAAGATAGTTGTGATCTCTCCCGGACACCAGATTGCTACTTTTACTGCTGTCAGCCATAGGTGACAAAAGTGACACAGAGGTGACAAAAGGACAAAAATGACACAAACCTAGTAATCCTACAGGGAAAAAAAAAAAAGAATGCTAGTGATAGTGGGTAATCAGCATATATAATCTTTCTATAGAGCACTCAAAATGCCATCATCACTGTTTAGGGATTAAGAGATATACTGAGTAACAAAATGGGTTTTCACATACTGAGGAGGAGTATGAATTCTACTTACAGGAGAAAATACCAATTGCCACAATTATAATCCATTATTCTTGATAGCTTTTTCTCTAGTTAGAGGGGAGCCTCTCTGACTGTGATAATTCATCAACAAATCAGTAGTCTCTTGGTATTTTGAACAATTTAGTAAAAATAATAAAAGATTGGAATAAATAGCATTAAGGACCTTCTTAGTCTCAAAAAAATATAACCTCACATAAAAGTGGATACCTGGTTAATTTGATGGAATTGAAAATTCATTTCTGTGGTACCTTTAAAACTTTGATAGTGCTTTGAAATTGCGTTTTAAACTACTTCTTGTTCTGTTCTAAAAAGATTTTTTTCCCTATTTCCTCTGAAAGTTTTCCCTGAAACAAAATTTTTATCTGAAGTTCTAAAAAATATGCTGCTCTGTCCTCTTTTTTTTATTTTGAATTACTTCTCCCTCCTAGCTTGTTTTTTTCCCCTCTTCTGATTGAAAGCAGAATTAGAAATTCTATGAGAAGTAGAAGCTTTGAAAAATAAAGACCTGTATAGCCTTTGCTCCAACATTTAATAAAAAGGCAGGCTTTTTTCTAGGTGCTTTTGCTTGTGGAGGCTCACGGACACCGAACTAGTATAAGTGAACTAGTCCCCTGCTCCCAACTGAACAAACATTAAAAATCTGTCAGTAGGCATTTCTCAGTGTGAGAGGCCTCAAAAAGACAACAGCAAATCTACTTTCTCCACTGGAGATATTTCTGCTATGATGTTGATTCTCAGCCTATTTCAAGAACTAGTTACCCTTGGGGACTGATTATAAGCTACTGTATCTTTCATAACTAAATAGCTTGAATTTGGCCATCGTGGCACTGAACCTAAATCTAGGCCAGCTTAAGACCTCTTATGATCTTGGGCATCTTGGTGGCCCAGATGGCTAAGCGTCTGCCTTCGGCTCAGGTCATGATCTCAGGGTCCTGGGATCAAGCCCCACATCAAGCCCCACATCACGCTCCCTGCTTAGGGAGGCTGCTTCCCCCCTCTGCCTTTCTGCCTACTTGTAATCTCTCTATCAAATAAATAAAATCTTTAAAAATAAATAAACGAGGGGAAAATACCTCTTATGATCTCATGGGTGAATTCTTTTGCAAGATGTACTACTAAGAGGTTGTGTGCATTACAGGTTAGACCACAGGTTCTGTGATCCTGGCTCCACCCCTTATCAGCTGTGCATCCTTGGGCAAATTGCTTAAGGTCTCTTTGCCTTAGTTTCACCATCTGTACGTACAAATGATTCCAATGAAAGAAACTAATTCATCTTAGGAGAGTCTGTGGCACAGAAGAAGCACTCAAAAGCATCAGAAATTGCTCTGAAATCACATGATCAAAGGGCAACGAATTGTGCTATTTTACCACAATTCCTACAACTTCTCTTTTACAAATCTCTTGGCAATATTAATCACTCTATAGAATCACTTGTCTATAATTGTTCAAAGGAAAATCTGCTATAGAGTAAGAGCAGGTTCCAGAGACAATCTGGAAGGTTATTTCCCTTCATCTGACAGCAGCTCTGCTCACACATATGAGACACTGGTTCTATGAGTCTATGGATCCAAAAGGGTCAGTTTGAGAAATCCAGACTCAGAAGTGTTGAGCCTGAGTCTATTAAAATGAGCAGTTCCTTCAGGGTAATTCTGCAGCAGGGGGCATTTTCAATGGTTACACTCCCTAGATTAAGCCTCATGCTCCCACCTAGTATACTAGCCCATGCATAGCTAAATTATATTGTTTACAACTTCAATCCATGAGTCAACTGAAAAATACACACCTATAATGATAACAATCTCCTAGTAATCCAGATATGAGGAAGTAA
Source organism: Nasua narica (assembly GCA_028533885.1). Taxonomy (NCBI): domain Eukaryota; kingdom Metazoa; phylum Chordata; class Mammalia; order Carnivora; family Procyonidae; genus Nasua; species Nasua narica. The sequence continues at coordinate 71,366,373 of CM052802.1, read as the reverse complement.
GCAGGATGTTTGCTTAGAGTCTCAGGAATCTGTTTTGGAATCCTTCTCTACCCTATGAGACTTTAGGCAAATTACTTACCCTATCTCAGTTTCAAATTTTACATACGAAAAATGTGGATAAGAAGAGTTCCTTGCAGCATTCCTATGTGAATTCAAGATAAAATATTTCAAGTTCCTAATATAATTCTTAACAAAGAATAGATTTTAAATACATGGTTATTACTTGTATTATTGCTATTTATCATACAGGTGAAAAAACAGCATATATGATTCCCTTATCCATGAGGAACTTTTAGCATCGATATGATCTTAATGAAGCTAAAGGAGTAGAATAAAAATAAGAGGAAAAGTAATCACAGTAAAAAATGTGAGAGAGGGGCACCTGGGTGGCTCAGTGGGTTAAAGCCTCTAAAGACCTCTGCCTTCGGCTCAGGTCATGATCTCAGGGTCCTGGGATCAAGCCCCACATGGGGCTCTCTGCTCAGCAGGGAGCCTGTTTCTCCCTCTCTGCCTGCGTCTCTGACTACTTGTGATCTCTCTGTCAAATTAATAAATAAAATCTTAAAAAAAAACAAAATTCAGAAAAAAAATGGGAGAGAAATGAGAGTTGAGAGGCTAGGCCTAATGAACTTTATGTATCTTTATATCAGGGGCCATAGACATTTTGAAAACCAGATAAAACCTAAGAACCCTATACCCAGAAAAACAAATCCACACATTAACACATAAAATTTCATGGCTCCAAGAAGTCCAGGGCATGAACTATGAGAGACTATACCGGTGTTTTCCAAACTGTGCATCAAAACCCACTGTGAGTAAAAGCAAATTAATGTTTGACCAGCTTATTTTAAAGAAATGTATAACTTTATCTATATCTATAGAAAATAATATGACAATATTGGAAAGTATTACTTATAACAGTATTATTATTTGATAAAAACTTTGTTTTGTGTGTGTGCATGTGTGTGTGTGTGTGTGTGTGTGTGTGTGTACTCATAGGTACACCAGATCACAAGGTGAGATATTTTCTTCCACAGTTTATGGTCAAAAATGTTTGAGATATACTAATTAGGGTGATTACTACAACTGTGTACCTCCAAGACAGAACCCACCCATTCTTTTTTTTTTTTTTTTTTTAGCCTAAATGCTATTTATTGAAAAGGGAAGCAAAGAGAGAGTACAGGCCCCCTAAGGACAAGACGGAACAAAACAAGCAGTGCAAGTCGGCCTCCTGCTCAGCATATTCTCTTATTGCCCTACTGAGTCATCTTGTTGTTGATAGGCTTTTTCAAGAAGTGAACCCAGCCATTTTTGAACTCTTCTATGATAAACTACTTGAGAAGTAGCCAAACCTTCCTCTCATCCTTCAGACATAATAAGAGTATGAACTCAAAGATATTATGCCTATTATTAAATAGTAGGAATGTTATGATAAGAATGTATGTTCTCTTATTGAATAATACAGAGCTATAATTTGAGGACATTGGGGTATCAGAAGCCCTATGTATAAAATCCAAAAGAAGCTCCAAATAATGTGCTAAGCACAATGTGATTATAGTAGTATCAATAAGATTTTGAAATTTAACATACACCTTTTTGCTTTGTGTGAGGAGCAAACAATCAAGCAATATAAGCAATATAAGAAATCTAGGGGGTGCCTGGGTGGCTCAGTTAAGTCTGTGTTTGGCTCAGGTCCTGGGATCAAGACCCGAATCAGGCTCCTTGCTCAGCGGGGAGTCTGCTTCTGCCTCTCTGTCCCACCACCACCACTTGTGTGCTCTCTCTCAAATAAATGAAATCTTTTAAAAAAAATAAATGTAGATCATCATCTGAAATTTTTATAAATGTTTTCAGAAGAGTATGAGGGAGATATTGAGCTCTTTTCAAACATATCTATAAAATGTGAAGCCACTCTAGCAAGGGGAGCCTCTCACCTATATGAAAATGAAGAACCAGGTAGAGAGGACCCTCTGCTCTTGGAGTAAATAAAAAAAAAATCAGAGGGTAAGGCTGGATGCTAGGAGGTAAATTATATAAATACACTACACAGAAGGAACAACTGTGTTAAGAATGGGTCACCAAGAGTCACAACTGCTTTCATATTTACGGAATAACAATCCATACATGATAAAAGTCCTCCGCTCTTTCTCTTATTCTCCAGGTCTTTAAAGAATCTCACCTATTATGCTCCTTTCCATCAGTTATTTAAAGCTTACCATACTGTCTTTCTCACTACAAAGCCTCCCTCTTAAGATGTATACCATGTAAATAAACTAAAAACCAAAATGTTATAAAGAGTGTGGATAAGAAAAATCTTTGGTCTCAATGTTTGTCCTAATATTATTACTAAAATTATGGGAACATACATTCCTTCAGAATTCCCTAACATTTCCATGTTTGTGTATCAGAGACAATTTACAGAGAAATGAAAGACATAGGGATGTGAAATGGCCTGGTCTCTTTTGGATTTCTCTATTAAACCCAGGTTGTATATGGGGTAAGTTAGAAGAGGAAACAACAGGGCACTTGGCAGTGAAGGAGTCTGAAGTGAAGGTAATCAATAGTGACAGCAACCTCACATGAAAAAAAATCTACCCGGCTTCATAAGATAGATAATGTAAACGATGGTCTTAACTCTTAAATGTGACTAGCCTTTTTTATTCTTCCACTCGAATCAGCAGTTTAGAAACCTAAAAAACTAGTGTCAGAGAAGGTGAAGAAAATATTGTTAGCACAAAATCTAGAGTAGAGTATGGCCATAATCACTAAAAAGTGGCAGCTCTTCTAAAATTAAGGAGCACTGAGAGCTCAAATATTGACAAGAGCTACTATGCCAGTTAATAAATACATTATGAATTAACAACATATCATACTATCAACTTAACAAAGAGCCAAGGACAAAATGAAACAATAAAATTAAATCTAGCAAAATAGAAACACCTCCATGGTTTCATTCTATTAATATAGTCTAGAAAAGAATACAAAGTTTGTCTTGTAAGTTTTATAAGGTTCAGTGATTATAACTGAAGGTAGATAAAAGGAAGACAAAATGGAGTACACATAGAAAGACATGGAAATACATAGTTTTGACTTTTTATTCAATAAAAAATTAAGGTCTTGCCTCGATACGGTATATGAAATACCCCACCTTTACTTTCTTCTTCCAACAGGGAAAAGCTTGCATAACTACTAGATAAAGAGAAAATAAATGTACTCTTTTCCTACTACATCTGGGTACTCTGGAACAAATTTTAAGAATGTAATACTATTATTTATTAATAGGCAGATACAGCCTTCACATGATATAACCCCAATAGTTATTATGTACTTATGAGATCTTTATTATTCTTATATAAATTTGTGATGAACAACTAAATTCCTATAAAATATTAAAGAAAATTGACTAAGAATTTAGGAGAATATATTTTAAAAGACTAGAGAGCAGAATATATTCAAGGAAATCCAAATGAATATTTTCATAAGAACACATTATTGATGATCATGACCAAGACAAGGCTGCCTCTTATGCCCACAAGAAATGCTTCTTACAATTAACGAATAATCAAGGAAGAACAAGTAGGACATTTGTTTTTTACTTAATAGAAGTTTAGATAGGGCACCTGGGTGGCTCAGTGGGTTAAAGCCTCTGCCTTAGGCATTAACTTAGGGTCCTGGGATCAAGGTCCTGCCTTGGGCTCTCTGCTCAGCACAAAGCCTGCTTCTCCTTCTCTCCTCCTGCTTCTCTGCCCACTTGTGATCTCTCTGTCAAATAAATAAATAAAATCTTTAAAAAAGTAAAATTCCCTTCCAGGTCTTAATAAAGTAAGAAAGGCTGCTTTTATTAACACTGTTTTGTGAAAGGACAACTCTGAGATGGAGATCAGACCATGCCTCAGAGGCATTCAAACTATATCAAGGATGCTATAAGAAGGTAAACTGTTCCTAAGACTTTCCAGAACTAGAGATGAATTGTTCCTTTCACCTCCAGAGCCTGGGAAAGATCCTAGCAATCTCATCAACACTCAAGATGGGGAAGAAGCTAATCTAAGTTGTAGCCCCAAAGGCTCAACAGGGCAGGAGTTCTTAGGAAGCCTCCATGAAGTCTGTGGGATTTCTCCTAAAGTTTGAAAGGTCCAAGAAAGCACCAAGACATCTTTAGATTCTCGTCTCTCCACCCTTCCTTGAATTGTAACGGATACAAAAAGAACCAACCATTCGTCCATAATCTTGAGATTTTCCTCCAGTAAGACAGAAGAACCAATGGGGTAGGAGAAATATGAACATGTATGAAAGAAAACAGAAGCAAGAGGTAACTCTTTCAAAGTGGAAATGGTTGTTAATTTTTGAAATACTACAAGGTGATGGAAGAGGATAAAGCCAAAGAAAAAAATCATTTAGCAATTCAAGCTTTTAAAGGGAAATTTCATGTATTGAAATGTATTGGCATTTCATGCATTGGCAGAGCCTGACACCAGAATCTGATGAAATGGGAAATGAAGAAAGGACAGACTATGTGTAGAATACTTTTTCTAACTATTTTGGTGAAGAGATGAAAAAATAGAGTGGTAGTTCAGCTAGATATAATTGGCAATAAAAGGAATATGAAATGCATGTTCCCCTGTACTTCAGATCACAGAGAGCTCAGCCAGTCATTTGATCCTCTTCTGGAACATTTTAAATACATAAATTACCATCAAATGCTCCTACTTAATACGAATCACCTGGTGAAATGCTTCACAGATAGTTGAACACTACTGAAAGAAAGTCTTTTCGTAAATGCTAACAAGAAATAACATGAAGTATCCCTTTCTAGTTTTTTGAAGGGAAAAAGAAACGTATGTGAGGCAAAAGTAAAGAGAAGCAAATATACAGCGATTCCCTAGGGAAAATTAATGGTTCAAAAGTCATGACTATATCAGGAGTGATGCTGACCTAAGAGGTGAAAAGGAAACTCCATTAGTGTTTTCTCCTTCCTCTGAGCTGTAGTGCTCTGTCCCATGAGAATGCTAAGGGAATTTTTACAGCATAAGGGCTTCCCATTTATTGCAGTGGCACTCCATTAGTGCAGTTTTTCAAATAAAGGTCCTTTTGCTGTCCATCATGGCATAGTTCAAATAATTCAGTGTTTCTGACTCAGGCTTCAGGCCAAAGTCTCTTGGGCCACTGCCAGATGCCATGTGGTATAACACCTGATGGAAGCTCATCTTCACTTCAGTCAGTGGGTTCACAGAGCTGGGACTGCACGCATTTCCTGCCAGGTTCTTTCATCATAAGTAGTATATCTGAATCAAGTTCTTTATTTTCCAGCTTTCTAGACTAAACCTTTTCCTTTGGTCTCCAAAAATGTAGAGAAACTACATACAATGATGCAGATATGACATAAGCTTTCTTAAAAGACTCCCTTCCCACGTTCTAAATACTATTGGGAGGAAAAGAGCTATTTTTGTGAGGCCTGCTATAGCAAATGCTCGATAAGTAACTGTTAAAATAAAACTGCATCGTTGGAATGCCTAAATGGCACAGTTGGTTAAACAGCTGCCTTCAGCTCAGGTCATGATCCCAGGATCCTGGGATTGAGCCCCTCGTTGGACTCCCTGCTCAGCAGAGAACCTGCTTCTCCCTCTCCCTCTGTGTCCCGGCTTGTACCCTCTCTCTCTCTCTCTCTCTCTCCCGGCTTGTGCTCTCTCTCTCTCTCTCTCTCTCTGTCAAATAAATAAAATAAAATCTTTGAAAATAAAATAAAATAAAACTGCATTGTCAAAGACCAAATGTGCAACGACTGCTTCTTCTATGAGTGTGTATCTCATCTCAGCCTAATGCTGTCTATATTTTTTTTTACTCTAAGTCTTATCTGGTACCAAAATTCTGATATAGATCTGCAAATAAGATATCCAGGAATAACTAGCATCAGCTTCCAAAACTGCTATGCCAAATCTTACACTTTTGGCAAGACATTGCATAACCATCTCTTCTTAGCTTGGCAGATGGTGGTTATGTATTTATTGGAGGCTACCAGAGTGGTTGAGAGAGCCTGAGTTTGTATCACAGCTCCACCCCTAACTATGTAACCGTGGGCAAACAATTTAAAGTCTATTCTTCTCGGTTTCCTCTTCTGTAAACAGGGATAATACCTTCCTTAGAAAGACATTGCAGAAATTAGATAAGGTCTTAGAGGAGTACCTAGCTCAAGATAAAGTTTAAAAAATATTACTTATTTATTATAAATGGGAAACTGTTTTTCTCCCATTATTTTAGTAATTTCATTTTGGGCACCTTCCTTCTAGCCTTCATATTCTCAGTCCCAATTTGAACTTGCCCCTGAATGAAATGCTAAAAACCAAATTCACCCCTATCAACAACAACAACAACAAATAAAAGGACAAAATTATGAAAGATTGTGCTTTATTTTGTTTGGGACAAGTGTTTTACTTTAAATAGACAAGCAAAAAATGAAACATTCACTCCATACATCTTGGATTACCATGCCATGGATTTAGACAACTTCCTGTTATCATACATCACCTTAGAAACTGGGTGAGAGGAAACACAACAAATAAAAGATTATATTTCCTCCTTTCTAAATGTCGCACGGTGTTACTCACCATTCAACATTTAGGCCTTAAAAAATTCTTCTGATTTGCACAGTAGTTTGGTACTTTAAAAGCACTTTCTAATGCAAGAGCTCTCTCAATTTTTTTTTTTAAGTTGGCTCCATGCCCAGCACAGAGCCCAACAGGGGACTTGAAATCATGACCTGAGATCGACACCTGAGCAGAGATTGAGTCAGATGCTTAACTGAGCCACCCAGGCACCCCTATTTTTTTTTAATAATATCCACAACTGGGGTCCCTGGGTGGCTCAGTCGGTTAAATGTCCGACTCCTGGTTTCAGCTCAGATTATGATCTCAGGGTCTGAGATGGAGCCCTGTTTTGGGCTCCACGCTCAGCAGGGAGTCTGCTTGTCCTTTCTCCTCCTCGGGTCCTCCTCCAGCTCTCTCTCTCTCTTTCTTTCCCTCACCAAAATAATTTTTTTTAATTTAAAATATCCACTACAATCCCTGTGAAATAGAGAAATAAATTATCACTTATCCTTTTCTAAATTAGAAACCTGAAGCTGCTAGAGGGTAAATTTTCATCCACAGTCACACTGTTAGTGAGTGGTTGGACCAAGGCTTTCTGTCTCTAAGGCTGATACCCATTGAAATTTTCCTAGCTTCCTCCAAAATAAATTGATTAACCAGTAAGAATAACAGATCTACCAATCCTTTAATTCAATCCTTTTGGAAACACTTGAGGCAGTTAAATAGCTGCCAAATCAACTAATGCTCTTGTAGTATCAAAGGTCACTTACTTAGGTCACTTACTGAAGTGAGTCAGTTCCATAGTTCTCTACATTTTACTGAATGCTCAGAAAAGGGAATTAATGAGCAGATTCTTTAAGTATTTAAAAAGTGCTTCTAGGAGCACAAAGAAATATGAAAGACTATAGTTTTTAAACCTACCACATGCACTCAGTAATTTTGCTCATATCCTCATCCAGAGCCTGTAAACTAGCAGGCCTTTTTTTATATCAAAAATTCTATCACCCAAAATACATTAAAACTATGCCTAAAGGATCAACATGCTCCAATTAGTAATATTAAGTTCTGAGATTATTTTAGATCAATTAGTCATTAAAAAATAAGAATTTATTTGGCTTAGACTATACTGAAATTGCTTTTCTGAAGGAAACTCTTATTGGATATCAATCCTTTGTTTAAAAACTAGTGTTTTAATCTACCTTGTTTGGTTACAGGTGCCAAGGTAGAATGCATCATCCCCAACCATTCTGAAGAAGCAAAATAATATTAAAGAAAAAGTATGAGGGGTGCCTGGGTGGCTCAGTTATTAAGCGTCTGCCTTTGGCTCAAGTCATGATCCCAGGGTCCTGGGATCCAGTCTGCTCTGCAGGAAGCCTGGTTCTCCCTCTCCCACTCCCCCTGCTTATGTGCCCTCTCTCACTGTCTCTCTCTCTCTCTGTCAAATAAATAAATATTAAAAAAAAAGAAAAGAAAAAGAAAAAGTATGAGGATTCAAGACAGATAGCCTAGACTTATATTCCAGATCTGCTATTTACTAGCTGAGAGCTTTGGAGAAGCCCTACTATATATCCGAGTCTCTGTTATAGTGTCTAGAAAGGGGCAATTATAGTGACATTTCGCCAGGTAATTGTGAGGATTAAAATAGGTAATTTATGTAAAAGTCCTGTAGTATTTATTATCATGTTTTCCAACACACAGCACCTTTTTAATACCCTTCCAGAGTCTGGGAGATTTCCAGCCTTATGGCCCCTCCTCCTGAGAGTAGAAGGCAAGAATGTTAATCCTTCTTAAATTGAGGATGCAGACATGTGACCTAGGCTTCCTTCCTAGTCAGATGCCCCTCCTACTCAGTATGCCCAGTGTTGACAGAATGATCTGGGGCCTGTACCCTGCAGTAAGACCAATAGGATCTCTCTAAGACAATCCAGCAATGTGATTTTAGCTAATATCACTTCATAAACCAATATAATTTAATAAACCCTTTTAATAAGACTAGCTACAGTGGCTTTTGTTATTAGTGACCAAGAAACCTGACCGAAGCAGCACCTATTCTAGATATGGCAAGAAGCACATACTCAACAAAGAATTGTTCCCTATTGGGCGCCTGGGTGGCTCAGTTGGTTGAGCAACTGCCTTCCGCTCAGGTCATGATCCTTGAGTTCCGGGATCGAGTCCCACATCGGGCTCCCAGCTCCACGGGAAGCCTGCTTCTTCCTCTAACCTTCTCTCCTCTCATGCTCTCTCTCACTTTCTCTGTCTCTCAAATAAATAAATAAAATCTTTAAAAAAAAAAAAAAAAAGAATTGTTCCCTATCATCCTTCCTTATAGGGTCCATTATATTAAAAAGCACCATCTAATAACAGTTAACTTTTGTTGAGTACTTACTCTGAGCAAGGAAAATGAGAAAACTAAAGCAGAATGGTTCTATCAATTTCCAAAGTTCAAAGGACTAACAAATAGTAGAACCCATCCAGGTCCAGATATGATTATCATCATAAATAAAAATACGTTATATACATGAGGAAACTGATACCAGAGGGGTGAATAACTTCCCAAGATCACAGAGTTCATAAGCAAAGCAGCCAAGATTTCATATGATACTACTATGTGGGTGGTTTTTTTTCTATTTTCAGTCATACAGCAATAGATCTTATCTTTTGAATATTATCTACAAATTATAAGGACAACTTATCTCACGGTTTCTAGAAGAATTGTGTCTTTGACCTCTTTCAATAAGAATAATTTAAAACTCTCAAACTATTTACTGTGAATGGAAACCTGTCTTTTAATCTTCAAGTTGTTCTTTAAAATGATTTCATGCTAGTAGCATATTCTCTTACTGAAGAGTAAGGAATGAAGTCATTATTTCTTGATCGATCCTGATGCCCTATTATCTTCCACTTTGGAATTACAGACTCTAAATTACATAGTCAATAAATCTCATAGAGTTCATTATAGTTATAGACTCTAGACATCAATTCCTGCTTCTGGTACATTTGCTGGTTAGCCAACTGTCTACATAGCACCAAACAAGTGAAAATAGCATTATCTAAGAGACGCCTTTTACTCCCAAGAGCTGTTTGTTATCTTTGTTATTATATACCAACTCTATTAAAGTCATTAAGTATGGCTTCAGCACTAAGGACACTGAAGTGGTTGCTACCGTTCCAATGGCAAAATGGTTAGAGACTGTCACAGAGTAGGCATTCAATAGACATCAAATGAATTTTTTAATGAATATTTATGATACCCACGCTGCTTTGTACTGGAAATTATACTGAACACAATCTACACAGGGCACCTGGGTGGCTCAGTGGGTTAAAGCCTCTGCCTTCGGCTCAGGTCATGATCTCAGGGTCCTGGGATCAAGCCCCACATAAGGCTCTCTGCTCAGCAGGGAGCCTGCTTCTCTCTCTCTCTCTCTCTCTCTCTCTCTCTCTGCCTGCCTCTCTGCCTACTTGTGATCTCTCTCTCTGTCAAATAAATGGATAAAATCTTAAAAAAAAAAAAGAATCGCAATGAACACAATCTATGCATTATTTTGTAACTAAAAACTTTTTTTTAACAAGGAAGACAAAATTTCAGCTTTGAGGGTTCCAAGTTAGAGGCTTGGGGTAGGGGTGGAGGATTCATAAATTTACATTGTCGATTTCTTCCCTTTGTGTTTGCACTAATTCCTAGAAATACAACAAATAGAAAACAAAAGAATCAGAAGCACAAAAGTACAAAATTGTTCATATTCACATTAGAAATGGTAAACCATAAAACCTGAAAAAATATTTTTAGTCTCATGTCAACCATAACCAAATTTGAATGATCTAAGGGAGAATTTGGCTACATGCAATATAACACTTGATGTTCATCTGAGACATCAGATTTCTCTTGACATCTCCAATATATGAGTGACACAGCTGTGCATATAGGATGCCAAGTCCACAGTTTTGAAAACGAAAAACTAGGCAACAATTTCAGTGTTTGAGAAAGAGAGGACAGACTCATTTTTCACTAAATCCATTTGGTCACTTATTTTGGCTTCATTGCTTTGCAATAATTTTTTAGTTTAAGAACAAAAGGAACATCAATAAGGTAGCAAATCTCTCAGAGTCATGTTGGGACAATACAAGACATAACTGAAGATTGGCAAGTCAGGAAAGAGGGCATTTCAGGGGCTGGGCAGCAATGTAGAGCTTCTAAGTCTCCTAAAGAAAATACACCTTGAGGTTTGCTGTCCCCTGACCTATAATAGCAGAGACTATTTGATTGTTGAAGTTTGAAGGTGAGCATGTACATGACTGAATTACACTACCAAAAATGCCCAATGCTGAAGAAAGAGAGACAGGGTACACATGCAACAAGGCTGGTAACACAGAAAGAACTCTGAAAAAAAGATGTGGGAGTTGCATGAAAATGCCAACAAAAGGGGACTTTGTTTCCCTGGCTCTGCCTGTAGATGATCACTCTCAGCTAATTATGATAAATGCCAAGATGTAAAATCTTCCCTGCAGGCCCAGAAGAGAGGTGTCTGAGAAAATACTAGTAGGATGCTTATAACACTGAGTTTCCAAAGTAGCTTCAAAGAGAGTTCTAAGTAAGATGTGAGAACATAAGGGGAAATCAGTGCTGTGTATGCAAGGGAAATGTTTAACTGTACCAAGATATCTGTTCTTTTACTTGTTCCAACAGGAGATCCATCAAAGCTTAATTGAAACTTATATAGTTACATGAGAGAACATGTTACATGAAGAGTGTATAACTAGGATTAGAGTAGGATGTCCCAGCATTTCTTGGGTCACTGACAATTTGTTCTTAGTAAAAGAAATTTAAAGTCCTATTTATTCTCTTACTTATTCTCCTCCCTCCCAATTATTAGCCCAAACTCCCAGTCACCAAAATGAGTTATTATTCTGATTAAGTTGGCATTTAAAAGGAAGTCATATGCTTACACCTCTCAAAGGGAATTTTCACCCCAGAAAGACTCTTGTTAACCAAGATCAATTTCTAATTAGTAGATGATTCTCCCCTCCCTTCACTCTCCTAACAACAGGCTTTCAGACTAGAGGGACTTTTTGTCAGCATTCTTCAAAATATACCTTGGAGATGACTGCACCTAACTAAGCCTAACACTTGCTGTGATCAGTACATTGGATTTGTACCCTGAATTCCCTCTGGTGCTAATTAATATTTGCAAAATGGAAATATCTGATAAAATTTTCATCACTGAAGTACAGTAAGCACCAACATTTATAAAAGATTTTGAGCCTCACTGAAAACTAAATGAGGTGAAATAATATCTTTTTATCACCATATGAAATTTAGAAGGTTCTAGTCCAATGTAATTATATATTTTTGAAAACATATAAAATTAAAAGTTTTAATTACCAGAATCAAATTAAAGTCATATGTGACTATAACACAATGTATAAACTTGTCAAATTACTAACTGCACACTTGAAACTAATATAACATTGTGTGTCAACTATATTTTAAAAATTTACATGTCAAACAGTCTTGTTAAGAATACTAGAAATAGTCTACAATATTGCACCTTCTCATCTCCCCTTGGAAAGTTAATTTCAAGAAAAATAGAAGTCCATCATTATTATAATTTAGGTCATAAAAACTTAACTCTCTACATATATTTATTGGATAATTTAGACATCTTAAAAATGCTCACCTCAGAATAATACATGAACTATTACAAGATAAATAAATACCAAAAGAGAACCAAACCTAGCATATCTGTTTTAGACATGTGTTTTTAAGTAATAGAAATCTTTTGTTGTTGTTGTTTAATCTCAAAAGGTAAGAAATTTTACATTGTATCTTTAGCCAAAACCTAGGATAATAATCAGGGACCTACTAAGTTATAGTAGTTATAGTAATCACCATTTCCTACACTAAGTATGATGGATAATTTTATGTATTAATCTGACTAGGCCATAGAGTGCCCAATCATTCAATCAAACATTATTCTGCATGTGTCTGTGAAAGTGTTTCCAGATGAGAATAATATTTGAATTGATAGATCGCGTAAAGCAGATTACCCTCTTTAATGTGGGTGAGGCTTATCCGATAGATTGAAGACCTAAATAGAAAAAAAGGCTGAACTTTCCTTTGAGTAAGAGGGAATTCCTCCGCCTCACTGAGCTGAGACATCAGTCTATCCCTGAACTTGGGCTCAGACTGAAACACTGACTTTTCTTGAGATAAGAAGCAAATTGTCTCTCTCTCTCTCTCTCTCTCTCTCTCTCTCTCTCTCACACACACACACACACACACGCGCGCGCGCGCGCGCATCTAAAAGGAAGGACAAAAATTTCCCTTTGTCCATTCACCTCCATCCAGAAAAGGAAGCAAACGGAAAGGGGAGAAAAGTTTGACCAAAAGCAAGTCAATGGCTTCTCAATAAAAAAATGGCTTTTGGGACACCTGGGTGGCACAGTCAGTTAAACGTATGCCTTCAGCTCAGGTCGTGATCCCAGGGTCTTGGGATCAAGCCCGGCTTGGGGTTTCCAGCTCAGTGGGAAGCCTGCTTCTCCCTCTCCCACTTCCCCTGCTTGTGTTCCCTCTCTTGCTGTCTCTTTCTCTGTCAAATAAATAAATAAAATCCTTTTAAAAAATTAGCTTTCAAAATCTGAATTGTTTATAGAAAAATGAAATATTTTCTTCTCTTTAAATTTATACCAACTTCTCTCAAGTTACTACCTACTTGATACTTTCAACAGATTTTTAATTCGACATATTTCAGAAACTTATAATCATCTAAACTTTTGTTAACCAACAGAATTTATTAAAACCAGGAGCACCTGGGTGGCTCAGTCAGTTATGCCTCTGACTCTTGATTTTGGCTCAGGTCATGATCTCGGGGTGGTGAGAACAAGCTCTGCATCGGGCTCCACACTGGGCATGGATTCTCATTCTCTCTCTCTCTCTCTCTCTCTCACTCTCACTCTTTGACCCTCCCCCACTGTTTTCTCTTTCTCAAAAAATCTTAAAAAAAAATTTTTTAAGGAATTTATTATAAACCATTGTATCAAATATTTAGAAGGAATAATTAATTCACTTTAAAGGTTCCTCACTGTTGAGAAAAAGACATATTATTGAATAAAGAGTGTAGCATATTTGAGGGGAAAATATTGTAAATATCTGCATCTCACACCAAATGTAAGATAAACTAAAGAGCTAAATCCCAGTGAGAAATATAAAAGTGCTAGAAGAAAATATAGGATAATTTTTTATAGTTTTCTGGTGGGCATGGTCTGCCTAGGCAAGATTCAAAACTGAGGAGTCATAAAGAAAAAGACTATCAAGTTGGATTACATAAATTGCTAAATTTCTGTGAGGCAAAAACACTTATCTACTATAAGAACAAGCCACAATCTTCATTTCCAGCTATTGACTCTGTAAGAGATGCTTTCATTGGCAGTTCTAGCAAATTTTTCACTCATGATACAAGCATTTATATCCATTTTCACCCCACCTCTTTAGCCAGTTACCTTTTGCCTTGCTATTTGTTGCCCTAGGAGTAGATCCAGGTTCTGTGGGAATCACAGTGCATACAAAATTGAGAGGCTATCTCCATGAAAAATAGTATCATATTAGAAGTATAAAATTAGATATACAAATGAATGTTTATTGAAAATGAGAAAATAAATCACAACTTTTAAAATTAAGAAATGATACACAACACAAAAATTTTTAAATCTAGGAAAACAACCTAGCATTTTTATTAACTGATACTATACATTTTCCATATTTTTGTTTCCAATTATTTGATCACAGTTTATGACAATTGTGCATTATTATTTTCTAAAGAATCAAATAATTTGGTCTTTTTTCTACAAAAGTTGATGGAAACTTATTTTGTTAACAGATTTACAAAGTTCTTTTTTTTCTAGCTTCATAACAATAGACATCACAGAACACATTTATATCTACTTTGGTCATGAATCTGTATGAAGTAGAGGTTTTCCTGGAAGCCATTAACTATAAATACAAGTGACTGAGAATCATATATAGCCTACTAAATCCAGACTAAATGATGACCCATCTCATTTTACCCTTAGCCAGTTCTCAAAGATATCCACAATAACGTAAACTTCACCTGATGAGAGAAGAAATGAAATAAAGGGGGAAATGGGATGCAAAAGAGAACAGTTTGAACTGATAGTGGTAGAAGTGTCTTACTTTGAAAATTTTACCAAAGCATAAAACCATATAGAAGCATTAAGACAATCCCTCCCAGAGCCTTCAAAGATATTCTTTCCAGTGAGGGCCCTGAAATTTAAGCTTTAGTGGGTTAAGAGTAAATCCATCTTTGGTTTCTACCCATGACAGGACAAAGTGAAAAAGGAGCTGGAAGAATGAGGAGAAAATGAATGGCAAAAGCAGTGATTTCAAGAAGTCTACAATTACAAGTCAGCATGTATCCAATTCTAGGCAGGTGGTGGGTGGGGAGGGGGAAGGTTGTTGGTGTGAAGTAGAGAAGAGAATACAATAAAAATGAAACACATTAGAATGTATCAGTCAGAGTAGGAGACATGTGAGCATTTAATATACAACATCATACTACAAATATACATGTATGAAACATATATATGATGATGAGCTCTCTTGAGAGGAAGGAAAGAGAGAGAAGGAGCCTGGTGCTGGCTAAATACTTTACAGAAACGATTTTGTTTAACTCTCCCAACAATCCTGGAGAGTGGGTATTGTTATACCCATTTTATAAATGCAACTAAATATCAGAGAGGTTATGTAACTTTCCCAAGATCACAGCTAGGAATTACTAATCCTGACCCCACCAACCTTTCTGCCACATTGCCCACCTTCATTGGCAATTAAGTAGATTTCATGCATCCCAGACAGCAAATGCCCAAACATAAGAATTTTTCAATATAAGGCCACAGATATTCAAATAGGCTTCTAAAAGTGACCAAATTAATAGAGAAAATAAAGCAAGTGATTTGGACTGTGGTCAATCCTGTGTAAAGTTGTTGAGGACAAATGAGAGAGGACTTCCTCAAAAATGGCAATTCAATAGCAAGACTTTTCTGTAGCTTTCAATCAAACTTTCCACCTGAAGTCTATTGGAATAGGTATCTGAGCTTCCTTCTGTGTAAAGAAATTAAACTGGAGACTACGAGCTTGCGTCAGGATGGTATTGAGTGAGCAGTGTCTACTCACCTGGCCAGGGGTTTCCAGCAATTCCTCATGAAATGCAGGTTCCAAGCTGGGCAAATTCAAAGTGTGATTGGCATGTGGCAATTAGGTTGATATAAATAAAGGGGCTACATAAGTGAAAAGTGGAGAGAAAGTACAAATATAAATGGCCGTATAAATTCACTTAGAAGAAATAAAAAAGGAGAGATATGTGAGGTAGATTTGGGGAGTTAAAATGTCAGATAGTATTTGGAAATCACAAAATCATTTTTCTTCATAATCAGAAAACAGAGGCAAGATTAATTAATAACTCATTTACATCTTAGATATCTTGGGCTTATTTTGTTCTTTATTGAAATAATACTTACAGTGATATCTATTTCCAGAAGTGAGATATATGTATTAGTATATATATTTCTTATATATTACTAATATGTGGTAATATTGTAAAAGAGCTAAGATCAAATATTTTAAAGGCAGATTAAGATGAGAAATTAATATCTGCAATACAACTTTGAAAAATCAGTGATAGTGGAGGTAAATAAGTGAAACTGTATATTTACTAATATAGGCATATAAAAGAAGATAGCTTATGAAGAACTGAATTCCTCTACTCATTTAGAACAGAAAAGAAAATGAAGGTCTTATTATACACAGATGTCATGGAGTGAAGCCAAATTTAGGATGATCATAAAATTATCTTTCATTTGCTGTTCCAAGCATTTGGAAGTGTAACAAATTTCAAGATAAAGCTGCAGAATCTCCTTTAAAAGTGTATTATATATTTGAAAGCCATACAGTCAGATGGAGTGAAAGCTAACACCTAGGTTTCATGGATACAGCTAGTTCAGATGAGGGTAACATTAAGGAAAACAAGAATCTACCTGGAAAATTATACCATTTAGAAAAACAGAAAAATTATATTTCTAGCAAATTAAAAGCTAGAGAAAATATAGTATCTTGAGCATTTTTTTTCTTTTCCCTTTTTACTATACTTAATTTTTTAGAGTAGTTTTACCTTTGCAGCAAAATTGAGAGGACAATACAGAAACTTCTCAAAACGTTTGCCTCCACTCATGCATAGCTTCCCCTTATGGACATCTTCCACCACAGTAGTACATTTGCTACAAGATGAACCTACCATGATACTTCATTATCACCCAAACTCCCCAATTTACATTAGGATACACGTGGCATCGTATATTCTATGGGTTTGGACAAATGTATAATGACATGTATCGATCATTACAGAAAATATTTTGAAATCTAACTTACAGTAGTCCCTTTATTTGTGGTTTTGCTTTCTGCAGTTCACCTTTCAACATTTTCAGTGATCTTTCAACCACCATCCAGAAGAAGATGATTCTCCTTCTCACAGCCAGAAGATGACTAGTAGCCTAAAGCTATGTCACAATGTCTATGTCATTCACCTCATTTCACCTCATCACATAGGCATTTTGTCATCTCACATCACTTCAAAAAGAATAGTGAGTACAGAATGATAAGGTATTTTGAGAGAGCAAGAGATCTCATTCATACAACTTTTATTACAGTATATTGTTGTAATTGTTCTATTTTATTATTAGGTATTGTTAATCTCATGCTATGCCTAATTTAAATTAAACTTTATCATAGGTATGTATGTGTAGTAAAACTATATATACACGGTTCAATACTATCCCAGTTTTCAGGCATCCACTGGGGGCCTTAAAATGTATCCCCCACAGCTAAGGGGGAACTACTGCATTCATATTTTAATGAAAACTATAGGATGTGTTTTTTTCAAATCTTCTTTTTCCCAGATATATTAGTATCTAAAAATGATAATTACTGGTTTTGTTCTGTATTTTTAGATATAGGTCAAGGTACTTTGGTTAGGTAATCTATCTATTCAAGAAAGAATCACTTTATTACAATAGTTAAAATAAAATATACCTACATATAAAACCATATTAAACATAATTGAGTATTTTTATTGTAAGGGTAATTTGGGGAGGAAATTCCCAATTACCTTCAGAAACTTCCAATTACCTTCCTGCAAGGTGGCTATGGCAGTAATTGAAATATCTTACTGACAGAGACCTTGTTCCCCAGATTCACTCCATTTACTGTAAGAGTTAACTAATCAGATACCTGGGCAGATATAAAATTATTTGTATCTAAGCTTCCAAGGACAGCTTTTTAATTTATTCATAACTACTAAAATCTAGTACATTATTAGAGGAAGGCCTTGTATGAGTGAAAATAAAGGTGGACGCATCAAGCATGGCTAGAAGAGCTGTCAATCTCAGTGCAAATCTGAGGGAAGTTTGAATGGAAGCTTCCTAAACTGTTGTATGATCTAAGCTAGGCCTTTAGTCAGTCCTCAAACCAAGCTGACAGTCCTTTATCTGACATGGAGCTGTCTTAGTATCCCTGACATACTCAATTACTGATTACAAATAGCCCATTTGGTGTTTTACATAATACATTAAATTCAGCATACTCACTTCCCTTAGCCTTTCTTCCTACCTGAACACCTGCCAGGACAACTTGGGCTTTTATACTTTATTGAGAAGTGGCCATCATTCCATGTTTCCATTAGCCATCTCAACAGCAAGTTTGCCTCATCCCCTGCGGTCCTTGTTAGGGTGTGTATTGTAAAGTCCTGAGACCGGAGAAAGTGTTCCCAAGTCCAAAACTCCTAACAAGACCATTAAAACCCCACACTGAACAGATTTTCCCGGCTTCAGGGGCACCCAGCCTAACTACTATAGCCACAGTCTAATGCTGAGAGAAGAAAAGCAGGTAAGCAGCACCCATTACAGAGCTCAACAGGGCTCAATGGCAATATTAACATTCCTAAGTAAGTATCATTCTCAATATCACACAGAATATACCTGTCGGTCCCAAACCTGGTTATTCACCAAAACTACCCGGGAAGATTTATTTCTCTTACTGATTTTCAGCTCTCCTCTAGAATATACTGAATTTAAACTCATCAAAAGTAGAGCTCAGTGGAGCAACTGAGTGGTTCAGTCAGTTAAGTGGCTGTCTTCAGCTCAGGTCACGAGCCCAGGGCTGTGGGATGGAGCCCCACATCCGGCTCCCTGCTCAGCGGAGAGAGCCCTTTCCCTCTACCAGCCGCTCTGCCTATTTGTGATCTCTATCTTTCTGTCAGATAAATAAATAAGATCTTTAAAAAAAAAAAAGAAGTAGAGTTCAGTAAGTTAAAAACTAGATAAACTGAAATTAATTCTTGTGTGGATTAACTGGTCTTGAGGGAAATTCTACATAGGTATTTCAAAAATAATTTTAAGAGCAAAGTTTTGAATAATAACCTCTTATTTCCTATTCATCTTTTATTATTTTTTTAAGATTGTATTTATTTATTCGACAGAGAGAGATCACAAGTAGACAGAGAGGTAGGCAGAGAGGAGGAAGCAGGCTCCCCGCTGAGCAGAGAGCCTGATATGGGGCTCCATCCCAGGACCCTGAGATCATGACCTGAGCGGAAGACAGAGGCTTTAACCAACTGAGCCACCCAGGTGCCCCTCCTATTCATGTTTTAATATATATATATTTTATATAAATATATCATAACTTAGAAACTCAATAACTTAGAAGTTTTCTTCTTTAACTTCTTAACTCAATAACTAAGAAAGAACTTGCTCTCCTGGTAGTAGATCTCTAAGTAGTCTCTTTCCACTGCAAAAATATAGAGGTTTAACATCTTGACCTCCATGCCAGAAGATAATCAAGACCATAGCATTATAATAAAGTGATAGTAAAGTAATAGAATATACAATTAATCTAGTGTCCATTGATGTAATGGACTTTCAAGATATTTACTCAAATAAGTATAATTACACTTGTGATTCTTTTGCCTTTTGTGAACATATTTTTGTAGAAGTTTTAATACAAGATAGATGAGCAAAACAGTCCAGCTAAAATCAAAACGCCAGCCACATAAACATACACATTTTGTTGCTCCGGTCACACAAGTGCAAGAGTCCCCTACAATCTCCAAAAGAATCATTATATTGATATTTCATGATTAAACACACATTTACCTGAAACAGCTTCAGGAAAATGTGACACAATTTTTAATACACTCCTGGGCATACAAGTAGCTTGTATCTTCATTGAATCCCTCTCAGTTCAGCAGCAATCTATGTGGAGATTCAACACAGACACAAAAAGGCAAAGAAGAGAATTACAATAATTCAAGAGATACAGTAATTTATAGTAAAAAAAAAAATCTGTATATGATGATTATAAGAGAACCATATGCCTCTACCATAACTAAAGCCTTTGTAAATAGTCCAGTTTGTGCTACTACAATCTGAATGGCTTATCAGATTTTTATATTAAATTAGTATCATTCACTCAATATTTATTCAACATATACCCATTGGATGAATGGATGGATGGATGTACGGACGGATGGATGGATGGATGGTGAATGATAAAGTGAAAAAAATTAAATGGTATGTAATTTCAAAACTGTGGCAGCATGATAAAACATGAGCTTCAAGCCATATATACAGGGATTAAATCTCATATCTGTTTACTAGCTATGCAATCTTAGGAAGTTACTGAGATTCTCTGAGCCTCAAGATTTTTGCCTGGAAATTTGAGATAGTAATACCTTTTTTGTAGGCTGTGTAGAAAGATTAAACAAACTAATGAGGAAAAAAACACAAAGTATTACATCTTACATCTTATTAACAGTCTCCCTCTTTTCTCCTGAGAAATGTAATGCTTCCAAGTCTAGCTATAGTGAGTATTTGGCATTTACCATTGATCCATAACATAAAATACTCTTTCCACTAGACCTACAAAATGTAAATAAGTTCTATCTCCTCTGCTAACTTTTTAGTTTTCACATAAGTGTGCTTCAAAAAGTGAAGACATGAAGCCATACACAGGAATTCTCTAAGTCTAAACATAGGTCTTGAGTAACATTAAACAATATATATATTGTCAACATGAGGCTTATATACTGGTAAAAATTTGGGCTCAAAAAATTTTGCTACCTGCAAGACAAGTGTATTTAAGGCCCTTATACAACTTATGTTTTTTTAATTATTTTGTTCTTCTTTTCAAACAATTACATGTCATGTTTATATTACATGATAGTATTTAACATCCTTTTATGTTAACAGGTTAATCATCAGCTTTCCTAAAGCAATCCTACAAGGAGGAAATAAAATTAAAAGTTAGAGTATGAAAATAATAGAGTTTATATCAGAATTATCTGAAGATAGATAGTAAAGGAGGGACTTGGATGATACAATGTGAGAGGCAAAATTAAGGGCTCCCTGCCCACTAGTCAATATATATCTTCATGTTTCCTTGTTTTCAGAAAGTTTATGTATTTCTAATAAGCCATTTGGTTGCAGTACACATACAGAAATCACACGGACAGTATAACGAATTTTCACAAAGTACACCCCATGTAACCATCACTCAGTTCAAGTAATAGAATATCATCAGCACTCTGAAACACTGCTTATGCCTCCCAGAACTGAAGTATCAATACATTCACTTCCTCAAAGTTAGTCATTATCCTGACCTCTAATACCATGGATTAGTTTTGGAACTTCAAACAGAATTATACAGAAAAATTATTTTAATTTCTTTCAGTAAGTTTTCTGATTCTGAGATTTTAGCCATGCTATTATGTAACTATGGTTCATTCATTTTCATTGCTATATAGAATCCCTAAGATAAATTTACTACAACCTAAGCATCTATTATACTGTTGATGGGCACTTATATTGTTTCATTATGAACTGGTTTATAGTGCCACTGGGAAAACTGTGCATATCTTTAGGTACATATTTGTACATATGTGGTACATATGTACCATATCTTTAGGTACATATGTGTTCATTGGGTATATACCTAAAAGCAGAATTGCAGGGTCTTTGGATATAATTATGGTCAACTTTAGTAAATACTGTCAAACACTCTTCTAGAGCTCACTCTCTTTTCAATTCATTCTCTTACCAAGAGTATATGAGATTTCCATTTAATCATTATCTTGGTCAACTCTTGGTATTTTCAATGTATAAATCCATTAAAATAGTGTATAGATAGGGTTTCCTGTTGTAATTTAAGTTTCTATTTTACTGATGAGTAATAACATTGAGCACCTCTTCATATGTTAAATAGCCTTCAAATTTCCTTTTTTTTTTTTTTGTACTCTTAAAGGTTTTCACATATTTTTCTATTGAGTTTTTTGTCTCCCATTGGCTTGAGTTTGTTCCTATTACATAATGGAGATGAATTCTTTGTTAGATATATGTTATGTACTTAATTATGTTCCCTAAAATTCATATATTGCAGCGCGAACCCCCAGTACCTTATAATGTGACTGTATTTGGAGATAGTACCTTTAAAGAGGTAATCGAGGTTAAATTACATCATTAGGGTGGGGCTCTAATCCAATATGACTGGTGTTTTTATAATAAGAGGAAGATACACCAAGGATGCTTGTATACAGAGAAAAGGCCACATGTCAAACAGTAAGAAGTTGCCATCTGCAAGTGAAAGAGACATAGACCTTAGGAGAAATCAATCTTCCTGACACTTTGATCTCGAACTTTTAGTCTCCAGAACCTTAAGTCAAATAAATTCTGTTCTTTAAGTCACTCAGTTTGTAATATTTCTTACGGCAGCCCTAGCAAACTAATATTCACATTAAAAATATCATTTGCAATTCTGTGGCTTACTGTTTCACACTCTTAATGCTATCTTTGGAGAAGCAAAAGTTCTTGATTTTAATGCAATAGTTTTTCCTTTATGACTAGTGCTTTCTGTTATGTTTAAGAAAAATAGCCTACCCAAATTCATGAAGATATTCTCCCAAGTTTTCTTCTAGAAAGCTATAATCATTTTATATTTACAGCTATAATCATCAGAAACTAATATTTAATATGGTAGAAGATAAAGGTCAAGCTTCATTTTTTTCCATATGAAAAAATAATTGCCCTTGCAACTGTTTACTGAAAAGACTTTTCCTTTGCCTACTATTCTATAGTATCACTTTACAAATCAAACAAATGTATTTTATATATAGACTTGTATCCAGATTTTCTAATCTGTTGCATTAATCTATTTATCTAGATTTGTATCAAGACCATACTGCCAGAATTATGATACCTTTACAACAAGTCTTCATTTCTGATAGGTAAATTGATCAAATTAGGTCTTCGTTCAAGATTTTCTTGGCTATTCTTAAAAGTTTGATTTCCATATAAGTTTTAGAAACAGTTTGCCAATTTCTGTAAAATACCTCCAGGAATTACATTGAATCTATAGATGTAATGTATCAGTTTGAGATAAGTGACATCTTTAAAGCAATGGGTCATCTAAGCCATATACTGTCTTCCTCCATCAATTTAAGTTCTCTTTAACTTCACTCAGAATACTCTGTAGCTTTTTGTGTACAAGTTTTACATTCTTCATTAGATTTATTCCTAGGTATTTTATGCATTTTGACGCTATTCCAAATGACATGCCTTACTTAACTTTGTTTCTTAATCTTTTGTTGCTAGAACAGGGGACCCTTACAATGTGATGGTTAGGGGTGCTACCCCTGCACACTTAGAAATCTGTGCATAATTTCTGACTCCCCAAAAACTTAACTACTAATAGTATACTGTTGACTGGAAGCCTTACTAATAACATAAACAGTTGATTAATACATATTTTAGTATGTTATATGTATTATACACTGTGTTCTTATAATAAAGCAAGCTAGATAAAAGACATTGTTAAGAAAATCATAAGAGAAAATACATTTACAGTAAAAATCCAAACTTAAGTTTGTACCCATTCTTTACTTCATACCACCGCCCCACATTTTAGGCATATGGTGCCACACTTTACGTTCTTTTTTCGTGAAACCCTTGACTGATTTTTACAAATGTACTTTTTTTTGCTGCTTTTTTGTTTCCTACTTTTCTTTCTTTATTTTTTTAAGAGTTTATTTATTTATTTGAGAGAGAGAGAGAGCACAAGAGGGAGAGGCAGAGCAAGGAACCCAATGCAGGGCTCAATCTCAGGACCTGAGGATCATGACATGAGCTGAAGACAGAGGCTCAACCAACTGAGCCAGGCATCCCTGTGTTTCCTACTATTCTTACTCTTACTGATGATCTTTCCTTTCTACTCAAACAGTCCCCTTTAACACTTGTTGTAGGTTTGGTTTACTGATCAATGATTCCTTTAAATTTTATTTGTCTAGGAAACTCCTTATCTTTCCTTTTCTTCTGGATGATAGCCTTGCTGGATAGAGTGTTCTTGGCTGCAGAATTTTTCCTTTTAGTCTTTGATTATATCATAACACTCCTTTCTGGCCTGCAAAATTTCTGCTGAAAAATCAGCTGACAGCCTTATGGCTTTCCCTTGTATGTAACTGTTTCCTTTTCTCTTCCTGGTTTTAAAATTCTCTATTACTACTTTCTATCATTTTAATTACTATTTGTCTTGGTACAGACCTCCTTGGGTTGATTTTATTGAGGATCTCTGTGTCTCCTGGATCTCGATATCCATTCCCTTCCCCAGATTCAAGAGTTCTTACTCTATTATTTCCTCAAATAGATTTGCTGTCCCCTTTTCTCTCTCTTCTCCTTCTGGGACCTCTATCATATAAATGTTATTAAGCTTGATGGTGTCACTCAGTTCCTTAAGTTTATTCTCCTTTCGCATATTTTTTTTTGCTTCTACCTACTCAGCTTGATTACATTCATTACCCTGTTCTCCAGGTCATTGATTTGTTCTGCTTTCTGTAGTCTGCTATTTATTCTATCTTATGTATTTTTAATGTCATTTGTGTTCTTCACCTTTGACTGTTTCTTTTATGTCTTTGCTAAGGATCTCACTGATGTCCTCCACTCTTTCCTCAAGTACAGTGAGTGTCATTATGATCATTACTTTAAGTTCTCTATCTAGTGTATTACTTATTTCCATTTCACTTAGGTCTCTTGCTGTGATTTTTGTCCCGTTCTTTCATTTGGGACATATTCCACGGTCTCCTCATTTTGTCTAATTCTCTGTGTCTGTTTCCATGTGTTAGGAAGGTCAGCTATACCTCCTACTGTTGAAAGTAGTGGCCATATGAAAAAGAGGTCCTATAGTGCCCTCCAGTGAGTGCAGTGTCCCCTATTCACCAGAATCTGGCACTTCAAGAGTGTCTCCTATATGTGCTGCATGTGCCCTGCTCTTGTGGCTTGCCACTTTTTCCTTCAGTCCAAACATCTGCAGTGGCTCTCTTTGCCTGTTTTGGGCAGTTTTTGCTCCCAGTAGTGTTAGTGGGCCAGTCTATTGCTATTCTGGGCTTGAGTTGATTCAGACCAGGTATTTGCCAGAAATGCAATAGGACCAAACTGCAGGGTGCTTTCCCTGTGTTATCCCCTGGGAAGGTTTCATTGGTGGGCAGAGCCTGCAGTCAGAGCAGCTATCTGCCCCCAGGCTGCTGTTAGAGCCACAATCTTACTGATATGTGTGGTTATCTTTCCTTCTCCCCAGTGCAGGAGTTAGTTTGGAGTAGTACTGGTCCTGTTTGGGCTGCTTACACACTACCAGGCCTGTGACACCACTTTGGATGGGCTCCAGCCAACAGCAAATTGGAGGGCAGATATGCAAAGCGCATGTGGGTGGGAAGTGGAATATTGGCAAGGTTTGCATGGGTCTTCTGGTGCTGGGGACCAGTAGCACTGGGGCTTTGGCAGGCCAGGCTGGAGGAGGCAGTTCTACCAAAGTGGGAGGTGGTGGGTTTCCATCATGTTAGCAAGTGAGTTAGCAATAGTCAGTGCCTCACTTGTTCCTACAGGTGGCTATGTGTTTAGACTGGGAGTGGGGGAGAGAAACGGTGCCTGCTAGCTCCTTTGTTTCTAGAGATGTCCACCAAGAATCTCTGTCCCTCCAGGACATTCTCTGAGATGAGTAAACAACTTTCAATCCACTATGCCTGAGGCATTTTTCAAACTGTTGCCTCTACGTTCTATTTCTGTGGGTTGTTTATTGTGCTCTTTAAGGATAGGGACACAGTTTCCTCTTGCTCTCCCAGCTGTCCCTGGGAAAAGGGAGAGCCAAGGCTGCAGATTTTTTAAATTCCAGGTTTTAAGGCCTACTGGTTGTAGGAACTCACAGAATTCAGCCCCTGTAGTTTTCAAAACCAAATGTTATGAGGATTCATCTTCCCTGGTTAGGCTCCTTGGTGGGATAGTTTATTTCCCTCCTCTCACACCTGCAAGTCCTTCCCTCCCACGGACAGTCTGTGAGTACATTTAGCTCCCTCACTGCCTCTCTGTCCTTCCTACCCTCTTTGATGTGGCCTCTTCTCTACATTTAGCTATGGAGTTTGTTCCACCAGTCTTCGGGTCACTTTCTGAGTTATCTACACTGATATGAGGGATATCTAGTTGTATATAAGAGATGAGGTGACCTTATGGTTCTATTTCACCATCTTCCCAGAAAAAACCCTAATACACTTAATTACTAATAGATTTTATTTTTCTTCCTGTGTCAGATTTGATAAGTTGTGGGGTGTTTTCTTCCAGAATTTGTGCATTTCATCTGTTTTTTCAAATGTATAGGCATAAAGTTGTGCATAATATCCTCAAAATAACTTTTTATTGTGGCAAGGGATATATAACATAATATATATCATTTTAACTATTGGTAAGTGTACAATTTAGTGGCATTAAATACATTCATAATGTTGTATAGCCACCACCACTCTCTATACCCAAAAGTTCTTCATCATCCCAAAGGTAAACTCTGTAAATAATAACTCTATTAAATAATAACTCTATTAAATAATAACTCCCTATCCCCTTCTCCCCTGAACTCCTGGTAGTCTCTGTTCTATTTTAATTTTCCTATTCTAGGTACCTTGTGTAAGTGGACTGATACAATATTTATCCTCCTGTGCCTAGTTTATTTCACTAAGCATAATATTTGCATAGTCCTTCCATGTTGTAGTATGCATCAGAACTTCATTTTTAAAGCTGAATAATATTCTATTTTATGCATATACCACATTGTTTATCCATTTGTCTGTTGATGGATAGTAGTTATTTCCCTAAAGACTAATGCATTGAACATCTTTTCTTGTGTTTATTGTCTATTTGTATATCTTCTTTGCAGAAGTGTCTATTTAGGTCCCTTATCAATTTTTGAATTGGGTTTTTTTAGTACTTTATATATTCTGAATAGTGAACTGTTATCAGATACATGATTTGCAAATATTTTCTCCCATTTTGTAGGTTGTCTTTTCCCTTTCTTGATTATATAGCTTTTGATAGCACCAAAATTTTTATATTTTATATAGCACCAAAATTTTTTTTCTCCCCAAATATGTTTATTTCAATTTTTCAGTGTTACAAGATTGATTGTTCATGCACCACACCCAGTGCTCCATGCAATACGTGCACTTCTGGATACCCACCACCAGGCTCACCCACACCCCCACCCCCTCCCCTCCAAAACCCTCAGTTT
>CM052802.1:71314738-71339036 GCA_028533885.1 Nasua narica | reverse complement strand
TTGCGGCTATGAACATTGGGATACATGTGGCCCTTCTTTGTACTGCATCTGCGTCTTTGGGGTAAACACCGAGGAGTGCAATTGCAGGGTCATAGGGTAGCTGTATATTTAATGTCCTGAGGAATCTCCATACTGTTTTCCAAAGTGGCTGCACCAACTTGCATTCCCACCAACAGTGGAGGAGGGTTCCCCTTTCTCCACATCCTCTCCAGCATTTGTTGTTTACTGTCTTGTTGATTTGCGCCAAAATTCTTTTTTTTAAAAAAGATTTTATTTATTTATTTGACAGAGAGAGAGAGGGACAGAGATCACAAGTAGGCAGAGAGAGAGGGGGAAGCAGGCTCCCTGCTGAGCAGAGAGCCCGATGTGGGCTCGATCCCAGGACCTTGAGGTCATGACCTGAGCCGAAGGCAGAGGCTTTAACCCACTGAGCCACCCAGGCGCCCCTATGCGCCAAAATTCTTAATTGTGAAATACCATTTATCTATTTTTTCTTTGGTTTCATATGCTTTTGCTCTCTCTTATCAACTTTTTAATAACTATATTAAAAATAGTGCCACCCCACTTTCATTCCTGATATTGGTCATTTGTAATATTTCTTATATTATTTATAAATGTTGCTAATAGTTTGTCAATTACATTTATCTCTACAAGGAACAAACTTTTAGATTTATTATTTTACTTATTATTCAATTTTTTTCTATTTAGTAAATTTCTCCCTCATCCTTTCATCCCTTCAATCTTCCTTAGGTTTAATTTTCTAACTTATTAATATAGATATTTAGTTCATTGTTTTTCTGCCTCTCTTTTTCTTTTTTCTTTTTAAAGATTTTATTTATTTATTTGTCAGAAAGAGAGAGGGAGAAAGAGCACAAGCAGACAGAGTGGCAGGCAAAGGCAGAGGGAGAAGCAGGCGCCCTGCTGAGCAAGAAGCCTGATGTGGGACTCGATCCCAGGACCCTGGGATCATGACCTGAGCCAAAGGCAGCAGCTTAACCAACTGAGCCACCCAGCCGTCCCTGCTGCCTCTCTTTTTCTAATATAGAATGTAAGACCATACATTTCTTCTAAGCTCAAATTTTCCTACACCCCCACAAATTTGGTGTATTTGATTATCATTATTATGTAGTCAATACATTTTATAATCTCATTGAGATGTATTCTTTCCTATGGGTTATAATGCTTGAGAATATCAGTGAAAGTGGTGGAGAGAGAAACTCTAAAATTCTGCCCCTTCATAAAAGTGGTGAAAAAACTGTCAGAATCAATTTTTCAGAACTCTGGAACTTAGATAAAGGCTGCAGTACCCTGGAGAGCACTTATTCAAGAAAACTATTTGAATCTCAGTAAGAACAGCAAACTTCATGGCATTTAAACTCATCCTAGTCCCATCTCCTATTGACATTTGTTTAAATATAATTTCTATTTCAATATATGGTCAGTTTTGATAAATGATCGATATGTAATCATAAAAATGTGCATTTGATTGTAGTTGGTATAGTGCTCCATATATGTCATTTAGCTCAAGTGTATTATTCTTTTAAGATTTTTAAAATTTATTTACTTGAGAGAGAGAGCATGGCAGAGGGAGAGGGAGAAGCAGGTTCCAATGTGGTGCTGGATCTTGAATCATGACCTGAAACAAAAGCAGATCCCCAACCAGTTGAGCCACCCAGGTGCCCCAAGTGTATTAATCATTTAATTCCTACCTGAATTACAATGTGTCTGTACTAAATTCTTTTTCTTCTACTATTTACTATTTCTTTTAGTGTAGGTCTGCTGGGAACAAGTTTTTTCCATCTTTGGGGTTTTTGTTTTATGTTTTACTTCAAATGTTTTTATTTTAATCCTTTAAAATATTTGAAGGATATTTTCACTTGGTTAAAGAATGTTAGGTGAAAAGCTATTTTTCTTTCAGACCACTATGTACTTTTTCATTGCTTTCTGGCTTTGATCATTTCTGTAGGGAAGTCAGCTTTCAGAATTTTTGTTGCTCTTTTGAAGGTAATTTTCCCTTTTTTGTTCCTGGCTGCTTTTAGATTTTTCTTTCTGCATTTGATTATGAGCAGTTTTATACTGCACCCAGGTATGGTTTTCTTTGTATTTATAGTGGTTGGAATTTGTGATGCTTCTTTAACCTATAGATTGAAGTCTTCAACTTTGGATGAAAAAATACTCAATTTCTCATCATATACTGTATTGGCTCTATTGCCTCACGTCTTTCTGAGACTCCAATTACACACACATTAGACCTTTTAACTATGTCTTAGACATTTTCTGTGTTGTTTCTGTTTCTTCTCCATGCTTCAATCTGACTATTTTCTGCTGACTCATCTTTCAATCACTAATTTTTCAACTGTGTCTAATTTATTAAACTCACCTATTGAGAATTACATTTATTATTTTATTTTTCAATTTTATAATTTTTTTCCTGTTTTTTAGTTCAAACTCTCTATCTCAACCATTTATATTTTGAACATATTAATCACATTTGTTGTTAAGTGCATGAGTGATTCGTCTAATACCTGGATTGCCTATGGGTTTGTTTTGTCTGTTTTGTTTTTCTTTTGGTTTTTCTTTTCTTTCTTTCTTTCTTTTTTTTCTTCTGACTTTTCATTTTGTTAACCTGTTCTTTAGTATGCTTAAAAGATTTTTATTCACTAACAAGCATTTTGAAGGGACAGTTTGAAGGAACAAACTAAGGTTTAAAATTTCATGTATTTCTAAAGACTATTCAGTAACACTTCTATCAGAAAGAATGGAGCCTGATTACCTTAATTCAATCATAATTAATCTATTTCAAAGTTGAGTTTCAGCCCTTATGATGGTTCTGTCCAATTGGCCATTACTCTTAGAATATAGTCCTTAAGGCTTCTCAATTACAGCTTGTATGGTTTATAAAGTCTCCTCCTCTTTAATGGGCACTGAATTTAAGTTTTTAATCTCCTCAGTGAATAGAAATAACTGACAGCCCTTTGAGTCTTAGTCTTCTAATCATAATTTTCTACTCAGTTTCTCAACCTCTAGCATTGCAGAATATTGTACTAATCTCAATGCATTTATTTCTCTTGAAGATCTTGGCCTTCAATTCCTTTTGACTTTTAGCTCTCCAATGATTTCAAACAAACATTTTCCCAAAATATGTTTGTGATTTACCTAGCATTTCTAGTTGTCCTCAATGGGAAAGTAGGTCTGAATATATGCTACTTTATTATCTAAAAAAGGAAGTTAGCCTATTTATTTGTAAAAGGGGTCTTTCAAACTATGATGATACAACAATTGATTATCTAGTATGTAGAGTAATAACAATAAAGTACTGTATTTCTTTTTTCTGGGAAAAATAACTGTCAATGTATTTCATTAAAAATACAATATATGTTCACTGTAGAACTTTGAAAATTAAAAAACCATAAAGAAAGGGGTGCCTGGGTGGCTCAGCCAGTTAAGTGTCTGACTCTTGATTCTGGCTTAGGCCATGATCTCAGGATTGTAGGATGGAGTCTCACATCCAGCTCCATGCTCAGCCAGGAGTCTGCTGGAGATTCTCCATGCTCCTCTCTCTTTACCTCTCAACCCCCAATAGTGCTCTCTCTCTCTAAAATAAATAAATAAAATCTTTAAAAAAAATACCATAAAGAAGAAAGTAAAATCACCCATAAGCCTACCATGCAGAAAGAAGTAAATCCAGCTAGCCATTTGGTCTGTATTCTCTTCTGTTATTTTACTCTAGTTTTTTTCCACAAAAAATATGATTATGATTTTATAATCTTTTTTGCTTAAAATATATTGTAAACAACTTTCCAAGTCAATAAATATTTTTTTCCTGAGTTTTTTGTTGTTGTTTTAGGTAGTACCATAGTTTAATAATAAGTTATCATTATTGGACACTAAGGTTGTTTCTCAATTTGCAATTTTTATAGATAATATTTAAATGATTATCCTTCTGTACATATATAAAACATTATCTAAATATAGATTCCTATAACTGGGATACTGTGTCAAAAACTACAAACATTTTAAAATTTCTGATACATATATGTAGCTAAATTGCCTTCTATAAAAATTATATCAGTTGGTTCCCCTTCAAGAGTATATGACAGTGTCCATCCTCCTACACCATCTATCACTGAATAAAATCCATTTTCATTGCCATTTGGTAGATAAAATTGGGTCTCTTCTTTGCACTTTTGGTTGGTAGAAAAATGGCTTAATTCTTAATTAGCTGCGAGACTCATTTGCTAACCATACAAGATATGGTAATTGAGAATTACCCTTATTCTTTAGTCACAGAATTTCCTATTGATCTAGAATATTATAAATTATACACTTCCTTGGTTTGGAGATTTCTGGTTATTTATGCTTGAATACATATGCTGTAACTGCAATGAAAAGGCCATTTATTCAGTACCATCCCATCTTCTCTTCCTAAAAATGCATCACTAATACACATAAATATGGTTTTCACAAATGCATGAAGAAAGCAGAGGAGACTGGTTAATCATAAGAAGAAAAGCATAGGAAGAGATAAACAAAGTGGCACAAGAACAATTATCTTTAAATAATTTGGAACTAAATAATATCAAATCAACAAATATTTATCGGAAGTTCTACATCTTTTCCATTCTTGATTCCAGTATTAGTTTGTATTTTTGGCAGGTTGCTAAGAGGCAACTTTCTCTCAAAAGTATTGTCAGGCTTGGAATGCCTGGGTGGCTCAGTCAGTTAAGCATCCGACTCTTGATTTCAGCTCAGGTCATGATCTCCAGGTCATGAAATCAAGCCCCACATCAGGCTTCACATTCAACAGGGAGTCTGCTTGAGATTCTCTCTCTCCCTCTCCTTCTGCACCCGCCCCCCCCCCACTCTTACACTCTCTTTTGAGTAAATGAATAAATCTTTTTTAAAAAAGTATTGTTAGGCACTAACATGGCTACAAGTGCTGACTTCAGACTCTCCTACTGCTGACTGGTATCAATCACATAAAATTATGCAAACCCCTACTCTATATATATAGAGAAGCAAGAGGCAGATCTTCCTGCCTGGAACTTCAATGCAGTCAAACTCAGCCACTATAGCAATAGCAATCATTTCTATTTCCAGTATAACAATCAATAAGGAGACCTTAAGTTTCTCTCAAAACCCGCTAACACATAATAAATCTTCCATTTCTTCACAAATTTTTTTAAAAATATATTTTTACTCTTATTCCTAATTTTCTTTTTTTTTTTTTAAGATTTTATTTATTTGACAGAGAGAGCGCACACAAGCAGGGGGCAGGGGCAGATGGAGAGAGAGAAACAGACTCCCCACTGAGCAAGGAGCCCAATGGAGGGCTCGATCCCAGGTCTCCAGTCATGACCTGAGCCCAAGGCAGACACTTAACTGACTGGGCCATCTAGTTGCCCCTCATATTCTTAATTTTCAAAATGTGCATTATAATCAGAATACAAAGACATAAATCCAAATATAGTATAATCATATGATAATATCATTTCATTGCATTTAAGAAATTGATTCCAAATCATAAAATTACAGATAAAAGTTCAGAAAGCAGCATAGTGTAGTGGTAACAGATAACTTGAGTTCAAATTCTACATTAAGCATTTATTAGATGTGTGGCCTTGGCATATTTTTTTAACATTTCATTTAATACTTCTGTGTTTCATTTCCTTTGTGTGTAAAAGGAGAATAATAGTAAGTACTTTATAGGGTAGTCATGAGTATTATATGGATACATACATATAAACTCCAATAGTTCATGGCACATAGTAAGCACTATAAATAGTGCTTGTTATATTATTATTATTATTATTATTATTATTAAATAATAAAAGAGACTGCCCGTGAGCACTTAGGGAAAAAAAGTAATGATCATCAGCAATCAAAACCTATTCACAATAAATTATCTTTTATTTCATACAACTATCAATTTGAAAGATGTACACACCTTGCTCATTCCCTCTTTTGAAAATTTATTTTTTACCTGTGGAAAATAAGATGACAGAAGGACTTTACCTCCATAATTTAAAAGGTGTTTTAAAGAGACCTAGGAAGATAGAGTATTAATGCAACCATTAGAAACCTTGAAGCCTTTAACCCTGAAGCACCTTGTTTCTTGCTTACTGGTGACACATCATACACATTATTAAAGCAGTCAGACCAGCAAGAAAATGCTTTCAGCATCTCATTAAGCAAAGACTCCTCCAAGAACTCCAGACTCTGAGTGAAGATTAAGAACAGGAAGATTCTATTGTAATATTGACAATTGTCAATAAGAAGAAAAAATAAAAGAGAAGTAGTGGTATCTAAAAAAGGCAGTATTTTCCCTCTTCCTTCCTTTATATGTTAGATTTTGTCTTAACCTTTCCAGTAGGCTCTGAATTCATCCACGTCAACCTTATTTATTCAAAGCACTGACGTCTGAATAAAGAAGTGCTTCTGTGTGCTTGTGTAGGTGTGTATTTTAAACAAAACTGGTTTTCTTAATCCTTTTCTTTAGATCCTGAATTCTCAAAAAGTAACTTTCTTTGAAACAACTCTGGTCTGAGCAAATATACAAGCACTGCCACCTATGGGTAGCTACCTATTTTAAGTCAGCCAAGCCACAGAGATTGCTGTGACATTTGAATGCCTTTCTAAAGTGAAACAACACACAATTGAGCATTATGGCTGAAGGTCAGAAACCATCCATCACTTTATATTCTCTTGAGAAGTAATCACAAGAAAAACTTCCCTGAAACTCTTCCGTGAAACTTCCTTCCAGCCTTGCTTAAAGGATCTTTAATCTTTCTTCCTTTTCTTTTGTCAATGGCTTTCATCTTGGTTGCTATCCCCCTTTATGGGACATTATCTGTAAAACTTATTCTAAATTATAACAAGCTGTATTTTTAAAATTACAAATATGGATTTGATGTACTAGTGCCATCAGTTATTATTTAGTCTTTAATTAGATGATGAATTTCATGTGAATTTTTCATGGATTAAAAAAAGCATTCAATTCTGTTCTGTTTCTCTCATCAGTCTCCAGCCACTAATAATCTATCAACCCAGCAGGATTGACAGGAGCCTTGAGTGGCCCTGGATTCTAGAATCTTCTACTAACACTCGCACACAAACCTTTCATAAAAGAGTAAAATAACCCTAAAAGGCATTCGCATTTGGCACCTCCTCTACACAATCTTGTTCTTTAATTTCTTTTCCTAAAACCACTAAAGCCCAATAAAAGATTTGCCAACTCTACCCTTTCCACTTTACCTATTTAAGCAGGTTTATTTGGCCCTGGACTCACCAATATAGCAAAAACAATTAGCCACTTAAAAGCAACATTAAATTGTGTCCTGTGATACTGCTTCCATCTTTCCTTAAAGAAAATTGGAAATACAACTTATTGGCTATCATTTTCCAGATTGTGCTGATAAAGTACAGGTTTTGAAATCCATTAACAGTTCTGATGAGCAGAGCTAGCTACATATTTTGTGAGGCCTAGTGTAAAATGAAAGCATGGAGTCTCTTGTTCAATATACTGGGGAAACTTTTAAATTATTTGAAATGTACAGTTTTTTTCTTTTCTTCCATGGTCTCTCTCTTAACTTGTTATGATGTTTCTTATTTGCTAATTAATGCCATCCTAAGTTTTTAAAAAATTAAAATTTTAAATTATTAGCCTGACTTCTACCACTTACATTTACCTTATGCAATAACATTTCTTAAATACAAGAACATGACATGAAATCACTGAATTTACACAACTTATATAGTTTATTCTCAGCAGAAGAGTGGAAATACTAAACAAGACTAACTTAACTGCTTTTACTTCATTTCTTGGTACCAGTACATTCTACCAACACTCTCTACCTTTGGTTTACTATTAAGTAAGGAAGGACTAAGAGGTAAAGGAAAGGAACTATGGGTTACCCTATCTTTCCTTTTCTTATCATTTCTAGCATAAATGGCTAGTAGAGAGCCAGCACAGTTTTCCATGGTCATTTGTGTTTCTCAGAACGCCACTGCCTTTCTTCCACATTCAAAGCAAATTCTGGTTCAAAAAAAGCATGGCCTATCAGGGATATCAGCACCCTTACTTGGTCATAGACTTAATACTTAACCTTTTATTTGTCTGAGTGTCACTGAATTCCCACACATCATTCATTCACTGGAATGCTGTGTTCATGGAGTACGTTAGTTGAATTAAGTCAACGGAGAGGCAAGGTAAGATGTACGCACATGTTAAATATACCACCTCTGTGCAATGCATGCTCTATTGTCCCCCTGGACTTCACTTACATAACACAATCTCAAAGATAAAATTATTAACAATTTCAAGACAGTGATAATAGAGCATTAAACCAAGCATTGGGACCTCCTGAGCATAGGGCCCTGTGTTATTGCACAGGTCATAAAACTAGACCTACTTATAAGATTTACCAGGACAGAAAAGTTTGTTTTTCTTTAATAATAGGAGGGAACAGAAACTATG
Organism: Nasua narica; assembly: GCA_028533885.1. Classification (NCBI taxonomy): domain Eukaryota; kingdom Metazoa; phylum Chordata; class Mammalia; order Carnivora; family Procyonidae; genus Nasua; species Nasua narica. The sequence goes on along the minus strand of CM052802.1, from coordinate 71,330,560 downwards.
TTTGTTAAGTATTTACTATGTACTGAGCACAAAGTTAAATCCTTCATACACTCTACCTCATTTAATTTAATAATGTAATTTATTATTATTTATAACTTATATTTTATAATAATAGTTTTATTTATAATTTGTAATTATATATAAATAATTTATAATTATTATTATTAAAATAATTTAATAAATGGGTGTTTTAACCCCATTTACAGAGGGGGCATATTGGGGATTTTAGGGGCTAAGTGAACACTTTCCTAAGAATAAAAACGTCTTTCAAGAGAACAGAAAAGTATTCCATCAAAACAAAGATGAAAGAAGGCTTAGGTCCTCCCCCATAAAATAATGATTCCCACCCCAAGAGAGCAGTGAAGGGAAATTCCAGGATGATAGCCACATAGCTGTTTTAGAGAGACCTAGTAAAGATTGGAGCCATGGTGGGAGTGGAATGACTCAGGCAAAAGATGAGGATAAAAAAAAATAGATAATATGGATGGGACTTTGGAAAAACTTGAGGATAAAACAAAGACATTTGGTAAAGTGTAAAAAGGAGAATCTATTTGAATGGGAACATTCTCCATTGAGTGGCATAGGGGTAGTAACTCAAATCCCACAGACAAAGATATGTGATACTAGCATATCACTTGGCTCTACAATGAACCAATTGCACGTATGTATGTGTCTGTTCTGAACCTTCAAGAAAGCAGTGGTCAAGCCATAGTTAGAATTGCAAGAGATGTACTAGGTAGGGATGCCCATGAATGATAAAGAGAAGTAGGCATGGGAATAAGCAGAAAAAGCTTCCAATGTTCAGCAGAGGTCTGACACCTGTAAAAGGAAAGGAAGAAGGAGGCTTGAGTAAAAAGAGCCCAGACTTTGGTACCACTCAAAAAACTTTCAACCAGCCCAACAGGGAGCTAAAAAGCATAAGTTGCCTTTTGCATGAGTCTCGTTTTGGACAGAAAAGTCCTAGAAACCCCATCATGCTCAATCATTGGTTATAATTGCTCAGAGAGAGTCAGAGAGAGTATATACTCTGCTTGAACACTTTCACAGCTCTCAAACGCACCACAGCTGACTGCACTCTTGCTGCAGAAGTTCTCTTAAAAATACTGAGTCACATGCTTCCTCCAATATATACAATATTCTGACCCAGACCTCAAAGGACACCACCTCAAGGCTGTATAAAATTATTGCATCAGCTCAAAATCCAATTGTTTTCAAAGATATGCACTCTTTTGTGTCAAGGCCAGAGATGGTCTAGTCATTTGCTACCAACACATACACACACACACAAAAGGAGGAGGAGTAATTCCTTATCCAATATACCAAATAACTGGGGAGGTACAGGATAACCATAATAAAAGCTCTCTATCAAATATCTTTAGTGATATGAAATACATTTTATGTGCAAAAACCTCATGAAGGTCACTCATTTAGATTATTTTCTTATTTACATTTGAATAACACAGTCATGGTGCTAAGTGCCTCTCAGAATCATCGATAACTGAGATTGACTGCTCTAGTATTCTTGATTTCTTGCCTCTCCCCAACAGGGTAGCTATATCTGCAACAAGCCTTAGGACAGGAAACAAAGGCAGGTCCAAGGACCAAAAGGGTTCATGATAATGGATAAACTAGATTAAAAGCAAATATAATTGTATATCTTTAAAATTATTGAATATGGGGCATAATTTTATGACATAAAACTTTTATGTGATACCTATATACTTAAATTAAAAATTAATCTTAACTTTGAAAAAATAATGGTACTAGATTGTAAAATTCCAAGAGTTCATAAGGGTCTCAGTTAGCCAATCTGGAAGATGTCAGGCTAGATGCTTGTCAGTTTTCCTCATAGGCCTCTGGTTTTCCCCTCTAGGGGTTTCTTTCTTATCCATTATCCTCCTTAGGTTCATCTGAAGTGAGCACAGCTTTCACAACCTACTTCTAACCAGTGTAAGTTTGCAGATTTGGAAGTTGCTTTAGAGGTTAAAAAAATCATGAGCTTCTGCAGCCCAGGCATGTGGAGTATTTGGCAGTAACATTCCCTCAAAAACTCACTAGGCTTCTAGTTTTTTAGTTTTCAAGGGATAAACACAGGCGAACACAACCACAGATGGTTTCAAGGCTTGAGGATTGACATTTTATTTATTATCTCTATACAATGCCTATAACACTCTCTGGCACAACCAACAGCTATTGGAAGCCAACTGAGATTTGAGTGGCAAGGCAACGCCCTTCATCTCATCTCCAAAGCTAGAAAGGTTCCCATAGTCTAACAGTGATGCTTGAAAAGGTTTGGGGCCCTATTCTTTACCTTCTGCTAAAACTGACAGTTCTATAATTGCTTCAGTTTGAGTTACAGAATCAGTTGACTTTTTCAGCTGGGCAAGGCCCCAAATTATCAAATCCCCAGCCATCTGAAATTGCCTCAGGTTATATTCCTTTGCATTTCTACTTGCAAACTAGATAGTTCTAGCCTGAGTTCTCCTCTCTACGGTAGGGCCTTTTGAAAGAGGTAAGGTACAGTCAACAGACATTGAATCTTACCTACGATTTTCCCCTGGAGAGCTATTGGCTCACTTGGCCCATAATCTGCCACTCCATATCAGAGGTATACTTGCCACTGTTTTGCTACACCATTAAATAAAGAAAGAAAGAAAAGAAATTTTACACTGTGCAATGTCTATATTATTGAAACCATCAAATAAATTCACCCAGTTAAGTTTCTGTTATATGCAGTACTCCATATGCACATAACAAATTTTAAGTTAATTATGATATAGGTTTAGCTGAATGAAATAGAAACCTGAGTTTCTAGCTTTGAAAAGATAGAGCATTTCTCTCCCATAGCAGCAGGACAGAAGTAGGGGGGACAAAGAGTATAATCCCTTCCTTTAAGGGATTTTTCCCTCACTAACACTAGGCTAGAACGTATCACATAGCCACAGTTAAGTGAAAGGAAAGCTGGATATGGATGGCCAGACATTCCAATAAAAATCCCAACGTTCTCCTGCTGGAGAGTGAAGGAAAAATCTCTGTGGGGGGCGGGGAGGGGATGGAATTGGAGAAAACCCAGTCTCTTCTGCCACTCTTCCCCAAGTCTTGTCCCCTATTCAGCAGAGAACATCCGGACTAATTCTCCTAAGACAGGATTATCCCCATAATTTGCTTCACCAAGACTAATGAATCTTTTTTTGCCCAGCACATAAAAAATTAGTTTCTCTATGCCCTGACTTTCAAGGATCTTTAACCTTACTTTTTCAAAGCTCAAATCTCATCTTTTTCACAAAATCTCAGGCTGCTCCAGCCTGATATCTCCATTCTCTGTACTCTCAGTGATGCAGTTTAGCATTTGATTATTCTCTGATTTTTAGTGTGCATATGTTTGTCCATAAAGATGTGGTCATTACAAAAAAGTTCCATGATTTATCATCCTTCTTTTGCTTTTTCCCAAAAAACATATTAAAGTGTAATAGTATAGAGATTGCTTAACAAGTAAGTAATGATTGATGGATCAGTTTCCCAAGTCATTAAACATGCATGAATTATAAGGGCAATAACTTAAAAGTACAACAAAGAATCTTTATTTTCTTTAATATCACAGTTTGGTAAATGTAGTGTTTGGAGTGAGAATCTTACAAATAAGTTTCTAAAAGCTCACAGAGACATTATTTCATTTTAAAAACATGTATTCTGGGGGCGCCTGGGTGGCTCGGTTGGTTGGGCAACTGCCTTTGGCTCAGGTCGTGATCCCGGAGTCCCGGGATCAAGTCCCGCATCGGGCTCCCAACTCCTCGGGGAGTCTGCTTCTCTCTCTGACCTTCTTTCCTCTCATGCGCTCTCTCAATCTCTCTCTCTCTCTCAAATAAATAAACAAAATCTTTAAAATAAAATAAAATAAAATAAAATAAAATAAAATAAAATAAAATAAAATAAAATAAAATAAAAAACATGTATTCTGGGGCACCAGGGTGGCTCAGTTGGTTAAGCAACCGACTCTTGATTTCAGCTCAGGTCAAGTTCTTGGGTCAAGATCCCCATGTCTGGCTCCACACTCAACACAGAGTCTGCTTGAGATTCTCTTTCTCCCTCTCTCTTTGTCCCTCCCCCCAATCAGGCATTCTCTCTCTAAGTAAATAAATGAAATCTTAAAAAAATAAAAACATGTATTTCTTCTTTAATATTGAAGTATAAAAACTGACAAAAATACTAAATATATAAGTAGGTTAAGTAAAATTATCTTTAATCTCTATAAGCATAGATTAGACCTAATAATACTTGAGTATATATTCTTCAATGAAAGATATGATTCCAAACATTTCAACAAGCATTCCATGCACAGGGTTTGAATTGTCAGAAAATTATTAGAGTATTTTCTTAAGCAGTTTTAATGATCTTTCTTACTTGTGTCTAACAGGACTTCATCAAACCTACTAAGATTCTTCTTTCTATACTACTTTTACCAAGGCATATACTTAAGCTGATTTCATTCTTTCAGAATTTGCTATAGACAAATTCATGGCTTTCACAAGTATAGTGACAAATGACGCCCATCTATAGTCATAAAAAAAAAGCACATAGTATTTTTATGTTTCATTTTTCTAGTTTCTGAGTTATAAGCATCAATAATATAAATTTTCAAGCAAAAAGGGATACTTATACTATATGTTTTGATATGTTTTATAGTCTTCACAATTCCTGGCAAGGGAAAATAAAATATGTTTTCTTGACTTTCAGATAAAATTTCCAAAAGATGTATTTTCTCTTTTGAATGTTAACCATTAAATTATATCTACCCCTTCTTATATATCACAGATTTATGATGAAAATAAATGGAGAAATAAATTTGAAAAAAATTTGAGCTCTTGAAAGAAATAGCATTAATAACATATAAAAGCAAGATACTATTTTATTTAGAAATTCAAGATTTATTTTGAAATAGAAGTCAGTCTACCTTTGTATTGGATATATATAGGTATTTCTCAGAATCATTACTTTCCATTATCATTAAAAATCAGATTATTGATTTCTTCCCTTTTCTCTGTAGAGGATCCTCAGATCCAAAGTATTTCCTTGAAATGATCTCTTCTCTATATTAAGAAATAGCACATTCCATTTGTTTCAAAAGGAGAATAATAGGTAAGAAGACTGCTCATGAAAAACTTGAAGGAAATGCACCCACAATGAGCAACAGAATTGCAAAAATACGATGACACATAATATAAAATCAGAAGGCAGTACTATACTGATAAATAGCTCTGTTCCATTATTTTTGACTTATCAAACTGCTATAACTAACTTAATATTTTCCATATTGGCATTTGACAGTATTAGAAAGCTAGAGAAAGAACTGATTCCTAGGCGAAATGTGAGTAATTATTAAATCCCAGTGATAATTATATGGGTATTTGTTTTTATCACTCACTAATTTTCTGCAGTTTTTTTTTAATTGGCATAATAAATAGTTGCTTTATCCCAAGGTTTCAATCACTTCCATGTCATCAACTAATAGCCCTTCCCAGCCAGAACTAGGACCAGCAAAGGAATTCACTTTACCACTCTTAAACCTATTAAAAATGAACTGTTCTGAAATACTTTAACTGACTTTAACTGAATTAGTCAACTAACAGATTTCTAGATAAGGGCAAACCCTGCTTTCTTCATCTGTAATCTCTGTGCAATTTTTGTGATCTATTTCAAGAATATATCCCACATGAATCACAGACCTGTACCCATGAAACAAATAATATATTATATGTTAAAAAAAAAGAATACATCACACATATTCATTTGCCCGAGGAGTCTCTAATTACTCTCCAATATAATTTATGTCAACTCTTCAAAAGGATTTCTTGCATACTTCTAGGTATAGGTTCACTGATTTCTATAGGAGAATACACCCTTTTCATAGATATATATTTCTCCTTGCCTCATAAGACCTTTTCTTTTGATAGTCATATTGAAGAAATAGAGGGGCAAAACAGAGGTTTTATTCAAATGACTTCAACTAGCCACTCAAGGAGTATCTTACACCTTAAGTTGACCTTTAAAATAATTTTAAATGATAGCAAGTATTTATTGAGCACTAACTTATTGTCCTAGCTCTGGGCTAAGCACTTTAGTTGCATCTTTTAATTCTCACACTAATAATGACACTATGTTTACTGTATCTGGAGAAAAAATCTACCTATTTCTCAGAGAGCCAGCATTTATGTTATTACTGTGTTTTTGCAAAATTTAGGAATTTACAGTGGTGTTAGCCCTAGTCACTGGGTCTTATTTGAGATGACTTTCTTGCATATTCAAAATTTCTTCTTTTCCTTTTCCCCATGACCCTTCCATAGTAGCCTTTGCCTTTTTACGAAACTGGTTAGGCCTGTATAATCACTCTCCACAGATTTCTATTGTTTGTCTTATCCACTGTGTTCCTCCAACAAACCCTCTTACTGCCACCCTTCACCCTGGGCTGCAGCCATCTATATTTTATATACAAAGTAGGTGAACACAGACTTCAGTCTCCCAAGGATTTCTTCATGGAGTGTTGTTGTTGTTGTTACTTCCTGGAATCTATTTTTATCTCTTGATGCTACAGTTTCTGAAGGTTGATTTAGGAGGAGCAAGCCGACCACCTTGGCTTATTCATCATCTTCATAAGAACCAGAAACCTTGATGTTGCTTTTTTATTTTATTATTAAAGCTACACTTATGGATAAAGCCACAGTTTTTGTGAAATTCCAAAGTCATGGGGCAGGGTTTATGAAATTAAACCCAGAGCCAGCTGAGGCCACATGATGAGAGGACTATCTCTGACAAGCCTGTGGACAAGGCACACACAACACAAGCAGTCAGTCTGTCTACAGTATCCTTCCTTGGGCCAGAATGCACTTGGAAACAACACAAAGAGAACAGATCTGAAGTCACCTGTCTTCTCAGCCTACCTCAGGCTGCTGGACACACATATCAGTGCTCTGAGCCACTCACAAAACTTAGTTATGTTTTAAGTCCTGGCCTGTAAACTTTTGTAGAACAAACATCAAATAATTTTGCTAGGTCTTAATATCTGAAAATCTTATATATTAAAAGGGGTAAAATTCTCTTCCCCACTGCATCAGCTGCACATTTTCCCTAAGCCTCTGGGGCCCCACTTGGCCTAAATACATTGCAAAAGCCAGAGCCTGTATAATTTAAGATTGAGCTGTAATAGCTGTACATGATAGATCTGGGACTCCATTACTGTTGCTGTGGTCAGAATTTAATGAAACACTCTCTATTCCTCTGCCACCTATAGCTATGGCCTCGCTAAGGTCTGCACTTGCATGGCCCCCATACTTGTTGAATCTAGGTTAGTTTCCTAATATTTGCCAAAGATTCAACTCTCACTTTTATTGAATATCTCATTTTTGATTTAGACAAGGACCGAGATGTATTTACTTAAAGCAAGTTTGGTCTGTATGAAAATGGCTACTTGTATAAAAACAACCACTCACCAATGGACGAAGCTTCCATAAGCTGTACCACATCCATCAGGGTGATAGCTGCACCTATCAGGAATGAAAAAAGAGACTTCATTATTAAAATCATAGACATTAAAAGGATAATAAATAAATATTACAAGCAATTTCATGCCAATAGATACAAAAACTTACAAGAAACTAGATGAAAATCCTTTTTAAAAAAATACAGCATATCAAACTGTCACAAGAAAAACAAAATCCAAATAACGACATAAGGCATTTGAATTTGTAAATTATTCCCCACAAAGAAAACATCAGTCCAGAATTGCTTCACTGGTAAATTCTTCCCCCCCCCCAGTGGTAAATTCTATCAAACATTAAGAAGAAATAAAACCATTACAGTCTCTTCCAAATAACCCAGACAGAGGAAATACTTCCCAACTTCTTTTATGAGATTAGAATAATCCTGAATCCAAAACTGGACAAGAACTATTAAACAGAAAAAAAAAACACACACACACAAAAACCACCTTATAGATTAAAATGCTTGAGAACAGGAAACAATAAAACTAAAACACAACCTATGGAATGGGAGACGATAACTGCAAATTACATATATATGATAAAAAGTTAGTATCCAAAATACATAAAGTACTTATAAAACTCAACATTCAAAAAACAAATAATCCAGTTTAAAAAGGGGCAGAATAAATTAACAACACAAGAAATAACAGGTGCTGGTGAGGACATGGAGAAAGGGGAACACTCTTACACTATTGGTGGGAAAGCAAACTGGTACAGCCACCCTGGAAAACAGTATGGAGCTTCATCAAATGTTAAAAATAGTACTACCCTATGATCCAACAATTGCACTACAAGGTATTTACCCAAATACAAAAATACTAATTCAAATGGATGTATGTACCCTGATGTTTATGGCAGCATTATCAATAGAGCCAAATTATGGAAAGAGCCCAAATGTCCATCAACTGATGAATGGATAAAGAAGATGTGGTGTATATAAAATGGAATATTACTCAGCTATCAAAAAGAATGAATTCTTGCCATTTGCAATGACTTGGATGGAGCTACATGGTATTATGCTAAGCAGAATAAGTCAGTTAGAGAAAGACAAATACCATATTATTTCACACAGATGCAGAATTTAAGAAACAAAACAAGCAATCATTGGGGGAAAAGGAGAGAGGCAAAACAAGAAACAGACTCTTAACTATAGAGAACAACTTGATGGTTACCAGAGGGACAGTGGGTGGGGATGGGGTAAAAAGGAGATGGGGATTAAGGAGAGCACTTGTTGCGATGAGCAATGGATGTCCTGTGTAAGTGCTGAATCATTAAATTATAAACCTGAAACTAATATTACACTGTATGTTAACTGGAATTTAAATAAAAACTAAAAGAAAGGGAAGAAAGGGATGAAGGAAGGAAGGAAAGAAAGAGAGAGGGAAGGGAAGGCAAGGAAAGGGAAGAAATCACTTCTCATAAAATAATATTTCCCAATTTTCCCAAGTCCTGCCCACATAATCCCTACCCCTACAATTCTATATTTTATATTATTTGATAGGGGTAGAATATTTATCAGAAGAAATGAAAAGAGTCAGGAAACATCCCCAATTTGAAAATGCTTGTGTTCAAGCATCACTTTCCATCTTCTTCAAAACTCTTAGCCTCTAGTGAGGTTTAGCATCTTCTCCAAAACACTTAAGTCATGCTTTAATGATAACTCAATACCAAGGGGCAGATAGCTGGGATTCTATGGCCAGGATCAGTACAATGGATATAAAAAAATATTAAATAAAGACTACATCTTGAGTTGGAGAAGATGAAAAGCCTTCTTAAGCAATAAGGAAAGACAGGTTTACATAAGTGGCCCAGGAATAGAGGGTTTAAAGAGGGAGCTTTAAAAACAACTAAATGTGAAAAACTTAAGAACAAAGGGAAGAAAACATCAAAATCTCCCCAATCCCAACTGATTATTCTTTCTTTTAAACCTCTAAAATATATTTTGTTAAAAATATAAGAATGAAAATACAATTATGATTTTTCCATGTTAATAAATATAATTCTCCAACATGAATATAGAGTAATCTAATTCATGGATATAATGGATACAATTTGCTCAGCCAGTCTCAACTGCTAGACATTTAAAGCTTTCCCAGTTTTTGCTTTTATAAGCAGAACTACAATGAACACACCTGTATGTAAGTCTTTATACATCTTCCATTCTTTTAAACTTTTGAGCTAAGAATTATGTGTACATTTTAAGGGTTTCATTACACATTGCATATATAATTATATGTTATATATTTCATATTGACTTTCTAAAAGTTAGTACACTCATTCCATTGTTGCATTTGAATACTTGCTTACTCACAACTTTCCCATAATTAGGCATCATAATTCTGAATTTTTAACTAATTTGATAAGTATACAATGGTAGCACCTTATTTGCTCACTGGTTGTAGTTTGCCAACCCCTGCTCTAAGGGATTCAGAAGTAGCACTTGCAGAAAAGCAACTACTAGGCTAAGGGAATGCAAGTGATGAAAAACTAAGGACTTTGAAGAGGAGAGAGCTACCACAGGAATAGATGGTCAGAGGGGAAGAAAATTGCCAGAGGGCATTTGCCATCTGGTCTGTATAAGTGTCCCAGCCAGGTAGGGAAATAGCTACCAGAAGGTGCAACCACAGCTGCCACTGAAACAGCTGCCAGGTTGGAGGCAGGAGCTGGCCCATGAAGGGGCCATTTGCACACTGATCCACTACTTCCACAATGAATAAAAAGAAATGAGAGGAACTTGGAAGGGAAGTGCCTTCCTGGCACCATCACCTTGACAAGGTCCCTGCAGCACCTTGTATTTAACATCAAGCCAGTTGGCAGAGGAGAAATATTAACAGGGTTCAGTTCCAGTTTCACATTGCAAGGCATGGAATGGTGATTTGGGGCTGAGAGACAATAAATTAAAAACTGGTATATAGATATAAGATTTTCTGAGTGATCTAGCTTGATTCAACGGTAAAGCTTAAACAATATAAAGGAACAGAAACTTAGCACGTCCTTTTAATCCAAATATCAATAGACTTCGCAGGACTTTTGATAGACTTAGAGTTACTGGTAAGTGTCCAAAGTACCAACTATGGTAAATTGATTCTATGAATGATTCCCATTCTTCACTTCACCCTTTATCTACATCTTTTGCCATATATCCCTGCAGTTCTGCTCCCTAAAAAGTCAGAATCCATCTTCTTATCAAGGTATTGCAACTTACTTGAGCCAATGAGATATTAACAGATGTGATGCAAATAGAAGCTGGAAAAAAATATTTCTATGACTCTGCCTGCCTCTTGCCCTCTGCCATTGCCATGAAAACATGTCCAGGCTAGCCTACTAGAGGACAATAGACATATAGAGTGAAGCTAAGTCCTCCAATGGAACAAGAATCAACCAACAGCCTGCCAGTGTCCCATCATGGGAGCAAACCTAACGAAAAACAAGAGCTGCCCAATTGCCTTGTGTAGCCAACCATAAACACCTGAGCAAGCCCTGCAAAGCCTAGACCAAGCCAGAGAACACCACAGATTTACAAGCCAAATAAATGCTTATTGTTGTATATTACTGGGGGTTTTGGTTGCTTGTTATATAGCATTATAGTGTTAATAGGTAACTGATACCCTGCCCTTCTGTATATTAATAGAAGAGAGAGATATGATTTGTGTACCACACAGGTATATGGATAGTTGATGTTTCACTATGAAAGTTGAGATTGTTCCCTGTTTTCCACATTAAAAACATCCAACCTCTGCTTTGAGGTAATGAGGTATTATAAGGTAGGCTGAAAATTTTTCTCAGGAACCATTTTTGAAGTTTCTAGGCATAAGAGAGTAAACTGCTACAGGATCTGCTGAAAAAAAGTACCCAGCATTTGCAGGCTAGAGGAATGAGTAGTTCCTTATATCCTAACCCCTCCAGTTCAACATTCCCTAGCACAAGCATACAGACATCCAAACTCACCAAGATTAGTTTAGTCCACTACCATCTTCTCAATGTATAAAAGATTACCCTGAAATAAATCTCATGTGAAACAAAGAAACATAAAACCTTTTTCTTCAACCCATTCTGAATAGGCTATTTCAGGGATGTCATCTTCATTAGGGCACCTCTTTGCCACAGGTACTCAAGATTCTCATGCCATGCCCTGGCAGTCTCATGACCTCCCATGCTTCATCTCTCTCCCATCTCTGATTCTTTCCATCCTACCATATATCAAATCTACTGTATCTACAAAATTCACAATGATGGAGATTAGAGTGACCGATAATCTAGGGGAAATTGTATCTTACCAGAGAGAAGACAGAATGGAACACATAGGTAGTAGAATAGGAAGGACAATGGGTAGATATCTGGAGAATCAGAATACCTCCTTGGCATCCTGAGCAAACACAGCTCCATGGGTGTTGGAGGAACAAAGGAAGGGCTGGCTCCACGCATATGAGATCTATTCAGTTGCATAGTGTCCTGCAGTTAGAAGAACCCCACACCTGGCTTAAGGCTGAGCTGTGACTCTTTCTAGGGTCTCTGCATTTTCATTTTGCACTATGCCCCACAAATTATGTAGCCACGTTCATCTAGAGGTAACAGGAGAGTCTGCTCCTCATCAGATGTGTTCTGTCTTGTACAAAAGAACAAGTTTCACTTCTGGGAATCATTTTATGTACAATCTTCTAGATACTACTGACCCAGTAAGATACTGAACTCTAATCCTCTGGTATTCTAAGCCTCAGTTTTTTCTTCTTCTCCATAATCATCCATATACCAGTGCATTCACTCTTAAAGAGTTGAAACAGAATATTGGTAAAAGTCTAAAATTATCTCTGAGAGGACTGTTTTGATTTCCCCCAAAACAGAAGACATTTACCATTTATACCCAGCACCACATTAAGGTACAGTTGGAACTGCTATATAAATCCTTCTGTCTCCTGCCTTTGCTTCACATTCTGGTCTGTGGCAGAGCAAATGGGAGATCTAAAATGTAATTTTTCCCTAGAGGTAACATTTTATGTACTATTTATTAAACCTACATTCTGTGTCAGGTATCTAAAAGAGCACATAAAAATGGCCTCTTTCTAAAATAGCCTTTTCAATTACCTCTCAGTGTAGTAACTTTGTAACTCTTCCAGAGGCTAAAAAGCCCAAGGACTGGACTTTCCTAGAAGTGTCAGTACTGCTGCTAGGCAACAATGAAACTGTTCACTAGTTTTTCCATAGTCTCTCCTTGTTGTACTATATTTTGTTCCTTCTCTTATGGAACACTCCCCCACAGTCCATTCACCCCTATCACTATAAGGAAGAAAAGCCCAGCCCTTGAACCTTGGTTCCACCTACTTACAAATGGATGAGGCTGACTACCTCCCTGTTTAATAAAGTGACACACAAACTCCCACACTTCTCAAAGTATTTCCCTCACTAACCTGCTATAAAATCTAAAATTCCAATCTCTAGAGTCATTCTGGTATTGAGAAGTTTCATCATAATGATTCTGTTATATTGCAGTTGATACCCAAAAGAGCCAATATAATCTATATAATATTCATCAGGAAATAGTTATATATGAAAATATCTACCCCTCTCTGAGCATCTGTTAGACCTGCAGAAGCAGACAATAAAGCTTGGGGTCCATCTTCTTGCTACAAGTTAGAGGAGGATATACTTATACACCAAACAGGAAGTGACTATTTCATCTAGGAGGGATTTAAAAAATCTTCCCATTGATACGGCCCCTAGAGCCCAATTGTAGCAGAGAATTCAGATCTTGATAGAACATCAAAAATGCAGCCACCAGTAAGAGAAGGAAGAATCAAGACAAAGAGAACTTGGGCTACAGTGAGAACTGAAGGGCCAAGAAAGTCATAAAATCTTTTTCTACACTAACAGGGAATTTAGCTGCCTAAAATTTTCAGACCATAAAAAAAGAGCATGAACTTTGAAATTACTAACAGAATCATGGTCTATGGGCTGACAGCAAATAGAAAGGAATCTAAATGAAAAAACAAAAACCCAATACAAGCATCAAAGAGCAAACTGAAAAAATAAAATTAAGATGTTATAAAAAAAAAGATCAAACTATTATAGAGCACACAAAAAATATTGGAATAACGAAGACAACACAAGATGTGGACAACAGACCAGAACAGAGACTGTTTCTTGGGCACATGTGTCTAGGATGAACTGAAACATCACAACTGAACGTCTAAAACATGTTTAGTTAAACATGTTTAGTTAAACAAACATGTTTGTTAACAAACATGTTAACAAACGAACATGTTAACATGTTTAGTTAAACAAACATTCATTTGGCATGCCAAAATGAACTTAATGTTTAGCACTCGTTAGCATTCATTATATGAATATATTAATAGAAATAGAGTCTAAGTGTAATCACTCCAAAATTTTTGGTTGTCTTCATAAAGTTCTTAGTTTTAAATCCCAGCAAATCTTCAGTATTAAAAATTTATGTCTTTAGCATAAAGACGGACCTATTTACCATTGGAAGTCATTCCAAAAAAGAACAGGAAACAGAAATGCAAACTCCATCTCCAAATACAAAATGGGAAATGGGCTGCTAAGTTCAGCAAGAGGTAAACTGGAGGGACACCTGGGTGGCTTAGTGGGTTAAAGCCTCTGCCTTTGGCTCAGGTCATGATCTCAGGGTCCTGGGATCAAGTCCCGCATCAGGCTCTCTGCTCAGCAGGGGGCCTGCTTCCCCCTCTCTCTCTGCCTGCCTCTCTGCCTACTTGTGATCTCTCCTTCTCTGTCAAATAAATAAATAAAATATTTTTTTAAAAAAGAATGTGGGAAGCTTTCAAAAAAGGACTTCTTTGTCTGCAAATCTCAGATAAAGTTGAAAAATCTTAGTAATCCAAAGTTAGTGGCACACCCAGAGAATAAGAGAGAGGGGGATGACTGAGGAATCAGATATTTAGACAAGCAGTATTATGATGCAGCAAAGTGGAAGAAATTTGCTCTGTAACATGAGCACATCTGAAGTTACTTGGCTCTGCTGGCTGAAGTGATATAAAGATTAATAGATATCACATGCACTGAAGCTTGTTTTATTAAGAGATTAAGTAGAACTTCCTGGTCTGGGGGAAATTCAATTCCTCTAAAGATGTGTAACAACTAAATAAGAGCCAGCACAGGGTTTATATGAATATATTAATAGAAAAATGGAGAAAAGGAGCATAAAATACAAATGACAGATAAAGGATATTCATATTAATGTTGCCATGGGAGAGATACCAAATGTAATTAAATATAAACCATGGGTATAAAATGCTTAGTAAAGGGGTGCCTGGGTGGCTCAGTTGGTTAAGCAACTGCCTTCGGCTCAGGTCATGATCCCGGAGTCCTGGGATCAAGTCCCACATCGGGCTCCCAGCTCCACGGGGAGTCTGCTTCTCCCTCTGACCTCCCCTCTCATCCTCTCTCTCACTGTCTCTATCTCAAATAAATAAATAAAATTTAAAAAAAATGCTTAGTAAAACAAATGTCTCTATGAAGAATTAGTTAAAGTTTGCAAATGCACAAAAGAAATGAGAAAGAAAAATAAAGCCAATCCAGTAATTAAGACCACAAAAGTCATAAGAAAGAAAGAGAGGAAAGAAAGAAAAGAAAAGAAAAGAAAAGAAAAGAAAAAGGAAAGGAGGGAGGGAGGGAAGGCAGGCAGACTCAGGCACATGAAAAGCAGGACTGAAGGAATTATTAAAAAAAAAAATAAGCTGAAGTGAAAATGATTAAGGAACAGAGGGAAATGATGGTTATGGAAGGCATAGGAAATCCAACATACATATTACTGATATTCCTGAGAATGGAAATAAAGGGGATGGAAAAATATTAAAAGTACCATTCAAAAGAACTCTACAGAAATAAAAGAACACTCGAATCTACAAACTGAAAAAGCACATCATGACTCTGGAGAGACTAACACAGTCGGAGTCCATCAAGAGATAGAATCCATTCAGTAACTTCATCAGGGAAAGCTTAATATACAGAATTATTAATTATTATAGGGGATTGAGGTAATAAGGAATTAGCTAGTGAGAAGTAAAGATAACTCTAAAGAATACAGGAATAGCAGACATAAGGATCAGCCACTACCCCTAGGGCTGAGAAAAGCAGCACCCTCCAACCTTGCATCAGAACTAAAATCCAAGGCAACAACCTCTTCGACCTCAGCCGAAGCAACTTCTTCCTACAAACATCTCCAAAGGCAAGGGAAGCAAGGGCAAAAATGAACCACTGGGACTTCATCAAGATCAAAAGCTTTTGCACATCAAAGGAAACTGTCAACAGA
>CM052802.1:71296260-71314238 GCA_028533885.1 Nasua narica | reverse complement strand
AAAAAAAAAAAAAAAAGAACAGTAGAGTTAAAAGGTGCACCACAGATTTAAATTTGATCAGTTTCCTTTCCTAAAACTGGGCTTGGATTTATTTTCAATCTAATGTTTTCAAGAATATTCTCAGCTTTCAGTTTTATCAAAGAGATTCTAATTGCTGTACCACTTAAAATGAAGCATTTGAGCAAATAAGCATTATATCAGAAAAAGCTTGCTAATTAGAGGTTTATAGTCCCTAGCTTTAGTCAGAACCTATCAGCCAGCATTAAAATAAAGAAATATCCATATGGCTAATGGAATCGGAGTATAAACAAAGAACAGAATAAGGAATTCTAGTTTATATACTGAGACCTAATTGGCCTACAATGCTGTGCATCTGCCTCTTTGACCTCCAGATATCTAGGGACTACCAGAGAGGCTCCAAAGATATTTTGGACTAATTCTTAGTTCTATCATCATGTTTTGTACTATTCTTACTTCCAATAGCTATTTAGACTGTTGAGAAACAGACAAAACACAAGATTTAATTGATCTTTAAAACAGTAACTACTGTTTATCTTACTTGGTAGCTATGTTAGATAGAAGCTAGCTTTGAGCAGTGGAAGGAATGCCCAGAGTCCCAAGTCCTTTAAGGGGAATGATACACACATGAGTTGGAGGCAAGCACGGTGATAAGTGGTTATACATTAGAAGCCTCCTGACCTATGGCTTCCAAGAGCTCAGGGTTGACAGACCAAGAGCAACAGGTGGAAAGCATGTGCTCTCCTCTTCCACCTCTTCCCCAGGGTAACCCAATATAATGCATCTGCATTATGGTTATGACCCCCACGTCCACCACTCCTCCATGGAGAAAGGCTGCCATGACAGTTCCAGTACAAGCCTTGTAGAGTCAAAAACTTCCCCTCCCAACCTGTAAAAGGAGTTCCCAAAATGACTGGAAGCAGCCTCCACTACAGACCACCCCACTCTACATCATAGCTCCTCGCAGCCCACAAACACCCAGTAATATCTAATATCCAATCCCAAAACAACCTAGGGGCAGCAAGGCAGAACCTGCCCACTCTCCCACCTTGAGAGTGCATTTTCATACTAATAAACTGCTTTGTACTTGCTACTTTCCTTCTGGCTGTCTTTATTCTGAGCAGGGATCCTCACCTAAATCTTTCTATGGGGAATCCAAGAACTGAGACCTTGATTCATGCAACACAGTAACGGCTGTACTATTTAATCTCAAAACCTAAAAGAACAAACTGTCCTGTTATGGACTAAATGTTTGTGTTCCCCAAAATTCATTTGTTGAAAAATAATTCCCAGTGTAATAGTATTTGAAGGTAGGGCCTTTGGGACATAATTAGGTCTAGGGTGTGGCCATTGATAATTCTGTCATTGCATCTCCCGAGCTTTTTACCTCCTTTTCCAAGCCCATCTTTGACCAAGCCAAGCTTCTCAAGGCTTCTAGGCACATCTCAAGTTTTCCCGTAGTTGTGCATTTCTCCACATAAATATCAGCTCCTTTTAGCCTTGTATGTCCAAATTTCACCATATCTTTTTTTTTTAAAGATTTTATTTATTCATTAGAGAGAGAGATTGAGAATGAGAGGGGAGAAGGTACGAGGGAGAAGCAGACTTCCCGCAGAGCCGGGAGTCCAATATGGGACTCGATCCCGGGACTCCGGGACCATGACCCGAGCCGAAGGCAGTCGCCCAACCAACTGAGCCACCCAGGCGCCCCCAAATTTCACCATATCTTCAGAGTCCCTACAAAGTGATAAACTTCTACAAAGCTTTCACTGATTACCACAGCTAGAAGTATTCTCTCCATGGGGTGCCTGGCTAGCTCAATCAGTAGAGCGTGAGACACATGACCTCAGAGTTGTCTGAACTCTACATTGGGTGTAGAGATTACTTAAAAAGATTAAAATATTTTTTTTAAAAAAGTGTTCTTCCTCTAAACTATAGCACTGCTTCTATACCTTTATATGCTATGTAAGACTATATCCTGTCTACATGTCTTATCTCTTCTACTAGACTAAAAGCAATTTCAGGCAGGGTTCATGGCTTACAGATTCTTCTTAGCCTCTTATATAACACAGCTTCATGATTTACAGATATGAGATGCTCAAATAGTATTTTTGAGTCAGAAATTAATTCCCCAAAAAGGATCTTTGGGACAAGATCTCTTGTCTCCAAGCAGACAGAGTTCAGTCTAGCAGAAGGAACCTCACAGGAAGGAAAATCCAGATACCACTGAACCAGTGCCCAGTCAAGCTCTACTGAAGCCTAATCAAATGATAAAAATCAGTTACATAGATCCTGTCTTTGAAATTTTGATATTTTGTTCATTATGAATGTTTAAAATGTTAACTTTGATTATTCAAAATTTTGGTTATTCAGATATTGCATTAAAATACTACTCATCTTAATATATGTGGTTTTGACATCTCCTTAAATTTTGCATCTCACTCACCTCACTCTCTTCCCAGCACACCAATAGTCTTAATCAGGCAGACAGTAACTTCAGGGGTCCAGGCTATTTTCCCATTCTCAATATGATGCTGACCATTGCATGGGTTAGGAAAGAGCTAGACAGACTAGCAAATTCACAGGCAAAGCTTATATACTGTAATGTTGAACCAGAGTGCTATCCCAGCCCTACCAGCACTATGCCAAGAGGGAAGAAAAACAAAAATGGTCAGGAATGTTAGACTCAAAAGCCACAGAGACCACCAGGATCATCCCTGGCACAGTGAAAACATTTTCACTGGGCCACAGGATTTTCCTTTCAGGTCCAATGAGATGGTAAAATGGAACTGTGACTACACTTTTTGCCCTAGAAAGGAATGGTTCAAGAACTCAGGTAGACACTATGGATCAATATATGGCATCTATCAGTAAGTACAGAAATGAGTACCATAGGAGACATGGTTGATAAACAGAGGGATATCCTTTCTAGGGTTTGGGTTTGGGTTGTGTGTGTTTGTTTGCTTCTCCAAAGAAGATGACTTTAGCCCCTTAGATCATTACACATATGAGGAACATTCAAGTCTTTTGCAACTTCATAATCCACAGTTACCATTGCAGTTTACTGTTATATAGGGTTTTTTTTTAATTTAATTTTTTCAGTGTCCCAAGATTCATTGATTATGCACCACACCCTGTGCTCCATGCAATACGTGCCCTCCTTAATACCCAACCAGGCTCAACAAAGCCTCCACCCCCCTCCCCTCCAAAACCCTCAGTTTGTTTCTCAGAGTTCTCTCATGTTTCATCTCCCCCTCTGATTTACCCCAATTCATTTTTCCTTTCCTTCTCCTAATATCCTCCATGTTTTTCCTTATGCTCCACACGTAAGTGAAACCATATGATAATTGACTCTCTCTGCTTGACTTATATCACTCAGCATAATCTCTTCCAGTCCTGTCCATGTTGATACAAAAGTTGGGTATTCATCCTTTCTGAGAGAGGCATAATATTCCATTGTATATATGGACCACATCTTCTTTATCCATTTGTCTGTTGAAGGGCATCTTGGCTCTTTCCACAATTTGGCGATTGTGGCCATTGCTACTATATACTGTTATATAGTTTAAAATAAAACTGAAGCACTTAAGTAATAACTCTAGACCTTTAATGATTTTGACAGTAAAGGGATATCCAAGTTATTTTTAATCCCACCATTATCTTAGGCCTGTTGACCTCCATCATCAGACCTAGATGGCTTTTTTTAAATACTTTTTTAAGATTTATTTATTTATTTGAGAGAGAGAGAGAGGGCACATGCATGAGCAGGGGGACAGGTAGAGAGAGAGGAAGAGAGAGAATCTCAAGCAGACTCCATGCTGAGCACAGAGCCAGATGAGGGGCTCAATCCCACAATCCTGAGATCATGACCAGAGCCAAAACCAAGAGTCGAAAATGCAACTGATTGTGCCACCTAGGCACGCCTAAATAATTTTTCAAAATTAATTCATTTATATCATTATGGGAAATATTGAGTCCTAAATGCCAAAAGAACAGAAAAACTTCTTCATGTGTTCTTATTTGCTTATTTACTCTTTAGAGACAGAGAAGATCTATTGGTAGATGCTGCTTAAGTCATCCCTTGGCATTGATTTCAGAAATGCAAAGTACTGTAACCAGGTAACCCTTTCTTTAATATCCTGGATGATCTATCACCCTATTTGCTTGCAGAAGTCCATTCTCTTTCTCTGATGTTTCTGAAGATACTCAGAGTCAGCCAATCATTTACCATCTTTCACTCAACAATTTTAGCTTCAACTTCATCTATCTCCCTAAACATAATGCTGGTTCACTCAAATGTCCATCAGTTGTGAAATGAACAAATAAATTGAATACAGTCACAACATGTAATATTATACAGACATGGGAAAGAATAACTGCAACTACACTCAATAACATGGATGACGCTCGAAAACATCAGGTTTGGCAAAAGAAGCCAGGCGCCAGTGCCCACATACTGCATGGGTACACTTACTAAAAATTCAAAACAGGCCAAACTAATCTTAGATGGTGGTTACTCTTGAGGGAGATATCATACCTGGAAGTAGGTAAGCAGGATCTTCTGGGGGGATGCTAATGTTCTGTTTCTTGATCTGAGTGCTGGTTGTATAGATGTGTTACTTTCTGAAAATCCACTGAAAATTTTCTGTATATATACTACACATCAATAAAAAGTTTTGTGAAAATAATAATGTGGTTGCCAGATGCCATTGCTTAAATCTATAACTAACAATTTTTTAAATGAAAGACAAACCTAAGAAATAAGGTATTCCAAACATTCTACATAAGAGAGGGAGTAAAAGAGGTGTACATTAAAAGCTATTCTTAAAAATAATAAATAACACTATAAGTTAACTAACTGGAGTTTAAATAAAAAACTTTCAAAAAAGGTTCAGAAAACTGGGTACTTGGGTGGCTCAGTCATTAAGTGTCTGCCTTCAGCTCAGGTCATGATCCCAGAGTCCTGGGATCAAGCCCTCTGTCAGGTTCCCTGCTCAGGGAAGCCTGCTTCTCCCTATCCCACTTCCCCTGTTTGTATTCCCTCTCTCACTGTTTCTCTGTCAAATAAATAAAATCTTTAAAAAAATAAACTTTTAAAAAAGAGTTTCAAAAAATAAATAAAATATATATATGATTCTAAGTCTATGTTATTTCTGGTAGAAATTTTTTCCTTAGCTATAAACACATATACCTAAATACATAGTTGGTTCTTGCACCTAGATTCTCTTCAGGAATCTACAACAGAACATGTCCAAAACTAAGTTTGTTATCTCCTCCAAAACCTATACCCCTATCTTCTCTATCTCAGCAATGGCACCACCACTCACTCATCAGCCCAAGTCAAAAACATGGCATATTCTTACTTTCTACATTTGCTTTACTGCCCAAACCAATACTATTTATTACCAATCTGCCTTTAAGTGATCATTTTAGTCCCTTCTCTTCCACTGCTCACTTACCTGCCTTACTTCTATCCATCCTTATTTTTGTCATGAATGATTGTGACTAATGGCTCCCCTGACTCTCATCTCATTCCTCTACAATCTCTCCAGCCCATTTTCTTGAAAGCCTTGAGAAGCCACACAAAGATAATCAGTTTCCTAGCTATATACCATCTTTAAATTTAACCAAAAGCTGTTTCACACAGAGTGACCACCCATATTCTGAAAGAAGTGACTTTAATATGTTCTCCTCTCAACAGAAAAATTATTTTTTTTCTAAGAAATAAAGACGGTCCATATCTGATATTATGAAAATAATATGTGGATTCAGCCACAATTCCCAAGGCCTTTGTGGTGAGAAACTTGTGGTAATAAAATGTTCTTTGTTTCATGAAGCAAAAGATGACTGCTTCCATGTTTAAAGTGGCCAGGTTTGGAGCATCTGCCCAATCTCTATGTCCTCTATAAAAATCTCTCTTTTTCCATGGAAAGGGGTAAATTACCCAAGCTGTGATCATATTACTAGACTTTGGGTTGACTATTTTCTGCAGAGAAACTATCGTCATTGTTTGAAAACTCATTTAAGCTGGGCCAATCAATTTATCTCCTGGGAGTCTGAATTTGATACTGAAAGATGGTCGTTAGTCTCTGTTGGGTACTTACTAGGACTATGAAAGAAAAGTTAGAATAGACACACAAAGAAAAGGAAAGGTAGTAGACTGTAGTCTAGAAGAACCAAAGTCAATCTGAGTCTCCCCCCTTTCAGTTCCTAGATCCAGTCCTACAGCTTGAAAATACTTCCTACTTTGAGATATAAGTCATGGCCTGATTCCTTAAAATAAGTCCTTTACCTGGAGTGAATTTTCAATACTAGTAAATAAAAGATTATAGAGTAAATAAATACTAAATTCATCTAGTTACCCATCCAGTTACTCAAAAAATCCACTTAAAAATATACTATTTTCCATTAATATTGAGTTTTTTCACTTCTATTAATGCTTTAACCAAAGAATAAATCCCATATACTGTAAAAATAGATTGATATCCTGTAAAAGTAGATTGAACAGTCTAAAATGTCAAATCTTAAAATGGAAATATCAGCCATATCGCTTTATAGCAATACTGGCAACTTTTTCCATGCCATACCTCATATAGAAAATAATATCTTTGTATGGTATACTGAAATGAATGGAGTCCATGAGGTCACAGGCCCAGAACCAGCCTGGCTTCCCAAAGACTGAGAGGATCAGTGTCTTATTTGTTTACGGTATACCACTATACCCCAGCACACCAGTTAGGGAGCTCTTAATAAACATACCTTGCATAACCATAAAGTGTATTCCCATATTGAAAGAGCTCGAGATTGTGCTGTATATGTAGTACCAAACACTGAGGGAAGAATTTCAAAACAAGATAAAGAACTTTCTGGGTGAGACCACTGAGGAAGAGCTGATAATCTAAAAATGGCACTAATTTTGGTTCTAATAAGTAATAGTGAGAGGGAGACAGTTCAGAGCTTTTGAAAAGAGTCAAAATCTAATTAAACAGATGGGATGACTACATAGTACTCTTCCCTGCCTTCTGAGATATCACCAAAAAAGACAGCAAAGGAATAAAAAGGGCAAATACACAAGGAAAAGAACAGCAGGAGATTCAATAGTAGATGAGAGATTTTAAGAAATATATTTCACATGGAAAGCACATGGAGAATGGTAAAAGGGAGGGAGAAGCTTCAATCTAAAGTCTCTGCCAAGAAAGCTGCTGATGAAAGCTAAATGACTTTATCTGTACAACTCTTGAGTTATTAAGAACTTGGAGATACTTCATACTTCAGAAGTATCAGAAGGTAGAAGTAACAAACAGGCTAAATACTATATTGGTTGAATCTATATAATGCCCCCTCCACCATCTTACTTAACCGGGCAAACACTCCATTCCCACTGCCAACACAATTCTACCCTAGGCAGGATAGTAAAAGTTACTTCTCTGGAAAATTTGAACCAAAAAGGCTGTAGACTTGGGGAAGTAAAATGCAAGAGAAGGCAGAGATGTGATCCTACCCCCACCCTCCAGAGTCATCTTCCCCTACCAATCTTTCAGAACACCTACAGCCAGGTTAATATTTCCCAAGCACCAGACTGGAGGATCTCTCTCTAGGGAAACCAATCAATGCAAAGACTTACAGATACTGACTTTTAAGGATCCTTTCATGAAAAGCCTAAAGCACCACTCAATCACCCAGCCCTACCTATCCACATGACATTTCTAATCAGTTCCTTACTGCTATACTCTTAAATATAAACAGACAGCAAAATATCACTAAACATTTGAGAAAAGCCCACACTGAAAGAGAGATTAAAACAGATAGGAAGAAAGAAACCTGGAGGTATAAGGTAGAAAATTTTAATAGAAAAATGTACTATTAATATTATCAGAAAGATAAAAAAAATTATTGCATCCACAAAAAAAAAAAAAAAAAAAACACTGTGAAAAGAAATGACCCAAAATAAGAAAAAGCACTTGGAAATTAAAATTTTAGAGTCAGAAAAAATTCAATTAAAAATCTAGGAGACACAGTAAAAGAAACCTCTAAAAAAAATTTAAAGTGAGACAAAGGATTGGAAAATAATCAAGAAAAGAGACTTAGAGGATTATTCTATCAGATCTAACATGTGAATAATAGGAGTGACATAAAGATGGAACAGAAACAAGTGGAGGGGAAATTCATCAAAAAAGAATTATATAAAGAAATGTAAAGGTGAGATAGTCGCAGATGGTAGAGGAGTATGAGACCTTAGTTTTTTCTGGTCCCAGGAATTCAGCTAGATAGCTATCAAATCATTCTGAACACCTGGAAACTCCGCTGGAGATCTAAGAAAAGAATAGCTTCAACTCTACAAACAGAAAAACACCACTTTCTGCAAGGTAGGTGGTCAGAGAAGTGACTCCAAGGCAATATATGGGAAGATAAACTGCGGGGGGTTGGGAGAAGCCTCCATAAGCTGGCATCACAAAGTGATAAGCAGCAGAGCACAAATTAGAACTTTTATAATTCTGCTCCAGTGAGGGATGTACCTGCCTGAAAGGTGCTCAGGTGTAAAGCGGGGCAGATTTGTAGGTGGGACAGTGTGGTCTCTGGATCCCCAGGGTCACAGGAAGCCCAGGGGTACTGAGTATAGCAGAGTTCCCAGGCATTGAAGAGGGGAAGCCAGCTCTAATCCCAGGAGCACACTTTCAGCTTGGGGTTGCCATAAACCTCTAACCACCATATGGTCGGTCAACTGCTCTATGAGCAGGCAACTTGTCCCAGTTCTGCAAGGGGCAGAACTGGGACAAGACCCTCCCTTTCTCCCCCAGGAAAAGTGGAGCAAGTATGCACAACTGGAGTTTGCAGGGTTTGGAGACTCCAAGTGGGTTTGTGTGCCTAAGACATATAGGCTTGGTCACAGCCTGGGTGAGCATACATTGCAGACAGAGACCAGGGAGACAGGAGTGATTGACTGCTTTTTCCTGACAGCCCACTGAGGCCTGGGACCCTGAGTTTTCTGCTCTGGAACTGGAGATTGGGAGGTCACAATTTTCATTCTTATCCTCTAAAGTGGCACTGAAAGCCTCCAGGGAACAAAAGCCACAGAGAGCAATCTGGAGCAGCTTACATAGCCTGGCTCCCTGGCAAGGGTGGTGCAATTCCCCCCAGTGCAAAGAAACGGGAGAACCAGCACAACAAGTTCTTCCCCCAGAAGATGAGCAAGAACATCTGGCTAAGACCAAGATTAATGATCTTAAAGAACTATAAAACATCAGTGCTAGGGAAAAATAGTATATAGAATTCATGTTTTTTCCCCCACGACTCCTTAGTCTTTTTCATTTTAATTTTCTTCTCTTTCTTTTTTCAACCAATTTATTTTATCAATTCTTTTTTTAACCCTTAATTTTCATTCTTATACTCTATCCATTCATTGTATTTAATTTTATTTTTGTATATTTATATAAGCTTTTCTTTCTTTCCACTTTTGGGGCACAGTTTCTTCTAACAAACAGACCAAAATACACCCAGATTCTAGTGTATGGCTCTGTTCTTCACCTGTCTGATCATATTCATTTTTTTTCTTGTTAAAATCTTTTTTAATTTTCATCTTTACATTACATTCTATCCTTTCAATGTATTTAATTTTATTTTTGTATATATATAAGTTTATTTTCTTTACAATTTTGGGATATATTTTTTCTAACAAACTGACCAAAATACACTCATAATATAGTGTATTACTCTGTTCTCTTCACCTGTCTGTTTATATTCCTTCTCTTTTTTGTGTGTCTTGAAATGAAAAGTTTTCATTTTCACAGTTACATGGTATCCATTCATTATATTTAATTTTATATTTGTACATATATAAGGGTTTTTTTTTTCTTTACAATTTTGGGATCTAGTTTTCTAACAAACAGACCAAAATATGCAGAATCCAGTGTATTGTTCTGTTCACTTGACTGACTATATTCTTTTTCTTTTTAATTTTTGGTTTTGGGTCTCTTTTGATTTGTTTAGTGTGTATTTCTCTAGGGTTGTTGCTGCTGTTTTAGTATTTTCTCTCATTCATCTATTCTTCTCTGGACAGAATGGTAAGATGGAAAAAGTTACCTCAAAAAAGAGAACAAGAGACAGTGTTTACTGCTAGGGACCCACTCAGTATGGCTATAAGTAAGATCTCAGAACTAGAGTTCAGAATAACAATTATAAAGATACAACTTGAACTTGGAAAAAAAACATAAACAACAGTAAAGAATCCCCTTCTAGAGACATAAAAGAACTAAAATCTAATCAAATCAAAATCAGGGACGCCTGGGTGGCTCAGTTGGTTGAGCAGCTGCCTTCGGCTCAGGTCATGATCCCGGCGTCCTGTGATCGAGTCCCGCATCGGGCTCCTTGCTCGGCAGGGAGCCTCCTCCTCTCTCTCTGCCTCTGCCTGCCTCTCTGCCTGCTTGTGTTCTCTCTCTGTTAAATGAATAAATAAAATCTTTAAAAAAATCAAAATCAAAAAGGTTATTAAAGAGATGTAATCAAAAATGGAGGCTCTAACTGTGAGGATAAAAGAGAAGAATTAGTGATATAGAAGAGAAAATGATGGAGAATAAAGAAGCTGAGAAAAAGAGAGAGAAACAACTACTGGATCACAAGGGTGGATCACAAGAAACAACTACTGGATCAAGAGATAAGTGATACTATAAGTGATACTATAAATATGAGAATAATTAGGGCCCCAGAAGAAAGAGGGGTCAGAAAGTATACTGGAGCAATTTAGAGCAGAGAACTTCCCTAATCCGGGGAAAGAAGCAGGCATTCCAGTACAGGAGGCACAGAGAACCCTTCTCAAAATCAATACAAATAGGTCAACACCTTGATATATGATAGTGAAACTTGCAAATCTCAGAGATAAAGAGAAAATCCTGAAAGCAGCTCAGGACAAGAGGTCCGTAACCTACAAAAGTAGAAACATTAGACTGGCAGAAGACCTATCCACAGCTGCCTGGCAGGCCAGAAAGGACTTCCATGGCAAATTCAGGGTGCTAAATGAGAAATATGCAGCTAAAGAATACCTTATCCAGTAAGGATGCCATTCAAAATAGGAGAGATAAAAAGCTTCCAGGATAAACAGAAACTAAAAGAATTTTTGATCACTAAACCAGCCCTGCAAGAAATATTAAAAGGGATCCTTTAAGTGAAGAGACAGCCTAAAAGTAATATATACCAGCAAGGAACAAAGACAATATACAGCAGCAGTGACTTTACAGGTAATATAATAGCACTAAATTCATATCTTTCAATATTACTCTGAATGTAAATGGACTTAATGGTCCAATCAAAAGACACAAGGTATTAGATTGGCTAAAAAAGCAAGACCCAATGGTATATTGTCTGCAAGAGACTCGTTTTAGACCCAAGGGCACCTCCAATTGAAAGTGGGGGGGGTAGAATACCATTTATCATTCTAATGGATACCACGAGAAACTGGGGTGGTAATCCTTATATCAAACAAATTAGATTTTTAAACCAAAAATGGCAATAAAAGATAAGGAAAGATACTATATCATAATTAAAGGGTCTATCCACCAGAAGATCTAACAGTTGTAAATATCTATGCCCCTAACATGGAAGCAGCCAATTATATAAGCCAATTAATAAAAAAAAAAAATTAAACAAAAACACTGATAACAATACAATAACAGCAAGGGACTTTAACACTCCACTTACTGCAATGAACAGATCATCTAAGCAGAAGTCCAACAAGGAAATAAGGGCTTCGAATGACACACTGGAACAGACGGACTTCACAGATAAAATTTACAGCATTCCATCCTAAAGCAACGGAATTCACATTCTTCTTGAGCACACATGTAACATTCTCCAGAATAGATCACGTACAGGGTCAAAGATCAGGTCTCAAATTGTAGAAAAAACACTGGTATCAGGGAATGATGCTTTGAAATTTGAACTCAATCACAAGAGGAAATTTGAAAAGATATCAAATATATGGAGGCTAAAGAGTATCCTACTAAAAAATGAATGGGTCAACCAGGAAATTAAAGAATAATTTTAAAAATTCATGGAAACAAATGAAAATGAAAACACAATTGTCCAAAATCTTTGGGATACAGCAAAGGAGGTCCTAAGAGGGAAGTATATAGCAATCCAGGCCTTTCTCAAGAAACAAGAAAGGTCTCAAATACACAACCTAACCTTACGCCTAAAGGAGCTGGAGAAAGAACAACAAATTGAGCCTAAACCCAGCAGTAGAAGAGAATTAATAAAGACTAGAGCAGAAATCAATGAACTAGAAACCAAAAGAACAGTAGAACAGATCAATGAAAGCAGGAGCTGGTTCTCTGAAAGAATTAATGAGTGATAAGCCCCTGGTCAGGCTTATCAAAAAGAAAACAGAAAGGAACCAAATAAATAAAATCATAAATGAAAGAGGAGAAGATCACAAGCAACACCAAATAAATACAAACAATTATAAGAACATATTATGAGCAACTATATGCCAACAAATTAGGCAATCTGGAAGAAATGGATGCATTCCTAGAGACATATAAACTACCAGAACTAAAGAGAAAGAAATAGAAAACCTGAACAGACTCATAACCAGCAAGGAAACTGAAGCATTAATCAAAAATATCCCAAGAAACTCAAGTCCAAAGCCAGATGTATTCCCAGGGGAATTCTACCAAACATTTAAAGAAACCAAAAATTTAAACATAAAAAGTATGTTCTACCAAACATATTTTTCTGACGCTTTTTCAAAAAATAGAAATGGAAGAAAAAGTTCCCAACTCTTTTTATGAGGTGAGCATTACCTTGATCCCAAAACTAGACAAAGATCCCGCCAAAGAGGAAAATTACAAACCAATATCCCTGATGAACATGGATGTGAAAATTCTCACCAACATACTACCCGATAGGCTCCAACAGTATATTAAAAGGATTATTCACCACAACCAAGTGGGATTTATTCCTGGATTGCAAGGGTGGTTCAATAATCCTCAAGTCAATCAATGGGATAAACTAACATCAACAAAAGAAAAGACAACCATATGATTCTCTCAACTGATGCAGAAAAAGCATTTGACAAAGCACAGCATCCTTTCTTGATTAAAACTCTTCATAGTGTAGGGATAGAGGGAACATACCTCAATACCATAAAAGTCATATATGAAAAGCCCACAGCAAATATCATTCTCAGTAGGGAAAAACTCTCAGTTTTTTTCTTTCTCAGTCAGGAACACATCAGGGGTGTCTACTATCAACATAATACTAGAAGTCCTAGCCTCTGCAATCAGACAACAAAAACTTATAAAAGGCATTCAAATTGGCAAAGAAGAAGCCAAACTCTCACTCTTTGCAGATGATATATTTTTTGTGGAAAACCCAAGACATTCCACCCCAAAACTGCTAGAACTCATACAGGAATTCAGCAACATGGCAGGATATAAAATCCACACACAGAAATCAGTTGCATTTCTATACACTAACAACGAGACAGAAGAAAAAGAAATTAAGGAGTTGATCCCATTTACAATTGCACCCAAAACTAGAAGGTACCTAAGGATAAACCTAACGACTGAAGCAAAGGATCTGTATTCAAAAAACTATAGAATGCTCATGAAAGAAATTGAGGAAAACACAAAGAAATGCAAAAGTGTTCCATGCTCATGGATTAGAAAAACAAATACTGCTAAAATGTCTATGCTACCCAGAGCAATCAACACATTCAGTTCAATCCCTAACAAAATACCATCAAATTTTCTCACAGAGCTGGAATAAATAATCCCAAAATTTGTATGGAACCAGAAAAGATCATAAATAGCCAAAGGAACGTTGAAAAAGAAAACCAAAGCTGGTGGCATCAGAATCCAAGACTTAAAGCTCTATTACAAAGTGGTAATCATCAAGATAGTAATATGGTACTGATACAAAAACAGATATAGATCAATGGAACAGAACAGAGAACGAAGAAATGGACTCTCAACACTATGGTCAATTAATCTTCGACAAAGCAGGAAAGAATATCCAATAGAAAAAAGACAGTTTCTTTAATAAGTGATGCTGGGAAAATAGGACAGCCACATACAGAAGAATGAAACTGGACCATTTCCTTACACCATACACAAAAATAGACTCCAAATGGATGAAAGACATAAATGTGAAACAGGAATACATCAAAATCCTAAAGGAGAACACAAGCAGCAACCTCTGCGACCTCGGCCACAGCAACTTCTTGCTAGACACGTCTCCAAAGGCAAGGGAAGCAAGGGCAAAAATGAACTATTGGGACTTTATCAAGATAAAAAGCTTTTGCACAGCAAAGGAAAGAGTCAAAAAACCCAAAAAACAACTGACAGAATGGGAGAAGACATTTGCAAGTGACATATCAGATAAAGGGCTAGTATGTAAAATCTATAAAAAATTTATCAAACTTGGGGTGCCTGGGTGGCTCAGCGAGTTAAAGCCTCTGCCTTCGGCTCAGGTCATGATCTCGGGGTCCTAGGATCGAGCCCCACATGGGGCTCTCTGCTCAGCAGGGAGCCTGCTTCTCCCTCTCTCTGCCTGCCTCTCTGACTACTTGTGATCTCTCTCTCTCTGTCAAATAAATAAATAAAATCTTAAAAAAAAAATTTATCAAACTCAACACTCAAAGAACAAATAATCCAATCAAGAAATGGGCAGAAGACATGAACAGACATTTCTCTAAAGAAGACATATAAATGGCCAACAGACACATGAAAAAATGCTCCACATCACTTGGCATCAGGGAAATACAAATCAAAACCATAATGAGAAATCACCTGTCAGAATAGCTGAAATTAACAAATCAGGAAATGATAGATTTGGCGAGGATGTAGAAAAGGGGAAACCTTCTTAGACTGTTGGTGGGAATGCAAGCTGGTACAGCCACTCTGGAAAACAGTATGGAGGTTCCTCTAAAGGTTGAAAATAGAGCTATCCTATGATCCAGCAATTTCACTACTAGGTATTTACCCCAAAGATACATATATAGTGATCCAAAGGGGCACCTGCACTCCAATGTCATAGCAACAATGTCCACAATAGCCAAACTGTGGAAAGAGCTGAGATGTCTATCAACAAATGAATGGAAAAAAGATGTGGTTTATATACATAATGAAATATTACTCAGCCATCAAAAAGGATGAATACTTAACATTTACAGTGATCAAAATATCAATCAAGTGTGAGGAGAAAGTAAATTAAATATTGGATATGCAATAAATTTTAAAATTTAGGAAGCTGGCTAACTGAACATAAAAAAAATAAAATAAAATTTAGGAAGCCATGTGCAATGTGCCTCAGAAAAAGATGAAATGAAAGGGAAAAAAAAAAGATGAAGACACAGAATCTAGCAAACAGTAGAGCCGACATAAGATAGAGCTGCAAAAGGAGATCCTAGGATTATAGTAATTCATCAGGCCAAAGGAACAACTGATCCAGAAAGAAAAAGTAAAATGGAAGGATATCAGAGAGAAGTCTAAAAGTTCATGAAATTCATAAACTATTTGAAATGCTGAACACTTGGAAATAAATACTGATAAGCATTAGACAGAGTCCTTAAAAACTGATAGTAGGTATGTTGAAAACTAATGCAAGAGAAAAAAAAGGAAATTGTTATCAATGAAGAAAAAATATTTGTGAGAAAGAAACAGTTATAGATTACCACTTGGCTTTGTAGTAAATAACATTTTCACATTGATAATAAAGTAAAAACTGAATATTGACTGGCCCCCCAAATTTTTATATTATTACATCAAAAGGATAGTTGGGCAGGAAAGTAAAGTGTGGGTAAAGAATGTAAGATACCAATTCAGAAAGACCTACCTTGATAGGAAATAAACTGAATAATATGGAGGAAAATAGTAGAAGAAACCACTAAAAGAAATAAAAATGGTTGCCTCTGGGAAAGCTGACAGAGCATTTGGAAGGGAAAGTCAGAAGACAGCAATTTCTCTTTATTATGTTATTTGACTTTTCACAAGCATGAATTATTTTTAAAAATATGTGAGGATGGGGTCCCACCCTGGATGTCCCCTGCTCACCGACTGAGTCTGAGGCTATGGCCAACCAAGTTATCAAGTGCAAAGCTGAAGTTGCCTGGGAGGCAGGAAAGCCTCTTTCTATAGAGGAGGTAGAGGTGGCACCCCAAAGGCTCCTGAAGTTCGAATTAACATTATTGCCACTACAGTTTGGCACAATGATGCTTATACCCTGAGTGGGCTAAAATCCTGAAAGGAGTTCTCCAGTGGTCCTGGGACATGAAGGTGTCATAATTCATGGAATTATGAAAAGTGCTGGCGAAGGGGTTACTAAACTGAAGGAAGGTGATATTGTCATCCCACTTTACATCCCACAGTGTGGAGAATGAAAATTTTGTCTAAACCCTAAACTAACCTTTGCCAGAAAATAAGAGTTACTCAGGGGAAAGGATTAATGACAGATGGTACTAGCAGACTTACTTGCAAAGGTGAGAAAATTTTACTACATAGGAACCAGCAAGTTTCCTGAATATACAGTTGTGGCTGATATTTCTGTTGCTAAAACTGATCCTTTAGCACCTTTGGATGGTCTACCTTCTGTGTTGTGTCATTTCAACCGGTTATGGTGCTGCTGTGAACACTGCCAAGGTGGAGACTGGCTCTACTTGTGTCATCTTTGGCCTAGGAGGAGTAGGGTTGGCAGCTCTCAGGGGCTGGAAGGTGGCTGGTGAATCCTGGATTATTGGTGTGGACATCAATAAAGATAAATTTGCAAGGGCCAAGGAGTTTGGAGCCTCTGAATGCATTAACACCCAGGACTTCCATACATCCATCCAGGAAGTGCTCACTGAAATCACTGAGGGGAGCGTGGACTATTCCTTTGAGTGTATTGGTAACATGGAAGTCATGAGAGCAGCGCTGCAGGCCTGCCACAAAGGCTGGAGTGTCGGCGTTGTAGCTGGAGTAGCTGCTAGAAATTGCCACTTGCCCATTTTAGCTGGTAACATGCCACACGTAGAAAGGCACTGCCTTTGGAAGATGGAAGGCAAGTGTTTCAAAGTTTGTGTCTGAATATATGTCCAAAAAGATAAAAGTTGATGAATTTGTGACTCATAATCTGTCTTTTGACCAAATTAATGAAGCCTTTGAATTGATGAATGCGGGAAAGAGCATTTGAACTTTTGTAAAGCTTTAAATTCAACAGAGAAACCATGTTTATCCTTGTACATAAGACTTGTGGTCCAACTGGAAGAGCCAGACAAACAGGGAGAAGATCTAAGTTCATAGCCTCTTAGATCTTCTCTACTACTTCTAGAGTAACCTACTCTAGGCAATAATATTTTTTGTATAAGTCATAAATCTTTAATTAAGGACAAGGCTAATATAGTCATAAATGTGTTTTTTGAACTCTCCTTCACATGAATAATTGCCAGCTTATTAAGGAATATTCTAGAGGCAACTGGGTGGCTCAGTCGTTGGGTGTCTGCCTTCTGCTCAGGTCATGATCTCAGGGCCCTGGGATCAAGCTCCACATCAGGCTCCCTGCTCAGCGGGAAGACTGCTTTTCCCTCTCCCACTCCCCCTGCTTCTGTTCCCTCTCTTGGTGTGTTTCTCTCTGTCAAATAAATAAATAAAATCTTAAAAAAAAAAAAAGAATATTCTAACGTAATAAAAGTAATTTCTGTGTAAAAAATGTGAGAATGAATGAAACAGTCAAACTATATGTTAAAAAAATATTTGTGCCATTTGCTCTTTGCTTGGAAATGAAATTTTTTAATTTAGTGAAAGCAGGATGAATACATTTTATAAAAACAGTATAATTTGTGAATTTTATTTATTCAGTTATGCCACTCATTCTGCATTGATCAACATCTATCAAAAATACCTTTGAATTATAGAGAATATAATAACAGTTCAGAATCAAGGGAGTGTTTTTCTTAAAATTACTAATCTACTTATATTTAATTTTAAATTTAA
>CM052802.1:71272097-71295760 GCA_028533885.1 Nasua narica | reverse complement strand
AGGCCTATTAACTGCTTTGAGCTAAATTTCCTGAACTACAAAAGGTAAAATAAAGTCTTAGGTTTGTGAAAAACATCAAACTATTAAAGTGAGATTTTTTGGCTCAGATTTCTTGGACAACTATAAAGACTATACAATTTACCAAGAAATTTGCATTTTATTTTATAAAACATGATATCTTCTTTAAGTTTCTAAATAGTGACTAAACAATATTATTATAGTTCCCTAAAACTTACTTTTCTAAACTGTGTAGTTTTTTTGATCACACAACTTCCTTTTCCCAAAGAAATATCTGAGTATTTCAGTGAGCTAATTTGTAAGCCAAACACTCCTTGCCTTTCTCAGTTGTTTAAACAAATCCCCAATGGCCTCCCTGAGTTAAATTAGCAGAAGAATAATATTTCATGGCTCATTAATGCATAGAATCAAGTAGCAGATCCCAGCTCAGCAGTGTAAAGATAGAAACAATGGGGTGTATCCCATTTTGTTAACTACAGAATGTGCATATAGGCCTCAACCAAAAGATCTAAATTAAGCATTAAACATAACTGTAAAGCAATTGGTTAACAAAAAAAATCATAAAAAATATTTTAACAGAAATATTTAAGTGAAAATTTAGTGCAATCTAAATTTTTGTCACTTTTTTAGTAGATTAACAATACCTATTTTTATTCATAGGCCAAAATTCTGCTGCAACTCAACTGCATTTCATGTTTACACGCCCTCCTTTGCTTCTCTGAGCAGTAATAGTAATTATATTTGTATTCTATTCATATTTGAATACTTATGTTTAAGAGAGTTCATATTTGAGTGTTTACACTCAGGTGACTTCCTCAGTTGCATTTCAAGGGTTTCTAACTAAGAGGAGGTATGTATATGCCCAGGAGAAGCACAAGAGAATCCTTGGGAGATTTGTAAAGAAAAATACTAGAATTTCTGTATATATTTATCTTTTTTCTAAAAATAGAAAATAAGGTAAGACTCTATTTAATATACAAATTATCACTGGCATTCTTGCTCAGTAAGTATATCAGAGATCCCTCATCTCATACAGTGAGCAAAACATCCAACCAAAAAAGAGTAAATAATCCAGGCACAGAATAATAAATGGTGGTGTCTCATGTATTCATTCTCTGATTTCAGCAGGTTACACCTTATAGCAGTTCAGGAGGATTTGCAGATTATATTGTCAAGTTTATCTAAATTAACCTTCACAAGAACAACAAATTACTTTAAAATATTTTGACAAAGACATCACATGTTAAAGATAATGCTAATGATGCAAACCATAAGTAAATAAGATAATGGCAGCATGGAAAGTTCTATTCCCGGTATACCTTCCTCATTGCTCATATTATGAGATAAAAACAAAGATGATCTAATTAGATCCAAGAGTTGGTCAAAAATTCAAAATTATCAAAACAAGTTAAATTATTTTTATTCAAAATTATTCAATTATGGACATTCTCATACATATTCTTCATAGTGATAACTAGTCATTGATAACATGCAACCCTTAAAATTAACCTGACATTTTAAAATACTGTTTTGTTCACCTTAGCCTTTTTTAAAATTTTTATATGGTTTTTGTAATGTATGAAATATGTTAGCATTATTGATTTCAGTTATTTTATATTTATGATAAAGGCAGATTAGTGAATTAACAACATGAATATGGAACCAGACTGCCAAACCCTGCTACTTACAACTAACATGGACAAGTAATTTAATCTCCCTATGCCTCAGTTTTTCTATGAAAAATGGTGATAATAATAGTACCTATTTCATAGGGTTGTTATGAAGAAAAATTAATTAAAATTTATAGAAAAATATTTAAAATTTATGTTCAGTGCCTTGAACACAGTAATATCTATATAAGTATCATTAAACTAAATTAAAATATTAAATAAATTAATGTATATGTATTGGGATATATGATTAATTTTTTTTACAAACATGTATACAATCAACAAAGTTTGAAGCCCACTGCTTTAGAGATTCCTTGTCACATTTGTTACTTGAGAACTTAAAGGTGGTCATAGTATATAGACAGAAAATTCGTATTCCATTCCTGTAACCCAAACCAAGAAGACATATATTTTAATTTTACATAAAGATTCACTCTTTACTTTTCAAAATAGTAAAAGAAGAGCAGAAATAAGATGTTTAAAATAAGCAACAAGTTAGATACCGATTGTTTATGGCTAATAGAATGCTGTGTCTAGGATTCCCAATTCTATCACTCTATCAAATGTACCTTATACTAATGTTTGTATTGATTCATACTCTCTGAGCACCAAAACTTGATCATCAGAGACATGTAGGAGCCTTCGCAGATAATAAAAAATCAGCATATATGATAATTCAAACAATTAATGGTTATTGATGGCCAAAGATGGACAGGATGTGTGTGACTATTGCCTCAAGAGCCCAGTAGTGGCTCTTGTATACAGCAGTTTGCTGCAATGCAATGAGGCAACTGTTCATAGGGGAGCATAAAAATGACATACTTGAGCATTACTGGCTAAAAGTGGATGGCTGAGAGAGGTCTTTTTAGAGGATATAGGTATCATTGTACATGGCTACCAGGATGACTTAGTTAGACCAAACCACACGTACTGCACAATGCATGAGGCTAACAAGACTGTAAGAATTAATATTGTTAAAGTTCATATGCCCCAAAACTACAAATTCAATGCAATTCCACCAAATTCCAAAGTCATTTTCACAGAAATAGAAAACCAACCCTAAGATTTGTATGGAACCATGTAAGACATCAAGTAGCTAAAGCAATCTTGAAAAAAACAGAGGGAAAGGGAGAAATTATACTGCAAGGCAGGATACAGGAAGTTGAAGTCAACAGCAAGATATGTGAGGAATTAATTCTACCCAAAAGAATATGGCTAGAAGACTGTGGGAGGTACAGGTAGAGTGGGAACAGAATCTGGTCCAGACAAGACTAAAAGCCAGGGATAAAGATTCCATCCAGTGTAAACATAAACAATCAAAAATTAGTGAACAAACAGAAGGGTACTAGGAGACAAGCCAGAAGAAATCAAACCATCTAAGGAACAAAAGTGGGATTCAGGGGCACCTGGGTGGCTCAGTCAGTTAAGCATCTGCCTTTGGCTCAGTTCATGATCCCTGGGTCCTGGGATAGAGTCACATCAAGACTCAGGGAGGAGTCTGCTTCTCCCTCTACCCCACCCCCTGGCTTGTGATCTCTCTCTCTCTCTCTTTCAAATAAATTAATAAAATCTTAAAAAAAAAACGGGATTCAGTCGAGAGAGTTTCAGATAAAAGAGTAAAAGAAAGATATAGGGGCACCTGGGTGGTACGGTTGGTTAAGCATCTGACTCTTGGTTTCAGTTCAGGTGGTTTTCAGAGTCATGAGACTGAGCCCCAGGTCAGGCTACACACTCTGCATAAAGTCTGCTTAAGAGTCTCTCCCCGTTCCTCTAAGCTCTTCCTTTTCCCCAAAATAAATAAAAATAGATCTTTAGATTAAAAAAGAAAAAAAAAAGAAATATATAGGAACAGGAATGCAGGTATGGACATGATTTACATGGCTCCAGCCATACCAAGGCTGTCACTCAAAGGCAGAGTTAGCCACGGTAATTCAGTTACCAACTGCAAAGAACCAATAGGAAGAAACTGTGAAGAAAAAAGCACAGCAAAAGTGCACACAGCCTAGAAGGCCTTTGGGTTGGAAGTGACTTCTGCTTGAGAGACATTTTTATTCTAGAGATCAAAAAGTCTCTTTCCTCTTTTCTGGCCTCCCTCTAAGGCTCCAACACCTAATTTGCCATTGCCCAAATACAGAATGTTCTTTCAAATCTCCAATTTTTTTCCTTAGGCGTTTATCTGTGCCTAAAACACCTCCTCCTCCACGGTCAGGTACCGAAATATGACAGTTGAATTTAATTAAAGTCTATTGATTACACTGGCTTTTCCTTTGGTAAAACTCAAAGTAATGAGTTTTACCAAATGACCCCACTGAGGTAAGTATAGCAAACTTACGAGAAACTATCCTCTAAGGACCAAAGTCCCCAGAAAGGGCTTCTGTGATCCCAATAAAATGGATACCAAAATTACTGCTAACTTAGTTCCCTCTCTTAAGAAAACTAAAATTTGAAAGTATAGATTGCTCTGGGCAGTATAGACATTTTAACAATGTTTATTCTTCCGATCCATGAGCATGGAATGCTTTTCCACCTTTTTGTGTCTTCTTCAATTTCTTTCAAGAGCGTTCTGTAGTTCCTCGAGTACAGATCCTTTACCTCTTTGGTTAAGTTTATTCCCAGGTATCTTATGGATCTTGGTGCTACAGTAAATGGAATCGATTCTCTAATTTCCCTTTCCATATTTTCATTGTTAGTGTATAGGAAAGCAATTGATTTTTGTGCACTGGTTTTGTATCCTGACACATTACTGAATTGCTGTATGAGTTCTAGTAGTTTGGGGGTGGAGTCTTTTGGGTTTTCCATATAAAGCATCATGTCATCTACAAAGAGAGAGAGTTTGACTTCTTCATTGCCAATCTGAATACATTTTATTTCTTTTTGTTGTCTGATCGCTGTCGCTAGGACTTCCAGTACTATGTTGAATAAGAATGGCGAGAGTAGGCATCCTTGACGTGTTCCTGATCTCAAAGGGAAGGCTGTCAGCTTTTCCCCATTGAGAATGACATTTGCTGTGGGCTTTTCATAGATAGACTTTATGATAGAGCTACCCTATGACCCTGCAATTGCACTACTGGGTATTTACCCCAAAGAAGCAGATGCAGTACAAAGAAGGGCCACATGTACCCCAATGTTCATAGCAGCAAGGGCTACAATCGCCAAACCGTGTAAAGAACCAAAATGCCCTTCAACAGGTGACTGGATAAGGAAGACGTGGTACATCTATACAATGGAATATTATGCCTCCATCAGAAAGGATGAATATCCAACTTTTGTATCAACATGGACGGGACTAGAAGAGATTACACAGAGTGAAATAAGTCAAGTGGAGAGAGTCAATTATCTTATGGTCTCACATAGGGAGTATAAAGAAAATCATGGAGGGCATTGTGAGAAGGAAGGGAAGGGTGAATGGGGGGAAATCGGAGGGGGCGATGAACCATGAGAGACTGTGGACTCTGAGCAACAAACTGGGGTTTTGGAGGGGAGGGGGTGGGGGGTTTGGGGAAAAAAATAGAAAAAAGAAAACTAAAATTTCCTTAGTAGGAAATTAAAGAAGTACAGGTATTCTGAATTCTTCACAATAACAAAAAGTCTAAGGAACTTTCCACACATCAGCATCCGTATCAAGGACTTGGCATTTATCATCCAATGTGCCATTTCCCAAAACCACCAAATTATCATTGCCCTTTTCATATGGGGCATCCTAATGTTACCTACTTCCCAGGCAAACTGTGGAAATGCCACATTCATCATTTCACATATTTTCAAGGTTGAGAGCATTGGCTGAGTTTGAGTTTCAAAACTTGAAAAACTGATTTTTAGATCTTTCACAGTTGTATGAGAAATTGTTTCCTTTTTTTGGGAAACTGTTCTTTTTAAGACTAGAAAGATGAAAGCATAATTAGTTTGCTGAAATGGTTGAGTATCAGTGATTTACTCATATTGAGCTCAGCATGAAGATCGTGCTGTTCCTTTAACATTTTCTGACTGCCGGGGCAGGAACCCCATGAGTCTGAACATTCTATATCAACAGTAACAGGAATGTAACTGGACTTTGATGTTGAAGGGCCTAGAGCACCTGTGGGATTAAAATGCCAACTGATCATGGGCCAGTTTACTATTTAATACTAAGATAATGCCCGAGTCCACCATATAGCTCATTTTATTTTGTATGACACTGTTCTCTCACTGAAGTGCTGCCATTTTGCAACAGTACTATTATAGAGAGCACAAAAGACCAAGGGCTTTCACATCAACTCCAGCACCTACACTAATACATTTTAAACTAGATATCCCCATTCTTATTTTGGTACTCATCATTTTTGAAGTTCAAGCCTTGCCCAAAAAGCTACTTTTTAAATATGCTCCTGTGAAATATGCCTCTGGTTGTGCTCTCTGAAACTAGGCCACTTTGGCTGTATCTTTGAATAATATAATAATCCAAGTTAATATTTACTTACTTGGTGGTAGGGACCACACTGACTGCTTTTACTTAGATTAATTTATCCAATCTCCATACTATTATTAGACCAGAGACCTGAAGGTTAGATTTTATTTATCTGACAGACAGAGGGGGATCACAAGTAGGCAGAGAGGCAGGCAGAGAGAGAGGGGGAAGCAGGCTCCCCGCCGAGCAGAGAGCCCGACGTGGGGCTCAATCCCAGGACCCTTAGATTATGACCCGAGCCTATTATTAGACCAGAGAACTAAATCATTTGTACTAGGTCACAGAGCTGATGAGTGTCAGAACCAGTTTTTTAAGTAGAGATAACTAGAGTTCATTCATACTATTTTTAATGTCTGGCAAATTATTGTATTTATTTATAGTTGGAAAGACCTATCATTAACTTCGAGTTTGAATGTCTTATCTTGACCCCACAAAAGTACTCCAGAATCACTCTGGAGTATATAATAAATTCAGATTAGTTGCTTACTTTTTAAGGAATATAGTTTTGAATTTATCCCAAAGGACATTATATAGTCAGTCAGATGCCTAAAAAAATCACTTCTGCTCCTTTGGCTACATTACTCATTCATCCTTAGAAGAAGAAAACA
This sequence comes from Nasua narica, assembly GCA_028533885.1. Taxonomy (NCBI): domain Eukaryota; kingdom Metazoa; phylum Chordata; class Mammalia; order Carnivora; family Procyonidae; genus Nasua; species Nasua narica. The sequence goes on along the minus strand of CM052802.1, from coordinate 71,289,020 downwards.
AAAAAGATAGAAGTATAACTTTCAACAAACATTGAAAATATTAAAAATGTTAACCTGATGTTTTTCTTAACATTCCTGAGCAAAATTTGATTCCTAGTGTAGCAGGAATGATTCAGATTTCAGCTTCTCCACTGGATACTGCATATATGTGATCTTGGACATATTACTTAACTTCTGAATCTCAGTTTCCTCCTCTGTAAAATGGTACAATATTGAGAACTGGATTTCAGATGCTAAAAAAATTTTAGCCATCTGTCATCATCATCAGAACTTCTTCTAATAGTCGGAAAGCTTCTAAGATCATCTCTCCCCATACACAAGAGCAAGGATTACACTGAAGACAGGTTTATAAGATCATAGACTCTCTAAATAATTTGATTCATATTATATTTCTTTCTCTACATTAACCTCTACAGTAAAACATAATTGTCTTCTTCCTCTTTTTCCCCTCTGAAACTAGAATTAGAAACTCTTCCCCACATGTCATCATAGAATCTTCCCTCAATAAGAGAATATCTGGGTCCCCACTGATATATGGAGTTACAGTCTTTAGTTTTACGTTTTTTACACTTTCCATTAGGTCTTAGCTTCGATATTTTTGTTCTCATTTTTTTGGTCAACTTTATACAAAAGGAAGGGTATCAGGGCTGAGATAAAACTCTGTATTATATTTTTAATTGGTTCCTGATAAGGTTTAAGTGATCAGAAAGAAATAAATATAAAATTTCATAATTCAAATTTAAAATAATAATAGCAATCATACCTTACAATGTCATCTTAAATTATGGCTTGTAATACTAACTGATCGTCATGTTCTAAGATGTACCAAATTGCAAGTATCAAAGTTCAGGTGGACCACTACATACCTACTAGAATGCTAAAACAGAACACTGACAACACCAAATTCTCTCAAGGATCCAAGCAACAGAGACTCTGCTTATTCATTGCTGGTAGGAATGCAAAATTGTATAGCCTTTTTTGAAAGACACTTTGGTGATTTCTTAAAAAATTAAATATAATCTTACTATATGATCAAGCAATCACACTCCTTAGTATTTACTCAAAGGAGTTAAAAACTTATGTCTGTATGAAAACCTGCACATGTTTATAGCAGCTTTATTTATAATTGTCCAAACTCGAAAGCAGCCAAGATGTCTTTCAATAGGTGAATGAAAAAATGAACTGTGGTACATCAAGACAATGGAATATTATTCACTGCTAAAAATAAAAGAGCTATCAAGACATGGAGAAAACTTAAATGCATATTACTAAGTGAGAAAAGCCAATCTGGAAAGGCTACATACTATATAATTCCAACTATATAACATTCTGGAAAAGGGAAAACTATGGAAACAGTGAAAAGATCACTGATTGCCAGAGATTGGGAAGGAGGATAGAATGAAAAGAGCACAGATGATTTTTAGGACACTGGAAGTACCTTGTATGATACTATAATGGATATAGAGTGGATACATGTTATAAAACTTTATACTTTTGTTAAAATCCACAGAACAAGAACAAAATCCATACATCACTAAGACTGAATCCTGATGTAAACTATGGACTTGGGGATGACTGCAATGAGTCAATACAGTTCATCAGTTCTAACAAATATACTACTATGGTACAGAATACTGATAGTGGGGGAAGTTGTATGTTTGAGGACAGAGAGTAAAAGAAGCTATATACTTTCTGCTCAATTTTGCTGTGAAACTAAAACTACTCTAAGAAAAATAAAGTCTATTTTTTTTTAAGATTTTATTTATCTGACAGAGAGAGGGGGATCACAAGTAGGCAGAGAGGCAGGCGGGGGGGGGGGGAAGCAGGCTCCCTGCTGAGCAGAGAGCCTGATGTGGGGCTCGATCCCAGGACCCCGAGATCATGACCCGAGCCGAAGGCAGAGACTTAACGTACTGAGCCACACAGGTGCCCCGAAAAATAGTCTATTAAAAATTTTTCTGGTTATATTAAAATTTTTTCTAGTTTGTAATATGCCTATAAATTTATAGATATTTAACTGCATTTTTGGATCAATGTAATGTTGGGCTTGAGATACATGAAGTCATAAAACAAAAGCTATGCCCCCTTATCTCAAGAAAATTAGCTTAAAAAAAAAAACAAATCCCAAATTTTTAGTTATGTTTTTAGAATAAATGTCGTGCCCCTTAGAATTCTAGAAAGGTACTATGGGAAACTAAATGCAGTTTCCTTAAACTAAAAAGTAATAATTAAACAGATTATATTGATCATCTATAAAGTGTTTCTCTCATGGTATCTTATTCATTGGATTATGGATCTTAGTTCTCTGGGGATAACAACAAATCCATACAAAGATTCTGTACAAATATATCTGATGTCTCTATTCTCAACCTAGCTGACAGATGTGCATAATGGTCCACATTCAAATGTTCAGATGGTCCCCAGTACTTACGGACGGACTGATATTAAAGAATACAGAAGTTACTTCAGAAAAGATAAGTATTAACTTAATATTAGAAAATTCCCCTCCAATTTTTTTCACTTTTTATCAATATAGAATCATTATGAGTCATCTTCAGTGTGTGGGCTTCTCAAATGCAAAGAGGCATAAAGCAATATGTTCATCTCTTTTGGAAGCAACAAAGGACATAAAGCTTATTGACAACCTCTTCTATCTAACCATATCCTAGAAAACCTAGTTTATCTCAGATTAATTTTATAATAATTTTATAATAACAATATAAAAATAGTCTAAAAAATAGTCGAGTCCAATGATCCTTGGGAAAAAAAAACAATAAGGAAATGGTTAATTCTTAGAAATATACCCTTTTAATGAAAATTGAAGTGAGCAATAAAAAATTTATATTTTTTAAGATGCTGAAGTATTCTAAGAAATCTTAATTTGCTCTTTTAAGTCATAACTACACAAATTTAAGCAAAATTTTAGTTTTTAGAGAGCTAGAGAAAAATAAACTGAAATATAACATTGTGTGTGATTCTTTAAAAATGTATGTGAAATCAAAATTAGAAGCTTTCTCCTTTCCATTAAAAAGGGGAATAGTCAAGGAAAATATATATGTGAGAAATCTAGCAATCCAAAATAGCTATTATATAATTGTGTTTATTATACTTGGCTGGCTGATTTGTTGGAATGTGTCACTCTGAGAGGGAACATTTATAATCTCCTACTGCCATCTTATGTAATGTCTTGTCATTGCACAATATAAAAGGAGGAATATACATTAAGGAAAAGCAAGAGAATTTTCTGGAAATTGTAGAACAACCCATATTTCTCATATAAAAATTAAATGTCTATTGTTCTATCTCCTATCTGTTTGCAGCAGGATTTATTCAAGTTTGATCATGGAGCAATTTTTTTTTTTTTTTTGGTCATGGAGCAATTATTAACAATTCCTTTCCTATTAATTTTTTAAACTTCCTATTCTGATCACATTTATACTATTTCTTATATATAGTTTATTGTAATAAAATACAAAAGCTGGAGATTAAAATGTATAATAATAGAACAGAAACGAAGCTATTCATTTTGTTGTTTTTTGTTTGATTTTCACAACTCTATTTTTTAAAGCAACAGCAACAAAATTCAACAAGTTTTCTTACAAAAATCTATCCTGAAATCATGTCACAATTTTAAATAGCAGAATTTAATTTATTTTTTTAAAGATTTTACTTATTTATTTGAGAGAGACAGCAAGAGCACAAGAGCGGTGGCAGGGGCGGGCAGGGGGGCGGAGGGGACAAAGGGAGAAAGTGACACAGTCTCCCCACTGAGTGGAAAGCCTGATGCCCAGGACCCTGAGACCATGATCTGTGCCAAAGGCAAAAAAATGCTTAACTGACTGAGCCACCAAGGCACCCCCAGAATTTTCATTTAATGTGCCCATTTTAAACACATACCAGAGTTCTAATCTAAAAATCATAACATAAACAAATTTGTATTTATTTTTCTATAAATTCTAACAACTCTTTTTTAATACATGTCACTAGTCGATTACTATTCAAAAGACCATAACACAACACAGTGTGGAAAGCTGTCAGTACGAGAGTCCCTCCACTCCTATTTGACTATTTAATACCAAAATGCCAACTATTAGAGAAATATATCAATTAATAATACATTATATGTTAGGGGCGCCTGGGTGGCTCAGTGGGTTAAAGCCTCTGCCTTCGGCTCAGGTCATGGTCTCAGGGTCCTGGGATCGAGCCCCACATTGGGCTCTCTGCTCAGCAGGGAGCCTGCTTCCCCCTCTCTCTCTGCCTGCCTCTCTGCCTACTTGTGATCTCTCTCTCTCTGTCAAATAAATAAATAAAATCTTTAAAAATAATAATAATAATACATTATATGTTAATAAAAAAATAAAAAGAACCATTTCTTTAAAAAAAAGTACTCATCCACGAATAACTAAAACAATAACAATAAAAAACAAAAACAAAAAAGCAGAGTATCAATTAACCATGGCTTAAACAAATAAAAGTTCATTTCCACAAGGAGTATGTTGCCTGTGATTCTATTTCTCAAAATTGTCATCAATTACTAAGGTTCCTTCCAGCTTTCCACTGCCCCATCCTTAGGACATTGACCTTTGTCCTCATGCTTATCATTTCATGGTCATAAAATGGTTGTTATTGTTCCAGACAATAAATCAATGTCAAGAGTAGAACAAAGTGAAAAAAAAGAAAGCACAAGAGGCATCCATCTCCATATTATTGTTATTAATCTCATGGCCAGAACTATGTCACTTGCCCATTTCTAGCCACAAAGGAATCTGGAGAAAAGAGTATTTAGTTTAGCACAGGTCACTGTAAACAAAATTAGCAATATTCAAAGAAGGAATGGATGGTGGAAGAAACAATGTCTGCTACAAGGAATGAGATTAACTTTGATCTATAGTTAAGATTTTCTGTCCAAATGGTATGTTAAGCTGTAGGAGAAAGCATCCCTCTCTTTCCAAACACATACTAATGCTAGGTTACATGTTAGGGAAGATATACATTGGCTGAGCTTAAAGCAAGTAAGAGAAATGTTCAAGTGCTATATCCAAAGAGAACCAATAATAACGCTTGGGAGCTGACATCCAGATTCCATAGAGGTAATGGGAATGCTTATACCCAAAAGGCAGAAGTAAGGATGCCAAACCCAATGCACATGTAACAGCTGGCACTAAACCTGGAAGGAGAGATTTGGCCAGAAAAATATCTCCCACCAATGTAAGGAGCCACACAAATACAGGCAATGTCCCAGACCTGGGCCAAACTAGTCTTTGGCATGAAATAGAGCACCTGGCCTGCATTGAAAGCTGATGTTGAGATTGAATTCTCATACAACTCACCCAGAATAAAAAATCCAAGGAAAGAAACTAATGGAAATGGTCTAGAACAGGTTGATCCTATAGTAGATTATATCTGGCAACCAGAAAACTTCCTCAAGTGACAAAGCACATAAAAGATAATTTCTACAAAAGGATGAAGCTGCTGGCAGATAAGAAAAAGCACACACAAAAAAAAATGAAAGTGGCACAACAAATGGGAGAAATCATCCCCAGGGATCCATCCATACTAGAGCAATCTCAAAGGGTCTTTTCTAAATCAGTCTTTGTAAGACTCTTTCAACTTTAACGAATAATAACTATAAACATAATCCATACTAGGTCATTAAGAGTTACAGAAGAGAAACAAGGAAAAATACTAAAACAGAAAACCTGACTTGCCCCTTTCTTCCCATGACCTTAAAATGAGCTTACATGTCACTCATAGAAAACAAAAGGGCTAAAGGACACAGAGTCATTTACAAGAATAAATCAATATAAAACAGAATGAATTTTAGAAAGCTAAAGGATATAGGACAAAGGTTATACAATTGAAAATTGCAAAGATGTACTCCCTGGCCCTGTGGGTCTCCAAAACATCTTCACAAAGATGAATGTACTAGACCTGATGAGGGCATCAGCTAAGAAAAGAATCTTAAAGAGGATGAATTTTTAGCTGAATTTGGAAAGATCTCTGGGGTCAGGGAAGAGACACAAATTATGAGAATACTGCTGATTCATCCTTCTACATTCACAGGCTTGTATCTAATCCTAATCATACAAATTTAAATAAGTTTTAGAGAAACTAGAAAAATCCATACATGTTAACATTTGTCCGGTAGATGGAATATCAGTAGTAGGAGCAAATATTAAGTGGATTTGCTTCATTTCACATAGAAGATACATGAGTTCTCTGTTTAAATTCTTCTTTCAAAGTATTTAAGGTGTTTTAGGAGAAAATTAAGTTTTTGTTCTCAGGGAAAAAAGATTAAAATTGGAACAGGAATGATACATAAAAGAAAGAATCCATTAACTTTCAAGATAATAAACCCTGAAATAAGCTATCAGGTCAGGAACTAACTTTTGTTTTCCAGACATCTAGTAAGAAAGAATTATGGGTGATTTTCATTTCCTTATTTGTACCTTCCTGAAATAAGTATGCATTATCTTTTATAATAAAAGAATATCAAAAATAGAAATTTAAATGCTAAATAATGTGGCTCAAATTATCGGTTGCCTGAAAAGGGAGACTAGAAAAGACATGTAAGTCTTTCTAGGTCTTTTATTCAATAAGGAAAAAGCCCTTCCACAAATTACATTGTGTCAATAATTTCTGATAGAATATTAATTGTCCTTAATAGAAAATCTAGGAATATTAATAGATTCAATCAGTTCTTCAACATCTACGTGATAATTATTAAGATCTTAATTGTTCGATCACTTGATGGTTACTTAACTTTTGAGCAACAATTATGGATGGCAGAGAAGGTGGGAGGTTCCTCCTTCAAAGTAAAAATATTCAAAAGAAAAAGTCTAATCAAGAAAAAAATACATTGTACTGATCATTTCAGAAAAAAAAGAAAAGATTAATCAAAAAATAATAGTTTTCCCATCTAGTCACCTTTCAGATCTTTAAATAACTTCATTTATATAGAGAAATAAGCATGACAATGAACATAAAGGAATAGATTCTGAACAATGACCACATCTGCTTCATTATACAGAACTATAAAAATTTATCAACAAAGTTACAAAATATCATAAAATAATTCTTTCACAAGTAGCAATAGGCCACACAAAAATGGGACAAAATCCAATCAGAGTGCTATACAGCACTTCTTGCTAAGACAATGACATATACAGGAACACATACATGTAACAGATCAATTTTCAGCCTGGTTTCCTAAGACAAAAGTACCGATACAAATGACTGTTAAATCAAGTTCAATTACCAAGTCAATTTAAACCAAATTAGGCCTAAAGCCACGTAAGGCTCTTCTGGTTTCCTAGAGCTAAAGGGATTATTAACTAAATAATCTGAATCATTCCTCTAATTCTGTTCTGCATATTTGACCTAAGCTTCCTAAAGTTAATTCAGAGGACTGAATTTAGAGGACTGGCTGAGGAAATTCTACTTCGATGCCACCCTGTTCAGGGTACTAAGGGGCTGAAAATTGGAATTCAGAGGTGGAAAGCTAATAAAATGCTGGGCAGCTAAGCAGAAAGTACATCTGGACAATCAGTGCCTCTCAACTTTGCTGCAAATTTGAATTTGCTGGGTAGTCTTTTTTTAAAGTAACAAATCAATTAAGTCAGACTCTTTAGAAATTGAGCCCATTTTTTTTTTAATTTACCAGATGATTCTAATACAGAGAAAGGATTAGAAAACATAGCAATAGATGATACCAAATAAACAATATTCTTCAGGTTTAATGCACCCAAACAGAGAATTGTGTTCCAAACCAAGAGTTAGCTCCAAAAGGAATTAAAACATAAATATGATAATCTTTATAACCCAGAATACAAAGATGACAAAGTGTAGTAGCCAAGGCACCAAGAAATTACCTTAGGGGCTGATTACTGAAATACTGAAAAAAACTAAAGCAAAAATTCTCCTGGTGCCTTTATTCTTCTAGGGCCATGAGAATAAATAGCTAATAAAGTCAAGCAACCTCAAAATAAAAAGCCTTGAAAATAACAATGTCAACAATTTTTTAAGGCATTCATTCAAATTCAGGTCATATGAAAACCCCAAGTCCATTTACTAATAAGATTTATTTTTTCAACCTGAACAATTTGGAGAATTTTAGTGACCTTGAACTTTCAGAGAAAGTTTTCTCAACTTTCTTATGACCCTTAAAATGACCCAGCTGAGACTCGATCAACAGTCTGCAATCAACAGAAACTGCAATTAACCATTGTGGATGAAGATATAAAAAATATATTTCAGGGGCGCCTGGGTGGCTCAGTGGGTTAAAGCCTCTGCCTTCAGCTCAGGTCATGATCTCAGAGTCCTGGGATCGAGCCCTGCATCAGGCTCTCTGCTCAGCAGGGAGCCTGCTTCCCCTTCTCTCTGCCTGCCTCTCTGCCTACTTGTGATCTCTCTCTCTCTGTCAAATAAATAAATAAAATCCTTAAATAAATATATATATTTCAGATAAACAAGAAAGTACATGAAATAATAAACACCTATATACCCACTATCTAGCTTAAGAAATAAGACATTAAAAATAGGGGCACCTGGGTAGCTCAGTGGGTTAAAGCTTCTGTCTTCAGCTCAGGTCATGATCTCAGGGTCCTGGGATCAAGCCTGCATCCAGCTCTCTGCTCAGTTGGGAGCCTGTTTCCTCCTCTCTCTCTGCCTGCCTCTCTGCGTACTTGTGATCTCTCTCTCTCTGTCAAATAAATAATAATAATAATAAATATAGTTGAAGTCTTCATATTCTTCCTCTCCCATCACCTTTCTCACCCCTACCAGCCCTCTCCAAGTGAATAGAACAGTCCTAATCCTAAATTTGCTATTATTTCTATGAGTGTTTTTGTAATTTCACCAGATATGTATAGATCTCCAAACAAGATATAATATGGTTTCTTTTTTTTAAGATTTTATTTATTTATGGGGCGCCTGGGTGGCTAAGTGGGTTGGGGCCTCTGCCTTTGGCTCGGGTCATGATCTCAGGGTCCTGGGATCGAGCCCCGCATCGCGCTCTCTGCTCGGCGGGGAGCCTGCTTCCCCCTCTCTCTGCCTGCCTCTCTGCCTACTTGTGATCTCTATCTCTCTCTCTGTCAAATAAATAAATAAAAATATTTTTTAAGGGCCCCTGGGTGGCGCAGTTGGTTGGGCGACTGCCTTCAGCTCAGGTCATGATCCCGGAGTCCGGGGATCGAGTCCCACATCGGGCTCCCAGCTCCATGGGGAGTCCGCTTCTCACTCTGACCTTCTCCCTTCTCATGCTCTCTCTCACTCTCTCTCTTCCCTAATAAATAAATAAATAAAATCTTTAAAAATATATATATTTTTTTTAAAAAAAGATTTTGTTTATTTATTTATTTGAGAGAGAGAGAGAGAGAGATCATGAGCCAAATGGGCAGAGTGGGGAGGGGATGAGAGAGTCTCACGCATTCTCTGCACTGAGTACAGAGCCCAACGAGGGGCTTCATCTCACCACACACTTTTTCCACTTAACTTGCTATTATTTATTTATAAGAGTTCTTCATTTAAATATTACTTGTTTGCTTATTGTACGTATTGCATTTATCTTCCAGTCTGTGGCTTCTGTTTCACTTTGTTTATAGTGTCTCACGACACATTAAGTTTTCATTTCAATTCAGTCAGTATCACCAATCTCTCATTCAATTTTCAGTGGTTGGACAATAATCAGGCACCACAGGATATCTAGTTTAAAGCACAGTCTTTCATAAAGTCTTTCTTTTCCCCATTTTAGCTCAAGTAGGAGTAAGGTTTTTAATGATCCTGTCTTCTACCAATGAAATCTTATTGCTACAAAGCAGCCTTGGGCTTCTACTAGCAACCAGATCATCTGAAAATTGAATAAAACTGAGAGAACCTCCTGACATTTCTTCCACTAACAGATATCAATACTGACCACACTTTGAAATGGAGCTTCTAGATCAACTGAAGTATTTTCCATAAAGAGAATGAGAGGGACTTCATGAATTGCAGCATATTTGGTTCACAATGCTAGTTTTATGTATTTATTTTTTCAGTAATTGAAGTATAATTGGCATACAATATTAATTAGTTTTAGGTGTACAACAGTTTTCAACATTTGTATATAATGTGAAAGGGTCACCACAATAAGTCTAGATGCCATTTGTCATTTTACAAAGTCAATACATTACTATTGACTATATTCCCCATGTTGTACATTATATTCCCATGACTTATTTTATAACTAGAAGTTTGTATTTCTTAACCCCCTTCACCCATTCCACACCCCCCAAATTCCCTCTCCTCTGGCAACCACTAATCTGTGCTCTGAAGCTATGAGTTTGGGTTTTGTGTTTTATTTTGTTTTTTAGATTCATATGTAAGTAAAATCATATGGTATTTGTCTTTCTCTGTCTGATTTATTTACTTATCACAATACTCTCCAGGTCCATTCATACTGTTGCAAATGGCAATATTTCATTCCTCTTTAAGGCTGAGTACTATCCCATTGTATATTATATATACCTCATCTTCTATATCCATTAAACAATCAATGGACACAGGTGGTTTCCATATGTTGACTATTATAAATAATGCTGCAATGAACACAGGGGCGCTTACAACTTTTGAATTAGCATTTTCACTTTCTTTGGATAGATACCTAGTAGTGGAATTGCTGGATCATGTGGTAGCTCTGTTTTTAATAGAGGAAGTTCCACACTCTTTTCCAGAGTAGCTGCACCAATTTACATTTCTACCAAGGGCATACCAGGGTTCCTTTTCTCTATATAACCTTGCCAACACATTATTTCTTCTTCTTTAAGATTTTATTTATTTATTTATTTATTTATTTATTTATTTGAGGGAGAGGGAGAGCATGCATGTAAGTGAGAGGGGCGAGAAGGAGAGAAGGAATCTCAAGCAGACTCCATGCTGAGTGCAGAGGCCAATGCAGGGCTTGATCTTACAAACCTGAGATCATGGCCTGAGTGGAAACCAAGAGTCAGACTTAACCACCTGAGCCACCCAGGCGCCTCTCTTGCCTTTTTTATAATAGCCATTCAGACTGCTGTGAGAGGATATCTCACTGTGGTTTTGATTTGCATCTCCCTGATGAATAGTGATGTTCACAATCTTTTCATGTGTCTGTTAGCCATCTGTATATTGTCTGGAAAAATATCTTTTTGGGTCCTCTACCTATTTTTTAATTATATTATTTGCTTTTTTTGGTGTCGAGTTATATAAGTGCTTCATATATTTTGGGTATCAACCTTTTACCAGACATATCATTTGCAAATATCTTCTCCTATTCAACAGGCTGCCTTTTTGTTTTGTTGATGGTTTCCTTCACTGTGCAAAATCTTTTATTTTAGAGTAGTATCAATAGTTTAATTTTGCTTTTGTTTCCATTGCCAAAGGAGACATATCTAGAAAAATGTTTCTATGGCCGAAGTCAAAGAAATTACTGCCTATGTTTTCTTCTACGGATTTTTCAGTTTCAAGTTTCACATTTAAGTCTTTAATCCATTTTGAGTTTTATTTTTGTATATGGTATAAGAAAGTGACCAGTTTCACTCTTTTGCATGCAGTTGTCTACTTTTCCCAATACCATTTATTGAAGAGATAGTCCTTTCTCCATTGTATATTCTTGCCTCCTTTGTCACAAATTCACTGACCATATATATGTGGTTTATTTCTCGGCTCTCTGTTCTGTTCCCTTGATCTATGTTCCTGTTTTTATGCTGATATCACTATTTTGATTACTATATCCTTGTAGTATACTTTGAAATCAGAGAGCATGATGCCTCCAGCTTTGTTCTTTTTTCTTAAGATTGCTTTTGTTCTTTAAGAATTGTTGTGGTTCCATACAAATTTTAGTATTATTTGTCCTATTTTTGTGAAAAATGCCGTTGGAATTTTGACAGGGATTGCACGGTCTCTGTAGATATCCTTGGGTATTATGGACATTAATTCTTCCATGGAATTCCAGAATCCAGAATTCCAGAATCCATGGAATTCCAGAAATTCCAATGGAATTTCTTTTCATTTATTTGTGTCTTCTTCAATTACTTTCATCAATGTCTTCTGGTTTTCAGTATAAAGCCTTTCACTTCCTTGGTTACATTTATTCCTAGGATTTTATTCTTTTTGATGCAATTGTAAAGGGTTGTTTTCTTGATTTCTCTAATAGCTCATTATTAGTGTATAGAAACACAACAGATTTTTTTGCATATTAGTTTTGTATCCTACAACGTTACTGAATTCTTTTAGTTCCAATAGTTTTTGGTGGAGTTATTAGGGTTTTCTATACCCTATTTATTTTTTCTATATATATATATGTAATCAGCAAACAGTGACAGTCTTACTTCTTCCTTTCCAACTTGGATGACTTGTGTGTGTGCCTAATTGCTGTGGCTAAAACTTCCAATACTGTATGGAACAAAAGTGAAGACAATGAGCGCCTTGTCTGGTTTCTGATCTTAGAGAAAAAAATTCCAGCTTTCCATCACTGAGCATGACATCACCTGTGGGTTTGTCATATAGAGCCTTTATTATGTCAAGGTACACTTTCTCTATAACCACTTTGTTGAAAGGTTTTACTACAAATGTATGTTGAATTTCGTCAAGTGCTTTTTCTGCATCTACTGAGATGATCATATGATTTTTATCATTCTTTTTGTTAATGTGGTCTATCACACTGATTGATTTGAGAATGTTGAGCCTTCCTTGCATCCCCGGTATAAATCCCACTTGATCAGGGTATATGATCCTGAGGATTTTTGCATCTGTGTTCATCAAGTATACTGACCAGTTTCTTTTTTTGGTGGCCTGGTATTAGGGTAATCCTGGTCTTATGTAAAATGAGCTTGAAAATTTACCTCCTCTTCAATTTTTTTGGAAGAGTTTCAGAGGCTAAGTATTAAATCTTCTTTGAATGTTTGATCAAATTCCCCCATCTGTTCCTGGAGTTTTGTTTGTTAGGAGGTTTTTGATTATTGATTTGACCTCCTTACTAGCAACTGGTCTATTCAAGTTGCAGGGTTTTTTGTTTTTGTTTGTTTTGAGAGAGAGAGAGAGAGAGAGAGCATGCAAAAGTGAAAGTGGGGGGAGGGGTAGAAGGACAGAGAGAGAGAGAATCTTATGCAGGCTCCATGCCCAACAGAGCGCCCAATGGGGAGGGGGGGGCTCAATCTCACGGCCCTGAGATCATGACCTGAACCAAAATCAATAGTCCGATGCTTAACCAACTGAGCCACCCAAGCGTCCCTATTCAGATTTTTTATTTCTTCCTGATTACATCTGGAAGTACTGTAAATTTCTAGGAATTTATCCATTTCTTCTATGTGTTCCCTCCAAGAGTGGGACCTCAGGTTCCAATAGCAGTTTGGGACCCCCAAACATCAGCCCTGTGGTTTTGCAAGACAGATATTTTGGAGCTCATCTCACTAGTGCAGATCTCAGGAGCTGAGGTGCACAATGTGGGCCACCAACCCCTCACCCCTCAGGATAAGCACCTGTCTAATGAGATCCCTCCCTATTGTGTGTCACCAAGCCAGGGTAGGGTTTTTTGTGAGACCATATCTCTACCCTTCTGATCCATCTTGATGTACTCTTTTGCCCCTTGTTGTGAAGAGCAGTTGATCTAGTTTTCATATTCTTTTCTGAGAGAAATGTCCATATATAGCTGTAGATTTGGTGTGTCTGTGGGAGAAGGTGAGTTCAGAATCCCCCTATGCTGCCATCTTGGACTAAGACCCACAGATGCTCATTATCTCTCTTTCTCTGATACATCAACATAGGAACAATATACTAAGGCAAAATAAGTTTGCTATACTTAACCCATTAAATAATGCAACCCATAAAGAAAAATTAATAAGTATTAACAGTAAACAAACAGAAGTTACACAGTTCAGATTATAATTATTAAAAATTTCTGAAATATTTATAAGGAAAAATCACTATTATATATGGAAGAATATGTTCACTATAAAGAGATTCCTGTTGTTATTTACAATGACCTACATTACAATGACCAATGATCATAATTATACAAAGGAAAAATATGTATCATTTACATATTTGGATCAATATAAAAACATCTTCCTATATTTTTATATATCATTTGCTTATTCCATAAAATCAGCTCCAATAGCAACCAAGGTATCCATCTAATTCATTCTTTCATTTAGTTAGTAAAGATATTTATTAACTGTGTTAAGTCATAAACTAGATTTATAAGGCTATGATGATAAATCAGAACTGAATTCTGTCTTCCAGAATTTTATGGATTTTTAAAATATTTATTCAGCATTCACTATGTAGTAGCACAGTGTTAAACTTTTCACATTCATTATCTCATTTTATCTTCTAAAAAAATCAACTGGTCACCAAATGTTTATTGAGCACTTATTCTGCGCCAGTGACTATTCAAAGCCCCGAGGAGTCAGTAGTGTAAAACAGAAAATGGTTCCTGTTCTCACAGAATTTTAGAAAGGAAAGACACCCCACAAATACTTTTTAAAATAGACTATTTCATATAGTGTATGTTCTGTAAAGAAAATATTACAGGGTAATAGGATAAAGAGTGAAATCTAATTAAGACTTAGAGAGACTAAGTCAATTACCCAAGTCACACACCTGGAAAGTAGCTCTGCTCTGACTTTAATCCCATGCTTTTTCTACTACATGATCTATTTGCATTTTGGTGTTTCATTTCTACATTTCATTTAGTCCTAGATAGTATACAGAAAAGAAAGGAAGCAAAGAGTACTTCCTGATGTTCCTCAGATACCCTGATACAGATCAGCAGCCCCACGTTCTAGCACCAGTTCTGCCTCAACCTCCCATGTCTCCTCCCTAATGCTCAAACTGATAGACTGACCAAGCTCTGAGCTTCATGCCAATTCAAAACTCTGAGTGCTTGGAAAGAAGCAAGATAAAGTTGTCAAGATTATGCAGAAGTTATGGAGCGCAGTTTGACACCAAAAGCTATGCATAACAACTAACAAGAAAAATTAATTAAGGTGAATCTTTAGAGGCTAAATATGAAGTCTTCTTAATTCAAATTTTCACTGGGATACTTAAGAAAAAAGCATGAATATTTACATGGCTATTTTATCCTACAGACATTTAATATTTTTTGGTGATGGCTTTTTCCAAAAAACTATAATGAACTCGAATAGTCCAGATTATACATCATAGCTTCACATCATCTGAAAAATACAATAATTCATTTATACATAAATATATAAAATAAAACTATAAAATAGAAATACAAAAAGTAAAGTTTGTAAGTATCAAAAAATGAACTGTATTATATCTGCTTTGCCTCTGTCATTCAATTCACAGCTTTTATTAGAAATCAAAAATATGTTGAAGTGAACTAACCTTATTGTAGTAAATACTTTGTAATATATACATGTACTAAATCATATTATATATCTTAAATTTATACAATGTTATATGTCAGTTATATCTCAATAAAGCTGGGAATAACAAAATTTAAACTGTATAAATAATACATTAATACCTACTATGTTTTGCTAAGAGCTACAGTGTTTTAAATTCATCTGGTCTGATTCTTTATGAGTCTTCAGAGACATCGGACTACTTTACTATTTCTTTCTGCGGCAGTCTTTGTTTTTGAGATATTTAATCCATTGTATTTTTTATATTCTCTTCTGCCTTTTATACATAAAGAGATGATGAATACAGCAATGATGATGATAACTTACAGACTGAAATACAGAAACTAATACTACATTGTATGTTAACTAACTAGAATTCAAATTAAAACTTGGAAGGAAAAAAGTATGCATGGCAGAAAAAAACTGAAATATAAAAAAAAGGTGATATACTGTACTTAAACATCACATTGTTGGCATATTGTTGATAACTTTTTATGAGACTGGTGTGTATATTGAAGGATAAAGCTAAATGAAAGATAAAGATAAATTTAGGATAATTTCATTTATCTATTTAAAGATAAATGAAAACTAATTACTAATATATGAATTCTGTCATTCCCAATGTTGTTAAGAATCAAAATAGTCATGGGGCATCTGGGTGGCTCAGTCAGGTAAGTGTCTAACTTTGATTTCAGCTCAGGTCATGATCTCAGAGCTGTGAGATGGAGTCCCACATCAGGCTCAGCACTGGGCATGGAGCCTGCTTGGAATTCTCTCTCTCCCTTTCCCCACTCCCTCTATCAAAAAAAGAAGAAGAATCAGAATAGTCAACATGGGAGAAAGTACATAAAATATTACAGAGAAAATTTGTTAAATCAGAAACTTTCGATAGAGACTCTGGGCTGCTGCCGCTGCTGTGACTGCCTGTTCGCAGCGTGGATTTTAACCGAGGCACGGACAACATCACCGTGAGGCAGGGGGACACAGCCATCCTCAGCAGATGCTTTGAGAATCAAAGACAGGGGTGCAGAGTAGAAGGAAACAGAAGGAGATGGGATCCAGCTAAGTGTATCTTCAAAAGTGTATATCTTGAACAGTCCACCTCAGAATCTCAGGAATTTTATGAAAAATGATGTCTAGAAACCACCTTAGATCTACTTAATCAGCAACTCTGGAGATGGGACCATAGAATCAAAATTAATGAGGAGTTGCTCAGTGACTCAGAAACACACTCTGAAGAAGCATTAACCTAGATCCTGTCATTGTCAGTGTTGGGGGTGCCAGGAATAGTGTTGCTAAAGGTCTCTATTAACATGCACACACTCGAGAGATCCCACTGGGGAGGGGGCAAGATGGCGGAGAAGTAAGAGATCCTGCAGCAACCGGTCCCCAAAAGTGAGCTGGAAATCTACCAGAACACGCTGAACACCCATGAAATCACCCTGAGGAGAAAGATTTCTAACCCCGGGATCTCTCCGAGAGCAGAAGACAGCAGTGGAGAGCCCAATTGCTCCAAAACCCTCCGGAGTACACCCAG
>CM052802.1:71219711-71271597 GCA_028533885.1 Nasua narica | reverse complement strand
GGTTAGCCTGGTGGTGGGTATCGAGAGGGGCACGTACTGCATGGAGCACTGGGTGTGGTGCATGAACAATCAATCTTGTAACACTGAAAAATTAAAATAAATTTGGGAAAAAAAAAAAAGAAACTTTCATCCTGGGGCACCTGGGTGGCTCAGTGGGTTAGGGTCTCTGCCTTTGGCTGAGGTCATGATCTTGGGGTCTTGGGATCAAGCCCCACATCGGGCTCTCTGCTCAGCAGGGAGCCTGCTTCTGCCTCTCTCTCTGCCTGCCTCTTTGCCTATTTGTGATCTCTCTCTCTCTGTCAAATAAATAGATAAAATCTTTTTTTAAGGCTATTTGACCTTAAAAAAGAACATCACCCTTCCCTATGCCGATGTTCTCTCTTGCTCTCAAATGAATAAACAAAATCTTTTTTAAAAAATAAGCAGGCTCAGTTCTGGGAGAACTGAGAGGGCACAGAAAGCTGAGTTCCCACCCTTAAAGAGCCTAACAAAGAGCCCGTAGAGCTACAACATACAGGGAGCAGTTTGGAAAACGCCTGAGGCATATGACAGAGAGAGGTATTTACTTATCTCAGAGTGTCCTGGAGGGGCAGGATTCACTGAGGGACCTCTACAAGAACAAAGGAGCTGGCAGGTGCTTTCCCTTACCCATACCTCAGCATAAACACAGGACTACCTGTGGGAACTAGCTTAGTGTCTGCATTTACTACCTCACTTACTTAGACTGTGTCCTGAGCCCTGCCCCCTCCAGCCAACCTTGTATCAATCCCCATACTGCAGGTCCCCTCCCCCAGAAGACCCACACAAACCTTGCCAACACCATGTCTCCCCACTGCATTCTTTGCAGGTCCTGAGTCCTGACAACAGGGGAAACTGGTCACCTCCCACAGAGAATGCACACACCTTGTAGACAGACAGTTAAGCAAAATGAGGAGACAAAAGACTATGTCCTAGATGAAAGAACAGGACAAGACCATTGCAAGAGATCTAAGTGAAATGGATATAAGTAACATACTTGATAGAGAATTTAAAGTAATGATGATAAAGATCCTCATTAGACTTGAAAAAAAAGAGTGAAGGACACCAGTGAGACTCTTTAGCAAAGATAGATAACATTAAAAAGAACCAATCACAGATGAAGAACACAATAAATTAAATTTAAAATACACTAGATAGAATACCAGGTTCCAGGAAGCAGAAGAATAAACCAGTGACCTGGAGGACAAAGTAATGGAAAGTAGTAAAGCTGAGCAGGTGAGAGAAAAAAAAATTATGCAAAATGAGAACAGATGTAGGGAACTCAGCAACTCCATCAAGTATAATAACATTCACACTATAGGGATCTCAGAAGAAAAGAGATAAAATGGGGCAGAAAATTCATTTGAAGAAATAATAGCTGAAAACTTCCCTAATCTAGGGAAGGAAACACATATCCAGAATGTGGAGGTTCAGAAATCCCCTAAGAAATTCAACTCAAGGAGGTCCACACCAATACACATAGTAATTAAAATGACCAAAAAAAAAAAAATACTGATAGAGAATTCTTAGAGCAGAAAAAGAAAAGAAAATTACACACAAGGTAAATACCAAAAGGCTCTCATTGGATTTTTCAGCAGAAGGTTTGCAGGCCACAAGGAAGTGGTGTGATATAATCAAAGTGCTATAAGGAAGAAAATCTGCAGCCAAAAATATTCTCTCCAGCAAGACTATCATTCAGAATAGAAGTGGACATAAAGAGTTTTTTAGACAAACAAAAGTTAAAGGAATTAATGATCACTAAATCAGCCCTACAAGTAATATTAAAGGAGTCTTTTTGAATGGAAAGATCATAAGACTAAGAAAAGTAGGAAGTGCAAAAGCAGTAAAAATACGTATATCTGTAAAAATCAGTCAAGGGACTCAAAAATTAAAAGGATGTAAAGTATGACACCATACGCCTAAACTATAGGGAGGAGAGGAGTAAAGAATGGGTTCAACTTAAGTGATCATCAACTTAATATAGACTGCTATATGCAAAAGATGTTATATACAAACTTAATGGTAAGCACAAATCAAAAACCAGTAACAGATATGCAAAAAATAAAGAGAAAAGAATCATAGTATATCACTATAGAAACCTAACTTATGGTGAGAGAACAGAAGAAAAGAACAGAGAGATCTACAAAAACAAACACAAAACAAATAACAAAATGGCAATAAATATATAGCTATCAATAATTACTTTGAATGTAAAATGACCAAATACTCCAATCAAAAGCCATAGAGGGATAAAATGGATTAAAAAAAACAACACATGGGGCGCCAGGGTGGCTTAGTTGTTATGCGTCTGCCTTTGGGGCTCAGGTCACGATTCCAGGGTCCTGGGATTGAGTCCCACATGGGCTCCCTGCTCAGCAGGGAGCCTGCTTCTTCCTTTCCCACTCCCCCTGCTTGTGTTCCCTCTCTGACTGTGTCTCTCTCTGTCAAATAAATAAATAAAATTTTTAAAAAAACACATATCTACTTGCTGCCTACAAGAGACTCATTTCAGACCTAAAGGTACAGGCAGATTGAAAAGTGAAGGGATGGAGGCATTTATCATTCAAAGGATATCAAAAGAAACCTGGGGTGGCAATAACTACATGAGCTAAAACAGACTTTAAAACAAAGGGACAAAGAAGGACAGTATATAATCATCATGGAAACGATCCAACAAAAGACATACAATTGTAAATATTTATGCACCAACACCGGAGCATCCAAATACACAGTTTATTAACAAACAAAAAGAAATAATCAATAGTATACAATAATAACAGGGAACTTAACACCTCACATATATCAATAGATCATCTAAACAGAAAATCAACGAGAACACACTGGCTTTTTTTTTTAAGATTTTATTTGTTTGTTTATTTAGAGAAGGAGAGGAGAGAGTGAGCGCAAACAGGGGGAGGGGCACAGGCAGTGGGGGAGAGAGACTCTCAAGCTGACTCCACATTGAGGGAGCCTCACATAGGGCTCAATCCTACAGCCCTGTGAATAAGACCTGAGCTGAAATCAAGTGTCAGACATTTAACCAATGGAGCCACCCAGGTACCCCAAAACATTAGCTTGACTGACACAGTGGACCAGATTGATTTTACAGATATATTCAGAACATTCCATCCTGTCTTAGCAGAATACACATTCTTTTCAAGTTCACAGGAACATTCTCCAGAATAAATCATATATTAGCCCACAAAGCAAGTCAATAAATTCAAAAAGATCAATACATGGTTAAAGAACATGCTACTAAACAATGAATGGATCAACCAAGATCAAAGAAGAAATAGAAAAATACATGGAGACAAATGAAAATGAAAATGCAATGGTCTGAAATCTTTGAGAGCAACAAAAATGGTTCAAAGAGGGAAGTTTATAGCAACATGGGCCTACGGCAGGAAGCAAGAAAAATCTCAAATAACTAGACTATCATACCTAAAGGAGCTGGAAACAGAACAAACAAAACCTAAACCCAACAAAAGAAAGGAAATAATAAAGATTAGAGCAGAAATAAATTAAATAGAGATTTTAAAAGCAATAGAACTAATATAACCAGTAGCTGGTTCTTTGGAAAAAACAATATTTAAAAACCTCAAGCCAGACTAATTAAGAAAGAGAGAGAGGGGGGACTCTAATAAAGAAAATCAGAAACTCAAAAGGAGAAATAACAGCTGACATCATAGACATACAAAACCATTAGAGAATATTATGAAAAATTATATGCCAAAAAAATGAACAACCTAGAAGAAATGGATAAATTCCTAGAAACATATAACCTCCAAAACTGAAGCAGGAAGAAATATAAAATTTGAACAGATGAATTATCAGCAAAGAAATTGAATCAATAATCAAGAAACTCCCAACAAACAAATGCCCAGGATTAAGGCTTCACGGGCAAATTCTGCCAAACACTTACAGAGAATTAATAAGTATTCTCGAAAACTTTTCCAAAAACTACTAAAGGAAGGAAAACTTCCAAATTCATTCTAGGAGGTCTGCATTACCAATTCCAAAACAAGATAAAGACAGCATAAAAAAAGAGAACTATAGGCCAATATTTCTGATGATAGATGCAAAAATCCTCAACAAAATATTAGCAAACCAAATCCAACAATACATTAAAAAATTATTCACCACAATCAAGTGGGAATTATTCCTGGGATGCAAAGATGGTTGAATATTTGCAAATTAATCCATGTGATATATCACATCAATAAGAGAATGGATGAAAACCATATGGTCATTTCAATAGATGCAGAAAAAGCATTTGACAAAGTACAAAATCCATTCATAATAAAAACTCTCAACAAAGTAGGTTTAGAGGAAACATACCTCAAAATAATAAAAGCCTACTCGTAAAACCCACAGCTAATATCATATTCAATGGTGAAAAGTGAGAGTTTTTCTCCTAAAGTCAGAATCAAGACAAGAATGTCTACTGTCACCACTTTTATTCATTTTAGTACTAGAAGTTCTAGCCACAGAAGTCAGACAACAAAAAGAAATAAAAGGCATTAAAATTGACTAGGAAGAAGTAAAGCTTTCACTATTTGCTGAGAACATAATATTATATATAGACAATCTTAAAGACTCCACCAAAATACTACTAAAACTGATAAATGAATTCAGTAAAGTCACAGGATACAAAATCAATGTACAGAAATCTGTTGCATTCATATACACTAATAATGAAGTTGCAGAAAAAGAAATTAAGAAAACAATCCTATTTACAATTGCACCAAAACCAATAAAATACCTAGGAATAAACTTAACCAAAGAGGTGAAAGATCTGTACTCTGAAAACTATAAAACACTGATGAACGAAATTCAAGATGATGCAAAGCAATAGAAGGACATTCCATACTCATGGATTGGAGGAAAAAATATTGTTAAAATGTCTATATTACCAAAGCAATGTACAGGTCTAATGCAATCCTTATCAAATGCCAATAGAATTTTTTACAGAACTAGAAAAAATAATCATTAAATTTGTATGGAACCACAAATAGCCAAAGCAGTCTTGAAAAAGAAAAAAGTGGAGGTATCACAATTCCAGACTTCAAGTTATATTACAAAGCTGTAGTAATCGAAACAGTATGGTTCAGGCATAAAAACAGACACATAGACCACTAGAAGATAGAAAGCTCAGAAACAAACCCACAATTATATAGTCAATTAATTTTCAACAAAGGAGGCAATAGTATGCAATGGGAAAAAGGCAGTCTCCTAATCAAATGGTGTTGGGAAAACTGTACAACTACATGCAAAAGCATGAAACTGGACCATTCACTTATACCATACACAAAAATAAACTCAAAATGGATTAAAGACCTCAATGTGACACCTGGGGACACCTGGGTGACTCAGTTGGTTGAGCATCCAACTCCTGATTTCGGTTCAGGTCATAATCTCAGGGTCATGAGATCAAGCCCCACAGGAGGCTCCATGCTCACCCAAGAGTCTTCTTGAGATTCTCTCTCTCCCTCTCCCTCTGCTCCTTCCCCACTCACTCACCCACACACTCTCTCCCTCCCGGTAATAAAATAAATATTTTTTTAATGTGAGACCTGAAGCATAAAAGTCCCCAGAAGAGAGCACGGGCAGTGATTTCTTGACATCAGCTATAAAAACAGCTTTCTATATATATCTCTATATATATATCTCATGAGGCAAGGAAACAAAAGCAAATATAAACTTTTGGGACTCCATCAAAATAAAAAGCTTCTGTACAGCAAAGAAAACATAAAATAAAATGAAAACACCACCTATGGAATGTGAGAAGACATGTGCAAATGATATATCTGATAAAGAGTTCATATCTAAAATATATAAAGAACTTGTATACAACTCAACACCCCCCAAAAAAATCCAATTTAAATAATGGGCAGAATACATGAACAGACATTTCTCCAAAGAAGACATACAAATGGACAAAAAACACATGAAAAAATGCCCAACATCATCAGGGATGTGCAAATCAAAATTATAATAAGATATACCCTCACACCTGTCAGGATGGCTAAAATCAAAAACATAAGAAACCACAAAGGTTGGTGAGGGTGTGGAGAAAAGAAACCCGTGTGCACTGCTGGTAGGAATGCAAACCAGTGCAGCCACTATGGAAAACACTATGAAGGCTGCTCAAAAAATTAAAAATAGAACTGTAAGAACCAGTAATCCCATAATCACATTACTAAATATTTACCCAAAGAATATTAAAACCCTAATTCAAAAGGATAAATGCTGTTTATTGTAGCATTATTTACAATAGCCAAATTATGGAAGGAGCCCAAGTGTACATCATAGATAAATGGATAAATACGTGGTGTATAAACACACACACACACACACACACACACACACACACAGGACTATTACTCAGCCATAAAAAAGTAATGAAATCTTGCCATTTGCAACAACATGGATAGATCTAGAGAGTATAATGCTAATTAAAATAAGCCAGTCACGGAAAGACAAATACCATATGATTTCACTCAGATAAGGAATTTATGAAACAAAACAAAGGAACAAAAGGGGAAAAAAGGGACAAACCAAGAAATAGACTTTTTTTTTAAAAGACTTTATTTATTTATTTAACAGAGAGACAGTGAGAGAGGGAACACAAGCAGGGAGAGTGGGAGAGGGAGAAGCAGGCTCCCCGCTGAGCAGGGAGCCCGATTCAGGGCTGGATCCCAGGGTACCAGGATCATGACCTGAGCTGAAGGCAGATGCTTAATGACTGAGCCACCCAGGTGCCCACAAGAAATAGACTCTTAACTACAGAGAACAAACTAATGGTTACCAGACGGAGGGATGGGTGGGGGGAGTAGATTAAATAGACGATGGAGATTAAGAAATGAGCTTGTCGCAATAAGCACAGAGTGATATATGCAATTGTTGGATCACTATTTTGTACACCTGAAACTAATATAACACTGTGTGTTAACTACACTGGAATTAAAAGAAAAAATAAAATAAGATAAGTCTGCTTATCTTGAGAGAAGTGTTGTATCACTATATTGTGCACCTGAAACTAAACAACATTGTACGTTAACCACGCTGGAATTAAAATAAATTTATTTATTTATTTATTCCTTTATTTAGTTATTTATTTTAGAGAGGGAGGGAGAGAGAGAGAGAGAGAGATGGATATAAGGAAGGGGCAGAAAGAGAGAGAGAAAAAAAAATCCCAAGCAGCTTCCACACCCAGTGTAGAGCCCACAGGACTCGACCTCACAACCCTGAGATAATGACCTGAGCCGAAATCAAGAGTCGGACACTTAAGTCACTGAGCCACCAGGTGCCCCTAAAATTTAATTTGATTTAATTTTTAAAATATACATTATAATTACTTTTTATATAATAAAATTAATCTAAGAAAAAGATTTGATGCAATAATTTTGATTTTTATAGGTACACTTCTTCAAGCCCCTAAGTGAAATCTAAATTAAAATCCTTAATATTTTCTGGGGTGCCTGGTGGCTTAGTCAGGCAAGCATCCAACTCTTGGTTTTAGCTCAAATCATAATTTTGGGATTGTGAGATCAAGCCCCATATCTGGCTCCACAGAACCTACTTAGGATTCTCTCTCTCCTTCTCCCTCAGACCTCTCCCCTCCCTCCCTCTCTAAACATAAAAAAGAGAGAGAAAGAGAGAACTTGGATGACCCTAGGTATAAAGATGGCTTTTAAGATGCAACACAAAAGGCACAATTCATAAAGGAAATAATGATAATCTGGACTTCATTACAATTAAGAATTTCTGCTCTGTTACAGATAATGTCAAGACAAAAGACAAACCTTGGGGTAGGAGAAAACATTTGCAAAAGATATGTATGATAAGGACTATTATCCAAAATAGACAAAGAACTCTTAAATCTCAACAATAAGAAAACAACTCAATTTAAAAATGGGCCAAAGACCTTAACAGAGAGTTCACCAAAAAGATACACCAATGGCAAATATTCATATGAAAAGCTATTCAACATCATAAGTCATCAGGGAAATGCAAAATGAAACAATAGTGAGATGCCGCTACAGACCTATCAGAATGCCCCAAATCTGGAACACAGACAATATCAAATGCTTACAAGGATGTGGAACAACAAGAATTCTCACTTACTGCTAATAGGAATGCAAAATGATACAGCCACTTTAGAAGAGAGTTCAGTGATTTCTTCTAAAACTAAGCATACTCTTAAAATATGATCTAGCAAAATGCTCCTTGGTATTTATCCAAAAAAGCTGAAAACTCATGTCCACACTAAAACCTGCACATGGATGTTTACAGCAATTTTACTTGTAATTGCCAAAATTTGGAAGCAACCAAATTGTCCTTCAGTAGGTAAATGGAAAATTAAACTGGTACACCTCAACAATCAAAAATTCAGTACTAAGGGGCCCCTGGGTGGCGCAGTTGGTTGAGCGACTGCCTTCGGCTCGGGTCGTGATCCCGGAGTCCCGGGACTGAGTCCCACATCGGGCTCCCAGCTCCATGGGGAGTCCGCTTCTCACTCTGACCTGCTCTCTCTCTCTCTCTCTCTCTTTCCTAATGAATAAATAAATAAAATCTTAAAAAAAAAAATTCAGTACTAAAATGAAATGAGCTATTGAGCCATGAAAAGACATGGAGGAAACTTAAATGCATATTGCTAAGTGAAAAAATCCAATCTGAAAAGTCTATATACCATATGATTCCAACTATATGACATTCTGGAAGAGACAAAAATAGGAAAACAACAAAAGATTTGTGGTTACCAGACATCAAGGAGAGGAAGGGATGATTAGGCAGAGCAGGGAGAATTTTTAGAGCAGTGAAGTTATTCATGATACCAACATGGTGGATACATGCCATTATATATTTGCCTAAACCTGTAGAATATATAAAACCCAGAGGGATACCCTAAAGTAAAATGTATGGACTTTGGGTAATAATGATATGTCAGAGGAAGTTCATCAACTGTAACAAACATCATTCTGGTGGGGGATGGTAATAGCAGGGGAGGCTACACATGTGTGGGGCAAGGGGGTGTACGGGAAATCTCTCTCCCTTCCTCTCAATTTTGCTATGAACACAAAACTGCTTTTTGAAAGTTAAGTCTTTAAAAAATGTAGGATCATCTTTCATCTTAAGCAAACACACTTTACAAATACAGCAATTAATGGCTTGAACTTTGGAGTCAACAGAGTCAATTGGAATCCTGAATCTGATGTTGTGTGACTTTGCGCAACTGACTGAGCTCTCTAATGCCTCAGTTTTCACAACTGGGAAACTGAGCTAACAATGGCTATGACTGAGGGCTGATGAGAGGATTAAATAAGATAATATGCACTCAACATCTGGTACGCACAAGGCACAAGTGCTCAACAGATGTGGACTGTGATGCAATACCCCCATACCCCCACCTAGGGAAAATAAGAGACTCTTTTCAACTTTGTACACACAGAAGTCAGAAGTATTGAACAGGCTGTGGCACGTTATCTCAAATTATTTTAACGAATTTTTTTCATTTTTTTATCTTGATGAAAGAAAATCCCTGGTTAAAAAAAAAAAAAAAAGCCTGTATTTTCAAATGGTCTGAGTCCCAAAGCACCAGTGTTTAAAGACATTTCGGGCCCTAGAGAAGTGCTGAATTCATGAATAAATTCATTACTGAAAGAACATATAATGTAGATTTCCTTGGTTTTTGTTTTTTGCTATAAAAACAAAATAAAATTTTATATATATATTGCTTTACAATTTCTGTTTTATACTTTTCTGAAGACATGGATGAACATGCTCTTTTACCAAGTGTTTGATGGTGTGGGAAACCTGTCAATCTCAATTGGAGAGAATATTTAGAGTAATGGGAATCTTACGGTTTAGAATCTTTTGCAGTGTTAAATGGGCTTTTGCTTCAGAGGAAGGAAAATAAGCACTTGTCAACTTGGGTCACATAGAGCATTTCAAGAATAGTATCCATAGAACGCTTGGTAAGAAAAAGAGCAAAAGCCAGAACAGAATAATTCTTACCAAAACTATTTCCCTACAATAAGAAATAAATGTATGTTAGACTCTAAAGTAAATTAGAGGCATGCATAAGGTGCATGATATGCAACTCTAGTTCTCAACAGTTACTTTGCCTTTTAAAATAAGTCCCATGATTGGAAGCACTGGCCCCTTTGATTTTTAAATATTATGCTGAGAGAGAAGATCTTGCTATAGATGTATCAAAATATGAAAGGTAAACATGCATAGATTAAAGGTAGATGAGAAATTTGAGATTTAAGTAGGGTGGGTGACTTGGCCAAATTCATAGAGCTTGAGCCAGAAGAGGAGCGGAGTCAGAAGAGGAAATGAAACAGGTCCAAGAATCTCAGGTTCTCTCCCAGGCTCCAGAAGAATCCTAATACAACACAAGCAGCTTCGCTTATTAGATGTAACCTCAAGAGTAATATGATTTCAGAGATAAGAATTTTTATTTGTTTGAAAAAAAGTCTCCTGCTTGATAGTGCCTAAAATTTCTTCAATAGGAAACAGAGCCTTTAATTAACAAAGACAAGATTAAAAGGCCAGAGTGAACACATTAGAGTGATTGTTTTCACATGCAAATGACACATGAACTCCCTTGATAGAAATAAAAGACTAGAAATCAGGAAAAAGCTCTGTATTTGAAGGGTATGAGTGAGTTCTCTGAAGGAGCAAAGATTCTTAAAAGGTGACAATACAGAGGGCTCACATCTGTGACTTCTCAATTTTGCCCTGCACTAAAATCTATATAGAATACTAACTAAAAGCTTAAACTTGAGAGACCTTCACTCAGATCCAACTATATACATATATGACTGTGGCATGTCACCTAAACTTTCTAAGCCTTGGTCTTCTCCTCTTTAACATAAAAAGGATATTACTATTTCATACAGTTGTGTGAAGATTAAAAGAGCTAATGTATGGGAAGCATCTGGCACAATGCCTGGCATATAATAATTAATGAATACATGTTGGTTATTAGTACCACCTCACATACCTCTTCAACACATTGACTTCTTAGGAGTAAATATATTGAAAATCTCATTCATCAGTGTTCAGTAAAGAATGTAAGTTTCGGGGCACCTGGGTGGCTCAGTGGGTTAAAGCCTCTGCCTTTGGCTCAGGTCATGATCTCAGGGTCCTGGGATCTCAGGGTCCTGGGATGAAGCCCCGCATTGTGCTCTTTGCTCAGCAGGGAGCCTGCTTCTCTCTCTCTGCCTGCCTCTGCCTACTTGTGATCTCTCTCCTCTCAGTCAAATAAATAAATAAAATAAAATCTTAAAAAAAAAAAAAAAGAATGTCAGTTTCAGCAATGTTATTTGTAGTCCTTTCAAATTAGGTCATAATCTATTTTGATTTCTATAAAAATATATTCCTCATAGTAAAACTTCATTATACTTCTTGAAAACCTGCTTCAGATAACTACGTGAGGTAATAAATATGTTAATTAACTTGTTTGTGGTCATCATTTCACAATGTATATATATATATTAAATTACCACATTGTATACCTTTTAAAAATCATGTTTATTTTGATTTCTATAATCTATTTTGATTTCTATAAAAATATATTCCTCAAAGTAAAACTTCATTATACTTCTTGAAAATCTGCTTCAGATAACTACGTGAGGTAATAAATATGTTAATTAACTTGTTTGTGGTCATCATTTCACAATGTGTATATATATATTAAATTACCACATTGTATACCTTTTAAAAATCATGTACAACCTAAATAAACATAATCGTATATCATTCCTCAATAAAATTAAAAAAAATACTTACAAATAGAAGTTTGAATCATTGAATTAAAAAAAAGAAAATGTTTCAAATTGTTAAATCTAATTTTTCCTATCTTTGTACTTCACCTAAATGCACTTCTATTTAACTTATAATTAAAAAATAAAAAGCAGTCAAAATGTAAACGAATGCCATTACTGTATACTTTGGCTTGAGATTAATTGGTCTGCCAGTCAAATATATCCATATCTGATATGATATTGGTTTATAAAAAGATTCTTGTTTTTAAAGGCATTGTATCACCTAATATCCACGAATGGTGGTGAGAAAGAAAGGTAGAGGGACAAGCAGACTTTCCACTGAGCTTGATCCCAGGCCCAAAGATCATGACCTGAGGAGAAATTGGACGTGCTTAAATGACAGATTCACCCAGGCACCCCTATAAAAAGATTCTTCAGTGGCAAATTTCCTACGGAGAGAGGACACAATTTAATTTTTTTTTCACAATTTAAATATTTAAATACTTTTTAGTAAAAACAGTTATAGGAATATTTTGAGGTATCTGGATCACCAATATTATATCCTGGGAACTTGTTAGAAAACTGAATTTTCAGGCTCCATCCAGAGCTAATGAATTAGGAATTTAGGGGACAAGGATAAACAATTATGTTTCAAAAAGCCCTCCGGGTGATTCTGATGCACACCAAAGTTTGAAAATCACTGGTCTAAAACTCTAGTCAATAGAGTGTAGCTTCCTAATTACTAACAGGTTGAAACTTCCTAATCACTGAGGGGCTGCCCATATGGATGACAGAGAACCTAGAATTCTTGGCTTATGCCATGTGATTACAGGGAGAAGTCCTGTACTCATGTACTCATAACTAATTACCAATAGCCCATAAAGTGGGGAGGGGAAGGATGTGGCAAAACTTCAATTCTTATAGTCTCAAATCACAATTAGACAGCCAAAGGACCTGATTTTTACTCCCTACGGGGAATCCCTAACCAGGATGAATACAGCTACAATCAGAGTAAGGAACTCCTTTGCACGATGCCCCTGCCATGCAACTGAACAGTGTTCATCAGTCAGTTCTAAGTCCAAGAACTAACAACAGGGGCTTTCAGGGGAGACTTAACTTGGAAAATCCTTCTGATATTTCAACTCCCTTTAAAGAGAAAAATTAAAATGACCTTAAAGGCTTAATCCATTTTAATGGACTGAGATTCTGGGTTTCCTAAACTATTGGGTTGGAAACTGGGTTTTCAGTTATTTCAAAGGAATAATAGTTTGAAAACACACCAGGCACTGTATGGAGACAATAAATACCAAAGCAGCCATCATTAATTCATTCCTTGTCCTGTGCCAGAAATATGTGTGCATTCCCTCACTCGAATTTCTATATAATATAGAGCTTAAATTTTTTTAAGTATTATGAATTTGCCTAAAAGGCAAGGTAACTTTACCTGACAGGCCCTATAGCTATAATGCTTAAGGCCCAAGTTTACTTAACAAAAAAACTTTTTTTCTAACTTTCATACCCAAAACTGTTTCCAAGCCTCTTCACACACAATTTTTAAAAGCAAACAATTCTGGTATAAAGCTAGACTGTAATCATTACAATCAGGCATTGTATCACTTAATACCCACTCTGGCCTTGAAAATACCATAACTATAGAATAATTTTTTTAAGGTCTCAGATCCATTTTTTTTTTTTTTTAATACTGAAGTATACAATGTTAACATAGGTTTTAAGTGTACAACATAGTGATTGGACGTGTTTAAACATTGTGCTGTCCTCATCACAAGTGTAGCTACCATCTGTCAGCATACAGTGCTGTTACAATGCCATTAACTATATTCCTTATGCTGTGCCTTTTATATCTGTGACATTCATTCAATGACTGGAAGCCTGTATCTCCCACTCCCCTTTATCCATTTTGCCCATCCCTCTAGCTTCCTCCCCTCTGGCAACCATCAGTTCATCCTCTATTTATAGGTCTGTTTCTGCTTTTTGTTTGTTTGTTTTGTTTTTTAGATTCCACAAATAAGTGAAATCACATGGTATTTGTCTTTCTCTGACTTATGTCATTTAGCATATCACCCTCTAAGTCAATTCACGTTGAGTTAGAACGTTCAATTTTAATAATAATTTCGTTAAATAAATTGATAGATGCAGCAGGTTAAAGGCCAAAACATCTAAAAATGATGTCTTTGCTTTTGAATAGTTAATCTAAAGTCCATCTCTCATATACTGGAAATAAAACACTTGGGCCAGTCTTCTATTCCTAATTTGTGACTGTGAAGCCATGTCATTTGCATTAAGAGCAAGATTAGCAGTCTTCGATTCTCTGCAGTGTGGGAGATAAGTGGTAGAGTAGAGCAATGATAGTGGAGAAATGGGATTGCTGTGTCAAATGGTAGTTCTATTTTGAATTTTTTGAGTAAATTCCATAATAGCTGTACCAATTTACAGTCCCACCAATACAGTGTTCTAATTTTAACATGCAGTTATGTTTATAAGATTAATAAGTATTGGGATTTAATGTATGTGACTATAGTTTTTTTTTTATAAAGTGCAGTTATGTTAAGCATGACTTGTCTCCATTATCATTTAACAATCTCTATATATTTAACTTTATTAATTTTGCTTATCTCATCTGATTTGTATATGCTTTCTTCCTGAATTCTGCCCAATTTTCTCAAATATCTAATCTCCTTTCTGTGATGGAAGAAAAAAAACAAGGTAATTTCTTTTTTCTGGAAAATCCTATCTTTTCTAGCCATAAAATGTATCTCAGGTTTCTCTAGCAAAACACATTAAATTCTTTTTCAGTGCTTTGAATATCAAAGACATTATTTTCTTTTCATGAAATAATGTCTTGAATAATCTATTTTCTTTCAAACTTGCAACAAATTAGTTCTCTCCTGGGAGTAACTATCTATCATTTTTAAAGTAACCATACTATTCAAACATTGTTTACTATGGTAAATCTAATGTCTTTGAACTAAACTCTGTTTTTCATTTTATATACTGGCAAGTCACTTATTTCTATAATTTCATTGAAACAAGGATAGATGTTCATTTCAATATGCAATAATGAATTTCTAAAGTCTTTATTTTACACAAAGAACTTAAATTTCCTAAGAAAACTAAGGCCAGGAATTACTTTTTTATTACTATCTTAAGACCTTACCCTCAGAGAGTAGAGATGAACTTGAGAATAGTTTTTCTGTACTACTTTGTAGCTTCCAAGATGAAGATATACTTATTAGACTCTGAAGTCTGTATCCGATGGGCAGGTGAAAGAAGTAAATAAAGCTAACTGTCAAAAGTCCCCATGGACACAGCATATCGTTGCCCACTATCTTGTTTCTACCTATATCAAATTTAAGGTACGAGAAGTTAAACATCTTTAACCAGTAAGAAAGCAAAAAATAAACCTGGAAATAATGAGAAAAGAGAAAAAGAACTATTTCCAGTGTCTGGGGTATTTATAAGATAAGGTAGGATATTATCTTCATTTCCGGAAAGCCTGAATCCAATTACTTTTTCTAAAAAAAACAAACAACAACAACAAAAAAACCTTCAGATAGTATTCAATACTTATCTATCTGTCCTTTTTCTAGTCATTCATTCATCCCTTAACACTTTGTCAACCAGTTCCCAGTGAATCAATTCTTTGAAGGTCACTAATAACTTTCTAGATATTATATTAAGTAGATAATCTATACCCTCAAAATTTTTTACCTGTCTGTATCATTTGGCATTATTAATCACCTTTCCCTTTCCCTTTTTGAGAGTTTAACATCCTGTGGTTCATAACATTGTGCTATCTTAATATTCTGCCTACTTCTTTGAGCGTTCTTTTTTTTGCTTCCTTTAATCTCTTCATTTACTTATATATTTCCCATAGGTAATTAACTACAAAGTATTACAACAAAGTACAATGTAATTCAGTATCTACCAGCCTCTTTTTGAACAAGCCAAGGACTTTAAGATGCTTTACCAGATGCCATGAATGTCTCTCCTCTTTTATTATAATTGTCTAGAATACTTTTTTAGTTTTAATTTTTGTTTAACCACCACACACAAACAAGAAATTATTTTCAATAATTAATTTTTTTACATGTTATCAATTTCTGTGATTATTGGCATTTCTTCCATGCCATGCTTTCCTTTTGGACTTAGTAATATCACAGAGGCATATTCTATGATAACATTTTAGTTAAGAGTCTATAGGTAGCAAACTCAAAGTTTTTCTGTCTGAAAATATCTCTCTTTTCCTTCGTTCTTGAGTAACAATTTAACACACGCTTCTAGGTTAATTTTTTTTTCCCCCTTAGCATTTGGAATACATTGGTCCATTCCCTTCTGACAAATTTGGTTTTTCATTACAAGCTGGGTCCTGTCAGACACTCCAAATCATATAGGCAGGCAGCCCAGAAGAAATCAAACAAAACGTGAAAACAATACATCTGGGGACACCAAGTATGGGCAGGACCAGAAGGCATAAGCATGTTTCATGAGGGGTATCCCAGAACCCCATTCACATACCAAGGTTGCACTAGAATACCACTGTCAGCTCACACCAATGGTTACGTTGGGGGTTCTTATAAGAACAGTCAGAGAGAGGAGGAAGAGGCCTCAACCCTTATGTATATAGATTTATAGATAGACAGGCTCAATAAAGCAAGTCCCAGACAGAAATGGAAAACAAATTCATGACAGCATTACTCAGTGTGTCCTTGAATGACAATGGAGAGCAAAATTTTCTCAAAGGCTGAAGCTTTGAGCTTTTACCTAGTGATCCACTTTGTGTGGACCTCAATAAATTACTTAAGGTTAAAAACTATACAAGTCAACTTTGAATTCTTTCTCCTCTTATCCACTATTATCAGTCAATATTTTCAACTTCAAGATAACATAAAACTCAGGCTACTTCTGGAAAAAAAGGGGGGGGTAGATTTTATGTCAAGGATACAGGAATATTTTATAGAACTCCAGGGCAGGAATGAAACCAGGCCTAAGGAAAATTCTAGAAACAGATTGGAATTGTACCTAAACTCTTCCTCCATCTCCTCTCTGTTTCTCTCTGGATATATGATTTTATCTCTTTCTCTCTCATTTTCTCTCCCTTTTCTCTATATACTGTCATTTTCTGCTTCTCTACTAGAAACGGTATGTAGAAAATGGCCAATCTATATCTCTCAAGGTTTTATATGTATATAAGTATGCATGTCATGTTTCTACATGTGGCTGTCCAATTTTCCCAATAACATTTGTTGAAGAGACTGTATTTTTTCCATTGGATATTCTTCCCTGCTTTGTTGAAAATGAGTTGACCATAGAGTTTAGGGCCATTTCTGGGTCTTCTATTATGTTCCACTGATCCATGTTTAGTACCATACTGTCTTGATGATTGCTTTGTAACATAGCTTGAAGTCTGGCACTGTGATGCCACTAGCTTTGGTTTTCTTTTTTAATACACCTCTGGCTATTCAGGGTCTTCTCTGGTTCCATACAAATTTTAGGATTATTTGTTACAGCTCTGTGAGAAAAGTTGATGGTATTTTGGTAGCGATTGAATTGAATGTGTCCATTGCTCTGGGCAGCATAGAGATTTTAACAACACTTATTCTTCCAATCCATGAGCATGGAATGTTTTTCCATTTCTTTGTGTCTTCGTCAATTTCTTTCATAAGTGTTCTGTAGTTTTTAGAGTACAAATCTCTTACCTCTTTGGTTAGGTTTATTTCTAGGTATTGTATGGTTTGGGGTACAATTGTAAATGGGATCAACTCCTTAATTTCTCTTTCTTCTATCTCATTGTTAGTGGATAGAAATGCAACTGATATCTGTGTCTTGACTTTATATCTTGCCACGTTGCTTAATTCCTATATGAGTTCTAGCAATTTTGGGGTAGAGTCTCTTGGGTTTTCCACATAAATTATCATGTCATCTGCAAAGAGAGAGTTTGGCTACTTCTTTGCCAATTTGAATGTCTTTTATTTCTTTTTGTTTTCTGATTGCTGAGGCTAGGCCTTCTAGTACTAAGTTGAACAACAGTGGTGAGAGCAGACATCCCTGTAGTGTTCCTGACCTTACAGGAAAAGCTCTCAGTTTTTCCCCACTGAGAATGATATTCACTGTGGGCTTTTTGTAGATGGCTTTTATGATATTGAGGTATGTTCCCTCCATCCCTACACTGTGGAGATTTTTAATCCAGAAAAGGTCCTGTATTTTGTTAAATGCTTTTTCTGCATCAATTGAGAGGATCATATGGTTCTTGTCCTTTCTTTCATTAATGTGATGTATCATGTTGATTTATTTGTGAATGGTGAACCATGCTTGCAGCCCATTTTCCTACACTATACACAAAGATAAACTCAGAATGGATGAAAGACCTAAATGTGAGACAGGAATCTATCAAAATCCTAAAGGAGAACATAGGCTGCAACCTCTTTGACCTCGACCACAGCAACTTCTTACTAGACATGTCTCCAAAGGCAAGGGAAACAAAGGCAAAAATGAACTATTGGGATTTCATTAAGATAAAAAGCTTTTGCACAGCAAAGGAAACAGTAAAAAAAAAAAAAAAAAAAAAAAAGACAACTGACAGAATGGGAGAAGATATTTGCAAATGACATATCAGATAAAGTGTTATTATCCAAGATCTATAAAGAACTCATCAAATTCAACACCCAAAAAGTAAATAATCCATTCAAGGAATGGGCAGAAGACATGAACAGACACTTCTCCAAAGAAGACATACAAATGGCCAATAGACATGAAAAAATTCTCCATATCACTGGGCATCAGGGAAATACAAATTAAAACCACAATTAGATACCAGTCAGAATGGCTAAAATTAACAAGACAGGAAACAACAAATAGTGAGGATATGGAGAAAGGGTAACCTTCTTACCTCTAACCTCTTATTCTTGGTGAAAATGCAAGCTGGTACAGTATGGAAAACAGTATAGAGGTTCTGCAAAATAATATGCAGGTTTCTTAAGAAGTTAAAAAGAGAGCTATGCTACGACCCAGCAATTGTACTACCAGGCATTTACTCCAAAGATACAAATGTAGTGATCCAAAAGGGCAACTGAACCCCAATGTTCATAGCAACAATGTCCACAATAGCCAAACTGTGGAAAGAGCCAAGATGTCCATCGACAGATAAATGGTATATACACACAATGAAATATTACTCAGCCATCAGAAAGGATGTCTACTTATCATTTACAAAGACATGGGTAGAACTGGAGGGTATTATGCTGAGCAAAATAAGTCAGAGAAAGACAATTATCATATGCTTTCATTCTTACATGGAATATAAGAAACAGGGCAGAAGACTGTAGAGGAAGGGAGGGAAAACTGTATGGGAAGTCATCAGAGAAGAAGAAAAACCATGAGAGACTCTAATTATACTTGAGCGAAGGTGGTGGGGGGATGAGGTAATTGGGTGATGGCCATTAAGGAGGGCATGAGATGCGACAAGCACTGGATATTTTGTGAAACTAATAAATTGCTGAACACTACATCAAAAATAAATTATGTACCAAAAGCTGGCTAAGTGAATTTAAATAAAAGAAAAAAAGAATGCATGTCATGTTCCACCCTCTGAGAGATTTAATTTTTAAAATTTGGTGTAAATATAAATTCCTATGCTAAAAACCAGACCAAACAAACAAACAAAGCCAAAAAACACCTCTAACTGGCCCAGCTTGAATAAGGTGCCTATCCCAAATTCAAAGAAATTATGCAGAGGATGATTTTATTAAAAATGGTTGCTAGAAGCTTTGCCTTGACCCTGAGGGAGAACCAGGTCACTATAAACTGAACAAATAAATTTATTCCATTATCCTCATTTATTCTCCCAGTTATCCTGGCTGAAAACCTCCAGTCATCTTTGGCTTATCCTTCTCCTCCTATTTACTATATAGTTCTGTCACCAAGAACAATTTCATTCTTCTTTCAGTTACTCTTTCATCTAGTTCATCTTTATTCCCATTGCCTTTATTATTTGCCAAAGTGATTGATATAAAAAAAGTTACTTCACTATAGTAAATTTGCATTTCTTTAACTACTGGTGAAAATAAACATTTTTCATTTTTCCTTCATGATACATGCTATAGTACTTCTGCTTTATTGGCTTGTGTTATATGAATTGTCTTCCCCTTCACGTTCATATGTTGAAGTACTAATACCCCACAATGTGACTGTATTTAGAGATAGAACCTTTAAAGAATTTAAGGTAACATTAGGTTACAAGCATGGAACTCAAATCACTAGGATTATTGCAAGAAGGGGAAGAAACCCCAGGGATGCTTGCCAACGTAAGAAAGGCCAGGGAAAGACACTTGTAAAGGTTGTCTATAAATTAAGGAGAGAGGCTTCAGGAGACACTAAAACCGTGGACATCTTGATCTTGGACTTTTAGCCTCCAGAACTGTGAGAAAATAAATTTCTGTTAAGTCACCTAGTTTGTGGTATGTTGTTACAAAAGGCCTAGCTGACTAATTCAGTTTGCCTGTGTTCATTATCCATTTTCTTTTATTTCCTTCTGGTAAGAGCTCTCTAAACATTAAGGTTATTAGCCTTTTATCCAAAATAAATGTTATAAATATTTCTCCCAACTTATTTTGCCCCTATTTTGTTTTGTTTTATATACTGAAATTTTTTTTTAGTGTAGTAAAATTTTTCAAACCTTTATGGCTGCTACATTTGAAATTGTGTTTAGAAAGTTCTCCTATTTTTCTAGTCCACACAGAATTAAATATATATAGACTATAGATGGATGATAGAGCGATGTTAAATAGATACGATGGATGGATAGATCATAGATAAGTGATAGATGACAGATAGATAAGAAAGAAAAAGAGAGAAAGAGAGAAAGAAAGAAAAGAAAAGAAAAAAGAAAAGAAAAGGTAAGATAATAGATGATAGGTAGGTAGATAAGATGGATGACAGACAATAGATTGATAGATAATAGGTAGGTTGGTAGGTAGGTACATAAAATATATATGATGGATGGATGGATACATGGATGGATAAAAGATGATAGCTAGATGGTAAGTAGATATTTTTTAAAAAGAAAGTTCTTCCATTTTCCAGTATATTTATGTTCACCTTTATCTTCTTCCAAATCTTTTTTATCTCTTATCTGAATTTTACTCTCAATGTATGATGTAAGATACAAATCAATTCTTTTTTTCATATAGCTAATCAATTATCCCTGTACCATTTACTCATTTTCCCATTTACTTTAAGTGGTTTTTTTTATCATATCCTAAATACATATATGCACTTAAAACCCCGGTTGCTATATACTAATGACATTCATTCATTCAACAATTCATTTTGGAGATGATATTGTTCCACATTTATGGTTAGAGGAAAATAATTTTACACCAAATTCAAGAAACATTATTTTGGGGGTCTCAAACTATAAAAAAGTCTATGGAGGAAAAGTTTTTAAATCAAAATAATATCACACAATTGGTTTTAGCTAACAATAAACATCAAAATAGATACAAAATTACTTTAACCCAGACATGAGCCAAATGAAAGAGTGAAGGGGGTACCATCTCATTTACTTGAATTTTTTTTATCTTACTAATCAAAAATAAGAGAAAAATGATAAAGAAACTTCATGAGGATTGTCAGTTGGCTTTTTCAGTCTCCTTTCATGAGAATGGTTTTTTCTTTTTAAATTAGTTATTTTTAAAAAGGGTTTCTTTTTTTTTTTTCCTCATGGGACAGAGGGGTACTATCTATGTAAAAATATCTTTTACATACTTAGTGGTAAGAAGAAATCCCCCCTAACGGGGATCAATCGGTTGAAGTTTGTGTTGTTCTCTCAAGAAAGGGGGACAGATAAGATCCTAGTAGTACTGGACCAACAATGTTCATGTTAAATGTGCTTTGATACCTGTTGAGTCTCTCCTGTCCATATTCAAAGTCAGAACCATTCTAGAAATTTTAGAGAAAGTTCAACAGCCGGAAATTAAGTCAGATCTATTACTACTATTGTCTATCCATTATTTTTTCTTTGCTTCCCATATGGCAAGCACCTAAAACCATACGGCAAACGTGAAACGTATTATCCATATGACTGTAGAGACAATGAAACTGAAACTAAAAATTATAAACAACCAAGATCAAGCTGGCAGAAAGCAGTTCATTCCAACAGAAATCTCTCGCGTACCACGGCGCTGTGGAGCCTCAAAGAGCTCTATCCAAGAGGTACGGTAAAGTCAAATTAGACAAGGCTGGGGAGGGACAATCGCAGTGCGCCTCACAGATACATAAACGCAATCCCAATTTGCCCAGTGAGGCCTCCCGGGAGCTTCCTCTGAGGTCGGCTAGTCAGGGGGCCAGACGCGGGCGGTGGGCGTGGAAAGGCGGAGCTCTCTCAGAGGGAGGCCGCAGAGAAAACTCACTAAGATCTTTGAAAACCGTAAGGTAAACACGCTAAAAACTATAATGACGTGCCCGGCCAACACCACATAAAGGAGGTACTGTAAAATCCTACTTACAGCTCGCACTCTCAAAAAACTCTGGGGCTCCTAAGCCCATCCCCGAATCCTTTGCGCCGCGCTCAAGAAAGCCCTGGAACGCTTTGGCTCCTTCGGCCGCCGTAGGCTCTGCGTTGCTATGGAAACACAGCTACCTTCACTATGTCGTTGCAACAGGCCCCTCAGTCGCGGGTGTTCGTGGAACTGGTTCCCTGGGCTGACCGGGGCCGGGAGAACAATGTGGTCTCGGGCGGTGAGTCGCTGCCCGGCTTCCGCCGCCCCCTCTCCTCAGCACAGACTCAAACTGCGACCCGCGAGGTGCACGTAAGTGGCAGCGCCGAGCTGTCCGCGATCCCCGACCGGGCGCAGGTGGCGGTGTTAGTGAGCAGCACCAAGGAGGCGGCAGCTGAGGCCAAGAAGAGCGTTTGCCGCCGCCTGGACTACATCACGCAGAGCCTCCAGCAGCAGGGCCTGCAGGTGAGAGCTTTGTAGGGGAGGCCTCGGGACAGACCGCAGAACCCGGAGGTGGAGTTCCGGCCCCGATGGGCCCTGTAGCCAGGTGGAGGTGGGAAGGGTCTTCAGTGTCTAGGGCACGTTTGTCTCTTTGGTATTACAGAGCGCCAGAACCTGGCGGAGTGAAACTTCGGCCAACAAAGTAGTTATTCGCCTCATTGACTTTTTTTTTTTTTCGCCTCATTGACTTTTAAAGTACAAGAATGCAAATCGAGTAGGGTTTTTTTGGGCGATATTTGCCGCAATTATTTTGCTTTTAACCTTGATGTGATGAACCGTTAGACTTGACACATTAGATGTAAATCATTCTTTGATTCTGCACTATGCAATTAGCAAGTGAAAACTCTGCCTGCTCTCTCCTAACCTTGTTAAGCTTCAAATGGAGCGGTTCTTCAGTTTTTTTCGCAAACAGTAACGTGGGGAGGAAAATTGCATCCATTATCGTTTAATAAAGACAAAAAAATTTTCTGCAATTATTTTAGTTTTAACTTTCAAGACAGTTAAGCTCGTGTATTGTAGATGCCACATAAATGAAATATCTCTACTTACCAGAGATGTCCATGAAGCAAACACTAAATAAATCTTAACCTCAACTCTACTTCTAGGAAGAAAAAAATGAACCAGCTTTATATAATCTGAACGACAGCTCTGTTAGGCAGGTTTTAATACCTACTTAGATTTAAAGAGGTTAAATAATGCTCTAAATTTCAGCCAGTGCGGTATTTGAACTTTTGTCTTCCTGAAACTAAAATCTACATTTGTACTAACCATAGTTGGCGCCAGATAATTAGAATACTAGCAAATTAGAAACCACAGAATGGGTCAACTATCTCAATTTCCTCATTTTACACAGTAGGACTCAAAAGTCAGAGTTGTGATTTATCCAGGATATGACCAAGTTATCTTGTGTCTTGTCTTGTTGTCTATTGTTAGACATGACACGAGCCCAAAAAGCCTAATTCTCTATCATTTTCTGTCACCTCTCTCCCCTCCTTGACTAGCTGACTCCCATTTTTTCTTTAAGAACCAGCCAAGCTCACCTCCTTGGCATTTCTTTTCTAACATAACACTAGGTTCTGCCATACCATGCTCCATTCCCCACTTGTAATAAAACTTAACCATTCTATATTTTAACTGTTACTTTACTGGTGTCTCCTTCATATTCTAAACTTCTCCAGAGCTTGGAGAAGTTTTCTATCACTTGCTTTGCATTCATGGGTTATGCTTCATACATATCAATAATATATACTCAAAAAAATGGTTTTTGAATGACTAAAAGAAAAAAATGAAGCCCTAAATAAACTATTCAACTATATTATAGGTTGTTTTATGATCATATATAGTTTCACATGTGAAGACATACCCTCATTTGAGTGTTGTTTTCATGGAAAAATGTTTTAAAGTTCTAAGGAGTATTTATTTATTCAACTATCAAATATTTTTTAAGCATTTCCTATCACTGTTCATTTTAAAATAGCACTTAATATGATATGTAATTATTTTGCTTTCTGGTTTGTATGTTCCCTCCGTAGGCTGTAAGCTCCAATATTTGCCCACTCGTAATTGTATTTTTTTTCAATAAATGTGTAATAGATCCCATGTTGCTGGGCACCAAAAGTAAAGAATGAGTAAAACTTAGGCACTGCCCTGAGGGAGTCTTATGATAGGAATAGACTAATATATAATAAGTGTTGTGAAGAAAATATGTACATGAGACAATACAGTAGAGTAAGAAAGGAAATAATGTTCATTTTACTTGAAGGATTCCAGAAAGATTTCATAATGGAAGTGACTCTTGTGTCAGATCTTGAACAGTGGAAGGAAAGCATTTCAGTTCACACTAGAATGCAGCAAGTATGTGTGTTCCAAGCATTAAATGCAGTTCGTTAGGCTAGGACACAGGAGTACCTGGGGAAAATGGAGGAGAATCAGGATGAGACTGAAGAAGAAAGCTATAGACAGAACATGGAGGAAGGCCTTGTTTGCTATATTAAGGAGTTTGGATATTATTGGTGATTAAAAAAAAAAAAAAGCCTGTTTAATGCTAGACCTTTTACAAATGTTATCTCATTTGATACTCACTCCCAGCACATGAGACTGGCATTTCAGTTGCTGTTTATAGATGAGAACTCTCAGGATCAGATGATTATTGGCAGGTAGCTTGCCCAAAGTCATACAGGAAGTGGCAGAGTTTAAACTTCAGTCAAGAATTTTGACCTTAAAGCTCTTGCTCTTAACCACTGTAGTATGTTGCTGCTTTACGGTGTTGGCAGTGGGTGATTGAGTTTTAAGTAGGGGATGTAGCAGATGCTATTGATACCCCACACTTGTATCCCTTGGCACTTCACATTTGTGTGCATACAGGCCCAACTTCCATCTGCCAACATTTGTGAATTCCTTGCCAGTTTTTTCCGGATGCAGTTTTTCCTGGCTCCACCTACAAGTGGGCCAGCCAGTATAGTGCCTGAGAATTAACAACCCCTCTCAAGCTCTAGCAGATTTCAACTAACAACTGAGAGGAGTGAGTGGAAAGGGACCTTACCTCTTGGGCAAGATAACTGAGGCATGTGTTCTGCCCCACTTCCCAGAGTTTCTCTGCAGGAATAAGTTCCATTTGCCCACAGTGGTGACTGCTTGACAATGCATACTTTAATGGCTTGCTTTCCTATTGTTTCACTTCCCACTCCCATATAGTGTTTCTTGAAATCATCTTAAAAATTAACTGCTTGTACTCATATCCTTGTCTCAGAGTCCATTTCTGGGTGCTTTCAAATTAAGATAGGAAGTAGTAGGAATAGATTGAACATATCATGAGTTGGCTTCAGTTTTCCATTATTAAAAATGGTAACAAAATAATATCCTTGTTGCTAGGTATTTATACATGTTTTTAAATATGTTTTTTGGACATTAATTCCTGGCTTAAAGATACTTTTAAGGCTTATGAAAAAATTACAGTCTAGGATGAAAAGTTTACATCTTCACTACAAATATACCCTTGGCATAGTGGGTATTTTCTTTTTTAACTTTGCCAATTCAGTAGTCAAAAAAATGGGACTGTCATTTCCTATGTTTTACTTTTTTTACATTTGAGATTAAGCTTTTTTCATGTAAACTGCCAGTTCATAATACTTTGTCCATTTTTTTCTATTTTCTTTAATTTATGGGAACTTCTAAAAAATTAGTTTCAGCTGTACAGTATAATGATTCAACAATTCTGTACATTTCTCAGTGCTCATCAAGATAATTGTACTCTTAATCCCCTTTATCAGTCTATCTATATCCTATTCCCCACTTCCCTCTGGCCAACCACTGGTTTGTTCTCTGTAGTTAAGGGTCTTTTTTGGTCTCTTTTTTTTGTTTGTTCAGTGCTTTGTTTCTTAAATTCTGCATATGAGTATAATCATATGGTATTTGTCTTTTTCTGGCTGACTTATTTTACTTAACAGTATATACTCTAGATACATCCATATTGTTGCAGATGGCAAGATTTCATTCTTGTTATGGCTGAGTAATAGTCCAGTGTGTGTGTGTGTGTGTGTGTCTGAATGTGTGTCTCACATCTTCTTTATCCATTCACCTATAGGTGGACACTTAGGTTGCTTCCATATCTTAGCTATTATAAATAATGGTACAATAAACATAGGGATACAGATATCTTTTTGAATTAATGTTTTTGTCTTCTTTGGGTAAATACCCAGTAGTGGAATTACTGATCATATGGTAATTCTATTTTTAACTTTTTGAGGAA
Organism: Nasua narica; assembly: GCA_028533885.1. NCBI lineage: Eukaryota > Metazoa > Chordata > Mammalia > Carnivora > Procyonidae > Nasua > Nasua narica. The sequence continues at coordinate 71,245,042 of CM052802.1, read as the reverse complement.
CCGCCATACTGTTTGTGGCTGCACCAGTTTGCATTCTCACCAATCGTGTACAAGGGTTCCTTTTTCTCCACATCCTCACCAACATTTGTTATTTCTTGTGTTTTCTATTTTAGCCATTCTGACAGAAATAAGGTGATATCTCATTATTTGCATTTCCCTGAGATGAGTGATGAGCATCTTTTCATGTGTCTGTTGGCCATCTGTATACCTTCTTTGGAAGAATGTCTATTCAGGTCTTCTGTCCATTTTTTAATTGGATTATTTGTTTTTGTGGTGCTGAGTTGTATAAATTCTTTATCTGTTTTGGGTATAAACCTCTTGTGGGATATCATTTGCAAATTATCTTCTCCCACTCAGTAGATTGCCTTTTTGTTTTGTTGGTTTCCTCCCCTGTGCAAAAGCTTTTGATTTTGTTGTAGTACCGATAGTTTAACTTTGCTTTTGTTTTCCTTGCTAGAGGAGACATACCTAGAAAAATGTTTCTATGGCTAATGTCAAAAAAGTTATTGCCTGGGTTTTCTTCTAGGAATTTTATGGTTTCAGGTCTTACATTTAGGTCTTTAATCCATTTTGAGTTTATTTTTATGTATGGTGTGAGAAAGTGGTCCAGTTTCATTCTTTTGCATGTAGCTGTTCAGGTTTCCCCACATCATTTGTTGAAGAGACTGCCTTTTTCCCATTGTACATTCTTGTATCCTTTGTCAGAGATTAGTTAATTGTGATAGACCATGTAAGTGTGGGATTATTACTGAGCTCTCTCTTTCATTCCATTGATCTATGTGTGTCTCACAAAATTTTTGTGCCAATATTTACTGTTCTCATTACTGCTGCTTTGTAGTATATCTTGATATCTGGGATTGTGATACCTGTAGCTTTGTTCTTTTTCAAGATTAATTTAAGGGAACGTTAAAATTAAGATTATCAATAATTCTGTCTTTCATGTATTGCAAAAATTTTCCCAATTTCATATTTGCCATATAACTTTTTACAGTATTGAACATTCAAAAATTTTAAGTTTTATTTTGTCATATTCATTAATCTTTTCTGTAGGTGTCTTGTCTTTGGTGTTACATTTATTGGGTCCTTGCAAAGTTTAAGGTTATCTAACCATTAATTAATATTTCCTGGAACCCTTAGGGACCCTTTATACTACATTAAATATTTGCTGTGTTAGATTTTATTTTGGTATAAGGAAAAGGGTTTTATTTTCTCCTAAATGAGTAAGTTGCTGTACCGAAATCATGTACTGAAGTCTTATCCCTTATTGCTTGTGCAAGAACCTAACTCAAATTGCCTTTGAAAATAAAAAGTATTAAAAAAATTTTTAAATAAATTTTAAAAAATTAAAAGTATTGCTTTACATAACCTTAAATCGGTAATATGCCCTTTAGGTATGCATTGTTGAAGGCTCTATTTTGATGCAGTTCTCCTGGCTTTCCTGCAGCTTCCTGCATAATACCAAAATGGCTGCAACATTCCCAAGCCTTACACCACATACTGTGCGATAACAAGAAAGACAATAGTTCTTATTTCCCAAAACCACATAAAAACAAATATTCCAGGGTGCCTGGGTAGCGCAGTCAGTTAAGTATCTGCCTTCCCCACAGGTCATGATCCTGAGGTCCTGGGATGGAGCCCCACTTCACACTCCCTGCTCAGCAGGGAATCTGCTTCTGTTTCCCTCTGCCCCTCCCCCTACTTCTGTGTATGCTCTCTCTCAATAAATAAACTCTAAATTATATATATAATCTCTAGGGATATCTGTTTCTATATATCTATATTCCTGTAGTTCACTGTAAGTGGACAACCTGAATCTGTCTTTGTGGCCAGGGAAATGGCATATACTAATTCTCTTCATTTGAATTTCTGCCCATTTTTAACCTAATCTTGTAGCAAGTTAGGTGTGATAGTCCTGAATGGTTTAGACCTATTAGGATTTATCTTGAACCACATAGTTGCTACTTAGAGAAAGTAGGGGCAGAATGTACGACATGAGCATTCCATATTGCTTCTTGTGCCTACTGGTTTGAAATTTTACTGGTATTATACTTATAATCTTCAGACATTCTTGGATCAGTTTCAGAATACTAGTTCTTTTCATCCTGGTTATGTTCCTATATTAGTACCACATTATTCAAATTATTATATCTTTGTAAAACATTTGTAGGGCAACTTCTCCTCTCATTACTTTTTTTTGGGGGGGTAAACTAAATTTTATTTAATTTTTTTCCTAATATGTTTATTTTATTTTTTCAGTGTTACAAGATTAATTGTTCATGCACCGCACCCAGTGCTCCATACAATACGTGCCCTCCTCAATATCCACCACCAGGCTCATTACTTTTCTACTAATGAAATTACTACCTGTTTTGCAACTGATAGTCCCATGTCTCAGGAACCTCCTTGGTTCCTGGTAAACAGGAGCATTTATACTGTCTACTTAGAACATCCCAGTAGTGTATTCCCCTAACCCATTTTAACAATAAAATATGTCTCCAAACATTAACAAATTTCCCTGGGGAGCAAAATTACCTTCTGCTTAGGAACCATTATCCTATAGATAAGCAGAAAATCTCATATTTTGTATGGGAGCCCACCAGCCAAACATTACCAGGGATGTATCTACAGTGAAACAAATTTAGGGTTATTTAGCATGATCAGCAGACACTCCTCTAACATTCAAAATGCTTTTATGTATAAATAATTCCTCATTTGTATATCACTCTACGTTCCTACTTTTTGTACAAGCTAATGTAAAAATTACAAATGGGAGTGACAATTATGAAATTTTCAGCAAATATTTATAGACTTTGAATCTATTTTATGTAACTTTTAGGAAAGTTTTAAACATCAGACAAACCAGTTCTTTCTGCATACTCTGTCATTCTGATTTTGTCATTCTGATTTTAATAAGTTCAGGTTTCTACTTTATGTTTTAGAGTCATGGCATTTAGTAGCCAAACCTTTAGTAATCATACTCTTGTACTTTCTGCTTTAGGCAGAAAACGTAACTGTGACAAAGGATTTTAGAAGAGTGGAAAATGCCTATCACATGGAAGCAGAGGTATGTACTTATGACAAATAATTGGAAACAGCATGACTTTGTGGGGACAGTCTGCATTTATTTTTATTCTTGAAAGGTACAGGAAAAATGCTTCTCCTGATACTGATTAAAGATTATTTTTCTCAAAATCATTCTTGGTATTAATATCTGTGGAGTTTTTTGTTTACTTATATATTTTTAGTAATCTCTATACCCAACATGGGCTTGAACTCAGGACCTCAAGATCAAGAGTCACATGCTCTTCCCACTGAGCTGGCCATGTGCCCCTGTGTGAGCTTTTAAAATAAATTTTAATGAAATTTATTTGAGAGAAATTATTTTGAAATGGAATAAAAATAGCAAGGAGGAAATGGCAGTTAACTGCCACCTAATAAAATTTTAGTAAAGTTTTCACTTTGTGAGCAGGAAACACTATAGGAGACAAATTTCTTCTCAGGTAAAAAGCAAATTAATGAAGATCTAACATAAGGATTGAAACACTTTTCAACATTCTTCTCTTTTATAATGCAATTTTACTGTGTTGTGGTAAGTTAAATTTTATTTAAAAATAAAAACCACTTGTGGGCACCTGTGTGGCTCAGTTGGTTTAGCATTGGACTCTTGATTTTGGCTCAGGTCATGAGATGAGGCCCACATTGGGCTCCCTGTTCACTAAAGAGTCTGAGATTCTCTCTCTCCCTCTGCCCCTCTCCCCATATGTGCATGTGTACAGTCTCTCTAAAATGAATAAATCTTCAAAAATAAAAACCACTTGGGGCACCTGGCTGGCTTAGTCAGTAGAGCTTTCAACTCTTGATGTTGGGGTTGTGAGTTCAAGCCCCACGTTGGGTATTTTTACTTAAAAATAAAATCTTTAAGGGGCTCCTAGGTGGCTCAGTCAGTTAAGCCTCTGACTTCAGCTCAGGTCATGATCTCAGGGTCCTGGGATGGAGCCCCAGGCCCCATGTCAGGCTCCCTGCTTAGCAGGAAGTCTGCTTATCCCTCCCCCTCTGCCTCTCCATCTGCTCATGCTCTCTCTGTCTCTCTCTCTCTCTCAAATAAATATAATCTTTAAAACTAAAATAAAATCTTTATAATAAAAAATAAAAAGCACTCAACCTTTGCCCAGATTAAAAAGAACAGAATATTTTTTGTATACTCAATGATAACATTTAGTTCCTACAACTGCCTATACTTTTTACTTATCTTTAAAGATTTTATGATCAGGATTTCATGAAATCAGAGTATGTTATAGTTGTGGTTAGGTTATAGGACTGCTGTTTGTTTCAGCTTCCAAACATCTTGGGATAGGTGCTAGGTCCATACTGCCTCCTTGTCACAGGAAGCAAACAAGGATAGAGTTAGAGTGGACTCTTATTTATCTAGTCAGATAACCTTCATTTTTAGAGGTGGGAAATACCTTGTGAGATACCAGGGAAATACCTCGTGAGAAGTCATCTAGGCCTACCTTCAGACAGATAATAGATTTTTCCAATTTTAAGGATGTGACTTTAATCTCAGATACTTGGCCTCAGACTTCTCAAAGACTATTACAAGAATTAGAATGGAAATTAGAATCTTGGCTTCTTACCTCTTTGAGATAGTAATCTCTACAAACATTGTTGCTCCAGTACTTAATTTAATAGTTTTGTGATTTCACCACTTAAGATTATCAGTTAATTGAACTATCTCAAGGAATTTTAAAATTACTCATGATAATTTTAGGGATCCACATGGCAAAATTTATTTTATAGTAGTTGGTACTGAAAAATGTCTTTCAAAACAGGACGAAGGGGGTTTAGGGGAATGGGCAAAATGGGTGAAGGAGAGTGGGAGATATAGGCTTCCATTTATGGAATGAGTAAGTCACAGAAATGAAAGGTACAGCATAGGGAATACAGTCAATAGTATTATAATAGTGTTGTACGGTAAAAGATGGTAGCCACACTTCTGGTGAGCATAGCACAAAGTATAGACTTGTTGGGGCAGCTGGCTGACTTGGTTGTTGGAGCATGTGACTCTCCATCTTGGGGTTGTTAAGTTCTAGCCCCATGTTGGGTAAGGAGATTACTTAAATCTTTAAAAAAAAAAAAAAGGTCTAGATTTGTTGAATGACTGTGTTGTACACCTGAAACTAATGTAACATGTGTGCCAACTGTGCTTCAGTTTTTAAAAAAGAGAGTTATGAAACTTCTCAGATGTGGTAAGTTTTAATATAATTTTAATGATTTTTATGATATACACTATGATATCATTGTCTCATATCAATTGTTTTCTTAAAATAGGTTTTTCAATTTGGGGCTCTTTGGGTGATATTCACAATAGAGATTGGATGTCCAAAAAAAAAAAAAAATCACAAGGTGAACAACAGAGTGGTAGGATTCCATATTAATGGAGATCAAAAGCCGAGATTTATTTTGGAACTCCTCCAGTAGTTATGACCTGTCAGAACTTCAGGTTATAGTGAATGTACATTGGCTCAGGTTATCTTAAGTTAACGGGGTTTATTGTGAGGGTAACACCAGGAAGTAACGAGGAAAAAGAATGGTCCCAGCAAATACAGACAGGCTTCATGGAAAACTGGCATATTTTTCAGACTGAGTTGTTTTAGGAACTCACTGTGCAGTTACAAAAAATGCATTAGAGCTGCTTGTTTTGCTATAAGAACATGACTAAATGAGGACTTGGCTAAACACTGCTCATCTTCCTTCTGCTGTACTTATTTCTTAATGTCTTGTACTCAATTTCTTCAGAGAATCTGATTATATTTTGTATAGGGTTCCTTGATAGACAGAATTCTTATATCCTGCCATCCAATACATGATTGCTCTTAGGTCAGCATCAACAGTGGAGACCGGGGGTCACAAGGTACAAAGTAATGTCTAACATACCAATATTCTCATGGACAGTTAAATATAAAGTAAGATCAGATGGTAGAACATTACATAATAACTAAAATTTTCATCCTGAAAGGGACTTCAGAGATTCTTTAAACTCCCACCTGTCCTGCTGCTTTGTTTTATTTTAAAGGTAATATCGAAAGTTAGAAATTATGTAAGTGCATGAATATAAAAAGTGTATTCCATTTTCAGACATCTAAACAATACAAAATTTTGTAACATTAAGCCAGAATTGACTTACTAGTATTCCTCCATTATGTGCCTCTCCAAGAACAAAAGGCTAATAATTGTTCCTTCAGGTAGATACTTGAAGTTCAGTATCATGTTGATGCTACTTTTTTCTTCTCCGGGGGTAAGAATCCCCAGTTTCTTTAGTCATTTCTTGTAATAAGACAAACTTTTTATTGAACTAACCAATCTCCCTCTAAAGCACCTACAGCTATAGTGTCCTCATTGTGATTTAGCCAGTTCATAGTAGAGAAAGATGGTTATCTCCTTTATCCTGGAATGTTTAAGACTGAACTTCTTACACTTGCATCACATTGTTACCTTCTTTTGAGCTCACAGTCCTAATTAGTAATTAGAATTAATTGAATTCTTTCTCACATGCTTTTAAATCATATTTCTCCTATTTTATACTTTGTTATTGTTATTTCAACATGAAGTGTAAGAGTTTAAATTTACCTCTGTAAAATTTTATCCACTAGATTTGACCTGTATTTCCAGCCTGTTAGGATCTTTTTGGATCTTGATTTTATCAAGCAGGGTTTATAGTCCATCCTGCCAGCTTTCTGTCACCTGCTGATCTGATCATCTGTGTACCCATCTGTGTAATTAATAAAAATACTAAGTAGCATTAATCAACTATGACACTAACCAACAATTTTGCCATGAAGACTATATGTCAGTATATCCTAATACTTATCTAAATAAGTAAAATATAAATACTTTTTAACTGTAGTATTTCTCTGGTAACTTGCCAGCTAGGAAGTCAAGTTTAGTACATCATGACTTGTTCTTAATAATCTCAAATCAAATCAATAATCTCAAATTAGCCTTTGAATAGAAATAATTTGGCAGTGGTTCAGAAGATAGAGTTTAGAAGAAAAGCATCGAGTTGGTGAACTTCTCTCTCAGGAATAAAAGCAAAGTTAAAAGTCAGATAAGTTTTCTACTTAATATCTCACCAAGAAACTCAGTACTTAGAGAACCTTATAAGATTTTAGTCTTAAATTCCTGTGTTCTTATTTTGTTTTTCCTGATCCCTTCCTTGTTGGAGGACCATTAAAATGAGAAATGGAGCACCATTAAAAAGACTTATATTTATTTCTTCAGAGACAGGACTAAGAAAGCCAGTGGAGATTTAAAGAGGGAAGAAAAGAACAGATTGTGGCAATATGACAAAGAAAAGAAAATATGCAAAGAACTTGAGGCCTGTGGCAATGGAACAAAATCAATCAAAAGGCCCTATCTTCTTTCCTTCTCATAGAAACCTTTTTTTCTTTCTTTTCTAATGTCTTACAAACTAATTCTTAATCTGTTCCAGAATCCTGCTTAGAATTGAAAGGTGTCTAGCTTACTACATGTAGTTTGTTCAGTGTTATCCACTTGCCTTTTTGGGAAATTAGAACTCTAAGTATTTTTAAAGAGGCTTTTGGCCTTTTTCTTTATGGTACTTGAAGGTAGCAATAATTCAGACGTCTCATTTGCAGAAATTTTTAATAAACTGAGACTTGATTTATCCAATAGGAGACAAATTCATTAAAAGCACTTATAATCTCACCTATTTGCGGGGTATCTGGCTGGCTGAGTAAGCAGAACATGCGACTCTTGATCTTGGGGTCATGAATTCAAGCTCCATGTTAAAGGGTAGAGTTTACCTAAAAAAAAAAAAAAAAATCCACCTATTTTGGAGTTTAGTTTCTTTTTTAGCACTAAAATTTCTAAAGTAATGATTCTTTTTGACCAAAGAGATGGGAAGCATTTATGTATCAATCTGTTTTATAATTTAATATAGCTAGTACAAGATAATGTGTAAAATCTATATATGTATATATATTTGTAATCACATTATTTTACCCTGATGAAACATATAATGAGGATTCTGAATATGATATATGAATGTATCTTTAATTTTTTTATCTTCAGTGTATGAGACAGATTGAAAGTTTTTTATCCTGAATACCTCTTTTCAAATATTGTGATGCAACATCTCTATTCTTTAGTAAAGTGACTCTGCCTCATTAACTTGGATTTCTACCTAGCTGTGTATTGATTATATAACCACATTTCTAAATTTAAAAGCAGAAGTTCAGGGCATTGGAATGCTTAAAACAGTTCTTAAACTGTTAGAAAACACAGAATACAGGGGGGTTTTTTTCTACCAAATTTACTTCTTGCTAATTATTTAACCCACACATTCCTAAACTATAGTTTGTCCATGGTTTGGGACAAGGACAAAGAACTGATAGTCTGTTTACCAAGGTAGATGTACTTATAAAAGCTCATCTGTTAACTTTTTAAGTCATGGTAGTGATAAGAGGGATTCAGGGCAGAGAAAATCTTGGAGCAGCTCCAAAGCTGATCTCAACAGATAAGTTTTCCTGTTATTTATAGAAATAGAACAAGTAAGTGCCACATGTTAAACCTGATTCTGTGGGACTAGATTTGCCTCAGATAATTAGGGGTGGTAGAGAATAGAAAAACAAAGAACTAGTGTCTTTTCTGCAAACTGTGTAGGAATTTTCACTGTTCTTCCTTCCATACACTTTTTTTTTTAATAGCAAAGAATACCAAAGATGCATACAAAAGATTCAGCATGTTTCATAGCAAAGTGGGTATATTTATAAACATTATTTTTGTTTTTAAGCTGTCAAGAGTAGAAATTGGAATAATTTTTTAAAATAAAATTTATTTCGGGGCCCCCTGTGTCACACAGTCAGTAAGTGTCTGACTCTTGGTTTCCAGGCAGGTCATTATCTCAGATTCTTGAAATCAAGCCCTGCGTCAGACTCTAAGCTCAGCAAGGAATCTGCTAAAGTTTCTGGCTCCCTCTCCTGTCCTTCCCTCACACTCGTTCACTCTCGTTCTCTAAAATAAATAAATACATCTAAAAAAAATAAAGTTTAATTCAAGGGCATTTATATAGCAAAGAATTGCTTTGTTGACACTAGGAACCTGTTATGCTCAATCACTCTAATCTGCATGCAGAGAAACCCTTTGAACTCTCAAATTTAGTTACCTTCCAACTCCACAGAAGCACTGCAAATCTTGCCATATTTCATTACATGTAATGAAATGTATATACAGTTTCTGTGACACTGTTATAGATTAAATATAGCAACGAAAAACCGAGGATTTTTTCCATACACCATGCAAACACAGAAAAAGTATTATACTGTCGTTTTTGTTTTGTTTTGTTTTTTGTTTTTTGGGTTTTTTTTTTTTTGACAGAGACTGAGCACATAGGCAGTGGGGAGGGGTAGAGGGAGAGAGAGAATCTTAATCTCACAACCTTGATATCATGACCTGAGCCAAAATCAAGTCCTTAACCAACTGAGCCACCCAGGCATCCCTGTGTTTTTCATTCTTTTTTTAAAGATTATTTATTTGAGAGCGAGAAAGAGCACAAGTGGCAGAGGGGGCAGAAGGAGAGAATCTTCAGGCAGACTCCCTGCTAAGCATGGAGCCTGCAAGGGGCTCAGTCTTACAACCCTGAGATCATGACCTGAGCCAAAGAGTCGGATGTTCAACTGACTGAGCCACCCAGACGCCCCAGTATTTATTATTGAAGGCAGGCAATAGGCATTTTGGAGCTTGATTTTTCAATCAGGAAGGAAATGCAAATTTTTTAACTATCCAGAGTTTAAAAACTAGCAACTGGGATAAGGCCAGGGAGATGGATTTTTGCCTAATAGATTGATATTTTGACTAATACCATACAGTATTAAAAAAAATTAAAAAAAAAACACTAATAAGACTTCTCTTCAAAAGACAGACAAGATTTCTGCTTCTGGCTGAGAATAATAACATGGACCAGATTTATTTCCCACCTGAAACCAAAAAATGTACAAAGTATATGAAAGAGTGCTTTTCAAAAGAGTGGTTATAAGGAAGTTAAACACAGTGAACTCTGAGAAAAAAGAAACAAAGAGTCCTACCATGTTGGTGTGCCTGGGTGACTCAGTCAGTTGACTGAGTCAGTCAGTTGACTGGCTCAGGTCATGATCCCGGGATTGAGCCCCATGCAGCCTGCAGCATTGGACTTCCTATTCAGCGGAGAGCCTGCTTCTCCTTCTCCTTCTGCCCCTCCTCCCACTCATTTTCTCTCTATCGCAAATAAATAAAATCCTAAAACAAAAGAAAACAAGTCCTACCATGTCTTATATCATTGTCTTAGGAGTGTCCAGTGTCCAGGCAGCTTCATAGGGAAGGGAACCCACACAAAGCCTGGCAAACTCCTTATATTGAGGAAATGGAATTGAAAGCCCAAATAAGTCAGCTAGAGTTTGTAGGAGAGTAGAGAGCTACACAAAGAGGGGTCTTCAGAGAACTACCCCTCCTGCTCCCTCAGGTACTCAGCAGAATACCCATCAGCACTTGTATGTGTAGATACGACCTGAGGCTAGAAAAAGAATCACCCAAAAAATTAGAGGGAACAGTGTTTGGGGTTCATACAACGCTGGGATACAGGACCAGCCAGACTAGAAAATTTTGATTCGCAGGGCATGAGGTGGAATATACGGAAGTGTCCTGCCTCATTAGGGGGTAATAATTAGCGCCAGATCGAATATTACTCTAATCCCACCTCACAAATCTTTATTTATTTATTTATTTATTAAATTTATTTTCTAAATTTATTTGAGAGTGAGCGAGCAAGAGAGAGCTAACATGGGCTGGGGGGTTGGGACAGAGGCAGAGGGAAAAGCAGACTCCCCACTGAGCAGGGAGCCTGATGCGGGGCTCCGTCCCAGGACCCTGGGATCATGACCCCAGCCGAAGGCAGAGGTCCAACCAACTGAGCCACCCAGGCTCCAACCCCCCCAATAAATCTTAAAGGCAAACCTAAAGAGACTAGTATTTATAGAATATTTATAGAAATATTTATAGAATATTTATAGAAATACAAGAATATCCAATACCTCCCATAAAGTTAATTTACAAAGAATACCTGGCATGCAAAATAGCATGGAAATAAAGCTCACAATAAGGAAAAAAATCACACCCACCCAGAACCACTATAGATATTATAATTAACAGACAAGATCATTAGTTATTACAACTGTATTTCATATGTTCAAAAGTTAAATAGAGACACTACTTTTAAAAAATTTAATGAAACGTAACAATTTAGTTGTAAGGATCAAGTAGGCTTATCTGTCACATATTATAAAATGATCTCATTGTTATCTGACTTTACTTTTTTACTCACATTTAGAGAAAATTTTGAAAGAATGCATCAGCCATGAAAATAATTTCAAGTGTCATTTCATTTACAGGTCTGCATTACATTTACTGAATTTGGAAAAATGCAAAATATTTGTAACTTTCTTATTGAAAAGTTAGATAGCTCTGTTGTCATCAGCCAACCCCAGTTCTATCATACTCCAGGTTCTGTTGAGAATCTTCGGTAAGTTAAGTACACTTTTAACTATATTACCAATTAAAACTATTCAGTGTTAGAGTTCATTGAATGTCATATTAATAATCTCTGCATTTAATTCCTAAGACGAAAAGCCTGTCTTGTTGCTGTTGAGAACGCAAGGCGCAAAGCTCAAGAAGTCTGTAACCTTGTTGGCCAAACTCTAGGAAAACCTTTATTAATCAAAGAAGAAGAAATGAAAGAATGGGAAGGCCAGATAGATGATCTCCAGTCATCCAGACTCTCAGGTTCATTAACTGTACAACAAAAAATCAAGAGTGCAACAATACATGCTGCTTCAAAAGTATTTATAACTTTTGAAGTAAAGGGGAAAGAGAAGAAAAGAAAAAACCTCTGAAATTCCAACTAAAATACATTGTGTTTGTATCATCTTATTTTTATACTTTTTATGTTTGCTTTTGTCCTGAAAATATATATTGTATATTATATAAAGTATTTCTTCCCAAAATCTGACAGTCCTTGAATACAGTCCCACAAATACCTAAGTTTACTTTCTATTTTTAAAAACTCGCAGTGGGAAATACTCTGAAAATAAATGTGTTGTATGTGCACAATTATATACTGACAATATAATTGATGTGTAAGAAATGTTTATATTTCTACTACAGGAATAAATATTGGCAGTCTTACCGACAAGGAATACATAACTTTTGATAAAAGGGTAGTGAGGTATACTAGGAAGATATTTTGATGCCAGAAATAAAATATATGGACCGGATCCTCTTCATCAGGCTCCTTTGATTATACCAGCACTTTCCAATACAAATAAATGCAAGCCATATATGTAATTTAAAATTACCTAGGAGACACATGTTAAAAAAGTAAAACATAAAAAATAAAAAAGCAGTTGAAACTAAGTTCAATATTTTATTTAATCTAAGGTGTCCAAAATATTATTTCAGCATGTAATCAATATTTTATTTTTTATTTTTTAAAAAGATTTTATTTATTTATTTGACAGAGAGGTAGAGAGTACAAGTAGGCAGAGCAGTAGGCAGAGGAAGAGGGAGAAGCAGACTCCCTGCCAAGTAAGGAGCCTGATGTGGGGCTCAATCCTAGAACCCTGGGATCATGACCTGAGCTGAAGGTAGCCACTTAACCCACTGAGCCACCCAGGCGCCCCTGTAATCGATATTTCTTATAATGGGTATTTATGTTTTTTGTACTAAGTTTTCAAAATGTGTACATTTTATATCATAACAAATCTTAACTCAGATACTAAATTTTCATCAGAAATACTTGATCTGTAGTTGAAATGTAAATGTAGTTGAAATGTATATAGTCAAATTTCCTAAAATGTAGTTGAAAACTAGATTCATACATGCAAGTTCCAAACACGCTTAAAAGAGCTAATAACTCTGCATCAAATAGCAATTTCAGAGAGCAATTTTCAAATTAAATTTTTTTTAATTTAAAATTCAGTTCCTTGATTATACTAGCCACATTTTAAGTACTTGAAAGTGGTTAATGGCTACTCTGTTGCATAGTGCAGGGTTCTACACTTGAGATAATACTGGTCCTTCAGGCTACTTGAGATGTAGCAGCAAGTACCTGGCATTATATGCACGTGATCATAAACCAAAACCGTTATGTAGCACAGGCTTCCCATTCCCCACCACAGAGCTGTGGGTCCTTGGGGTTTTTCCTCTGACCTACCTCCATTCTCCTATACCAGTATTACTTTCCTACAGTGGACTCCAATACGCAGTTTTCGTCCCCACCCACTTTCTTAAGTGGTACTGAAACAGTTTTATCCATTTCCTCTATAGTGTCCTTGGCAAGAGGGAATGTGAAAGCTAAGAAGAAAAGCTTTAGGATCCGACACCTTGTGTTCAAATTTGGACTTCACTACTACAGTGTAAACTCCTTTAGAGTGAAGATCTTACCTTGTTCACAGCTCCATTCTCAGACCTGGCATAGTGTCATGGCCAACAAAGAGTAGGCTCTCAAATATCTGCGGAGCAAATTTACCAGATGTGTAAACTTAGCAAGCAAGGCACTTTGATCTCTTTACGCTTCTCCTTCCTCACCAATAAAATGAGGGTAAATACCTACCTTGCCGTGTTACTATAAAGATTAAAGTTGATAAATACAAGACCATGAGAATAATGCCTACACCATAGCTGTTAGTCAATAAATAGTAGACATTATAGTAACCACATTCTTTGATTACTGTCAACCCAACTAAACTAAAAGTTGACTCTCCCAAGTCTTCCACTAAGATGGATTTTTAAATATTATATTAAAAACATCACAAAACCAGTTTAGGATATGTTTTTATTTCCAAAAAAGAGCTAAATAAATTATATTTTAGCTTTTATTTATCCAGTTGGATAGAAAAGTATATTGGGGCTGAACATCAAGAAAAAAAATATTTTTACTCAATAAAAATTTAATTATGTGGGTAGATTTTTCTTAGCTGTAGTTTCATTTTATTTTGGTTTCATCATATTTGGTAAGGAAAGTTTTCAGCTTAGCATGAAATGCCTAAAAACAAATTTTAAGTTACCACTTTTTAGAATTTACAGGAATTTTTTAAAGATGGTGCTTAAAAAAAAGCCTACGAATTGGGCAGTCCTGCAATTCTGTAGTGTGGCTAAGAGAAAAAAAAATATCCTTCAAAGACTGGACTGATTTATGTATGATATCCCAAGTGCTCAAGACTAAGGGTATCAAATTTAGTTGTCAATTGGTGGCAGTTTAATTTCTGACACACGGCATATACTAGAGTCTCACAATGACATGGGGGAATGTGCCACAAAGCCTGCTAGAAAAAGCCTATCCCAAACCTAACCTTACAAAATTTCTTTCTTCTGAACCCCCCCTTTTTAAAAAATCTTTCCAGAAAGCAGCAAATTATACTTGCTGTTTTCTGAAAGAAAAAAAAAAATCCCATTAGGATATCTGAAACAGACCCACTATACTCCAAGCACCTTTGTAAAAGGATACTATACTAGTATCTATAGTATACTATTAAATAAATATTCTTAATACCAATAAAATTTAGGATTCTATTCCATTACATGGTAAAGATTACATTTTTTATAGTAGCAATTTATTTTTAAATATCAGTGTTCTTACTTGACAGTTAATTTTAGTTCAACGTAAATTAATAAGACCTGGAAAAATAGTCTGTAACTTAAGATGCTGTACTTCATATCCCATAATTATTGTTATGTCCTCCTTAGGAATGTAGGTCGAGGATATCCTAATTCCGTCTGACTTGTTGATGAGAACTTGATAGCAAGGAATTCTTCTCACTGGCCTGAAATATAAAAACATGAATTATGAGGTCAAATATGGGAGTTAATATATTATTATCTACATTACAAAATTGTATGGGAGGCAAATGCTTTCCTACTCAGTCCCAAAAAAACCCACTATATAGTTTAACTAAAATAACATTTACTATTTTTTATGCATATTGTATTTATAGCCAGACAGCTTCTACTCATAATCTAATGTGGCCTAAATTACTTTAACATGTTGAGTTTTGTTTGAATTCACAGTGACTAATCCAAATCAAACACTGTTCTCAGGATAAGGTAATAGGTATTTTTCAAGAGGAATGATTTGTGCTGTTTTATTAAAAGAATAATACCTTGGGGCGCCTGGGTGGCTCAGTGGGTTAAAGCCTCTGCCTTCGGCTCAGGTCATGATCTCAGGGTCCTGGGATCGAGCCCCACATTGGGCTCTGCTTGGCAGGGAGCCTGCTTCCCCCTGCCTCTCTCTCTGCCTGCCTCTCTGCCTACTTGTGATCTGTCAAATAAATAAATAAAATCTTAAAAAAAAAAAAGAAGAAGAATACCCTTTTCTAACCTATTTATCAGGAGGCTATTTCTGTTTCAGCAGCTGTTCTAGAGCTCTGGCTTCAACATCCCAACCAACAATTACCCTCAGTTAGCCACCTTCCTTGTGGATGATCATCAATCCCACCTCAAAACAGTTTCCACCCTATCTTAGTTTCCACACTAAGGGATGAAAAGCCCAGGTGTCAGGAGAAGGTGCTAATCTCAATGATCCTAAAACAGGTTAGTGATCCCTTAAAAAAAAAAATCCTCCAAATACCATGTTATTTACCATCTGATGGGGGTGGGGTATGTGTATGTCTATTTTTTTAAATATAAAGATTCTATCACTTAGCCTCTGCTTCCTTTCTGCAAACAATTTTGGGCAAGGAGTTAAACAGATTAATAGTTCCAATAGTTCATACATACATCAGGTTTACACGATCACATTAATTACAAACTAATTATTTCATTTGTCTTCTCTACACAAGACTATGAACTCCTCAAGAGCAGGGTTGTATCTTAAAATATTTCTTTTCCCAGTATCTCTGGCTAGCAAAAGGCTAAGCAGAGGAAAAGCTGACTGTCAGATATTTCGCTTTATTCCCTATCAGAGGGATAGCATTTATAGCAGAGTGCTTGAATGTTGGTACATACAGAAGTAGGGAAGGAAAATGCAAAGCACTGATCTGATGTTCAAAATGTTAGCACATTTTATCGCTAAATGGGTATATATTTCTCCAAAGCTTAGCTTTCTCAGAAAAGAAGTCTGTGGCTATGCAACAACAGATATTTTGTTGTCTAAACTAGTCTTTTAAATTATTTCAGAACCTATACTCATTTTAAGCTTTCAGATCAGCTATAAGTGTGTATCTCTGCCCTTCACCCCAGCACAACTGAGTCATTATTGCTTGTGCCACACACACATTCCTCATGATTGCACATAACACACTGCTCAGGGCAAGTTGCTTTTTAAATTCTGACTGTAACCACTATGAAACTGCATCTAATAAATTAAGTTAACTTAGAACTTTTAATAAACAGATGCCTAAATTGAATTTGTTTCCATTAGCATTAATTTTACTTTCAAAGCTATTTTAGAAAATCATATTTGTACCTGGTAGCAATAATGCATTTGTAACTCAAAAAGTTTTTATGCTTTTACCTTTATTGAATCAGTCATATTTATTGTAATTCCATTTAAAACGAATTAGTACAACGATCCAAATGTATCAACTCTAGCCCAAGTAAGTAAATAACATCAAAACAAAATTTTTCTTAGTTTATACTAAATGAATCATGGATAGTCTAAGATATTTTATCGAAGTGGGGGTAAGGTTTAATTAACTCAATGTTGAGTGTCAACCAAATACAAAATTATTTTTAACATATCAAATGTTTCACTAGTTCAGAACCCTGTAAGGTAAGCATAGATTTCTTTTTCATTATCATTATACCTATTTCTTGTTTTTTTAAAGATTTTATTTATTTATTTATTAGGAAAGAGAGAGAGTGAGAGAGAGCATGAGAAGTGAGAAGGTCAGAGTGAGACGCGGACTCCCCATGGAGCTGGGAGCCCGATGTGGGACTCGATCCCGGGACTCCAGGATCATGACCTGAGCCGAAGGCAGTTGCCCAACCAACTGCGCCACCCAGGCGCCCTCATTATACCTATTTCTAAAATGATAAAGATGCAGGGATTATAAACTGATTTGTCTCTGCAAAGAAACCAATATGAATATGCAGCAGAAACCTTTAAAAAATGTATTTGCAAACCACAGAGGTCATCATATATCTGAGGAATGACTATACTGGTTTCATTCTGTAGGAATGAAATTTCACAGTATTCCAAAATGCTACTACTCTTAAACATTACATTCGTTTAAAATATTCAGTTTTTTAGTACTTCATTTGAATAATAGACAATTAGCTAATATTAAATTCAACACATTAGAAATGTTTTATGTGGGGGAACTTGGGTGGCTCAGTCAGTTAAGCGTCTGCCTTTGACTCAAGTCACAATCCCAGGATCCTGGGAAGTAGTCCCACATCGGGCTCCGTGGGGAGTCTGCTTCTCCCTCTCCCCCTGCCTGCTGCTCCCCTTGTTTGTGCTCTCTCTCTGACAGATAAATAAATAAAATCTTTTAATAAAGAAATGTTTTATGTAAATGTTTAGACACTTCATTAACCAATATTAACTAACGATTTTTCATATTATTTGGGAATAACTCTGGAAACATAACACTGCAACAACCACACCACTGAATAACTCTGAGAATACCCACAGCTCTAAGTTTGTACAGATTCCTTCCACTTCCCCCACCACAGTAGCCCTGAAGGCAGGAATAGTAGAAATCCCAGCAGTATCCACACAACCCACCCAACTTCTGCTTTTCTATGTGTGAACTACAGTATTCAGAAAGGCAACATGGGAGTTGAGAGAATAATGAACTTGAAAGACAGCAGGGCATGACAAGAGGTAAAAATGGAGGTTGTACTTTCTACTACTTATCAGAACTATTATCCAAGCCTTTTGAACACTTGTAGATAAATGGGATGCACCTATACCTAAGTGAGTATGAAGACTAGAAAGAAACAGGTAAATCTAAAGAATTTTTAAAATCATGATCAGGAATATGAACTGTAGGGTAACTGTGATGCTACACTTGCAACATCGTTTATGAAAAAGGGACAAAAGGTAAAATCAAAACGCTTGAAGTTAATTAATAAAAAATAAGAGAGATCACCAAAATTTTGTTTAAAGAAACAAATTCTGAATATGCTTCTCCCCTTCCTACCGTCTCACATTACAAACTGCTATTTCCCATGTATGTTCCCTATCAAGTCCTAAAAAGTCAGGATAAGCCAAAAGCTTACACATAAGTGCCCTTAATTGAGTCAGCCATATCACAAATAAGGCCAAATGTCTTTGTTTTTGCCACCGAAAACTCAGATGACTTATGATGGATGAAGAGGTTTTCATGACTAATTTGCAAAAAAGTAGATTATGTGTTTTAAAACTGTTTATCAAGTCTTAATAGTGACGGAAAATAAGGTATATTATGTTACCTACAGCATATTTCTTTTTTCATACTCTTTGCAAAATACATCCCCCTTTCCAGCCAAGCCTAAAATAATCTGGAACAAATGTTGGAATAAACATCAAGTTACCTAATTATTTCTTAACAGCTTTTCTCATTCTCATGCATAGAAAAAATCAAAATCAAATCTGCACACAAAAGTCAAAAATAAATTATTCTTACTTTCCAGGTTTGAAATGGACTTTGGATAATCCTCTTACATTTGTAGTACTCATTAAACTATTCTGTTTACTAGATGCCTGTGGTCAATGACATCCCTTTGCAAATAATTGTTTTTAGACCAGTTTTCATTCTCAAGTGGTCTTGATGCTTTTAAATTCATGGATTTCCATTATCTGAAAAATTATATTAACATTTATGCATATGTATAGAGCTAGATATGTAGATATATAAATCATCAAAATAAAAGAAAGGGATTACTTCTTTGCCGTATCCCCATTACTAGTAACACTATAGTTTAAAGAAAATGAATCTGCCTCCTCTTTTATTTTTTCAAAGATTGATTTATTTTAGAGAGAAAGAACACAAGTGGGAGGGCCAGAGGGAGAGGAAGAGAATCTCAAGCAGACTCCATGCTGAGCATGAGCCCGACTCCGGGCTCGATCTCACCACCCTGAGATCATGACCTTAGCCTAAACCAAACCACTTAATCCACTGTACCACCCAGGCACCTCTGCCTCCTCTTTTTTAAAGAGGAAATAATTATTCTTACTCTTTGCTCCCTGGTCTTTCAAACATTTATGTAGGAATAACATGGAAATATTAAGTAGACTATAACTATTTTTTTTAAGATTTTGTTTATTTATTTGACAGAGAGAGAGATCACAGGCAGGCAGAGAGGCAGGCAGAGAGAGAGGGGGAAGCAGGCTCCCCGCTGAGCAGAGAGCCCGATGCAGGGCTCAATCCCAGGACCCTGAGATCATGACCTGAGCCGAAGGCAGAGGCTTTAACCCACTGAGTCACCCAGGCGCCCCAGTAGACTATAACTATTAAGTAGACTAGTATTAAGAAACCTGGTAAATCTTCTAGATGATCAGAAAAGACCTTTCCTAACTTCCTTCATTTTGTACACAATATCTTAATTCAAAATATATTTTGGAAAGGGTATCTGCTAGCCAGGAATCAGGTTAAGACTCAAAGGCAAAATTTGAAAGCAGATTTACATCACATAAATGTATACCAACTTGTCTTTAATAAACAGTGTTTTATATGCATCATCTTTCATCTTATATGCATTATCTAAAACCATTCCAAAAATCAGCCTTAAAAACAGAAAAAATGCTTAAAATAACAAGTGGATTATGCATATTAATATACAGCAAATGATGCCGCTTGTTACATAATGTCTAGCTATCATCAGGGAGAGATGTATTTTGTATTTTATCCAAATACATTGTTAATCTGTACAAAAGTAAAAGAAAAATAGATCTCTCTCATGAAACAAGAGTATTAAAGTACATATACATATTCATTCCATATCATGACCAGTAAATTTTCTTTTGTGAAATAAGGTGTCAGAACTTCAGATTATTTTATAACAAGAATATAATCTTTCAGTCAGAAAAGTATAACCTGGCTATAGGACATTTTTTGGCATTTCTACAATAATTTTATTTTTCCTTACAGCCAATTTCCTTTTTCCATAAAGGATCTTTTTCTCATTTTATACATGTTTAAAAGGAATACAAATCATAGGGCACCTGGGTGGCTCAGTGGCGCGTAAGCATCTGCCTTCAGCTCAGGTCATGATCCAGAGGCCTGGAATTGAGCCTTGGGTCCTTCCTGCTCAGCAGGTATCCTGCTTCTCCCTCTTTCTTTGCTCCCCCTGCAACTCATGCCCTCTCCCTCTCTTTGATAAATAAATAAAATCTTTTTTTAAAATAAAGGAAAAAATCAGATAAAATTTATTATTTAGAAAGAACTTTTAGGAGCATATTATTTTTAGAAAGTGAAATAACCTAATGGGACAATCATAACCTCTGGAATACTTTGGAGTTTTTCTCCTTGTAGGGTCAAGAGTTGTCATCTAATGGTAAAAAGAATTGTAAAGTCCTACATACCAATATTTAGCATTGATATGTGATTTTATAATAATATTTTGCTACAGTTCTCTCATGTCCCAAGAATTCACAAAATTGCAAACAAAATAATGGAGGCTCAGGGTAAAATCCAGATTTGGGGAAGCCAAAAATCTTACCTGATCCTCTACCTCACCCCTCACTGACATAACACATAGTGCCTGTTTGAAATAGCAAGAGTTACTCGGGTATCTTTTCCCCCAAAGGGTAAACAGAATATACACAAACTGCTGAAAGTAAGATTTTATGTATGCTGGAATAAACTACCATCAGGTATATGGAAGGCTGAATATTCTTTTTTTCTGAATATGGTTTCTTTTCCAACTATATAGGGAAATGACAGATGAAATAAAGTGAACGGGATGCCTGAGTGGATCAGTCGGTTAAGCACCTGCCTTCAGCCTGGGTCACAATCCCAGGGTCCTGGGATCGAGTCTTATATCTGGCTCCTTGCCCGGGGGAGACTGCTTCTCCATCTTCCTGCTGCTCCCCCTGCTTGTGATCTCTCTCTCTGACAAAGGAAGGAACGAAGGAAGGAAAGAAAGAGAAAGTGAACAAGAAACAAACTAAGATCACTTTTTCATTATTCTCTTGTTTTGCTTCATTTTCCTTGAGATAAAGCTTAAAAATCAGCATTTTTCAGAAATCACACTTTGTCAGCTAAGGTTACTAAGTGCCTTTACTTTTCTCCAATATTGTCTGAGCCTCCATTTGCCCATCAGTGCTCAAGCTAGTCTTTATTTTTTTAAGCTAGTTTTTAATAGACTTCCTGTTTGTTCTTAAAGGTAACTAAAACTTTTAAGTAGTCAAATAACTCAAATACTGTTGAAAAGTATTCTCCTAATCCAGATAAATAGATGTAGTGTTATAATTTATTAAGTCACCCTCTCCTGCCCTCATTTCAGGGGAAGATTTGGGCTTGGGGGGGGCAAGATGGCAGAGAAGTAGGAGATCCTGTTGCAACCAGTCCCCAAAAGTGAGCTGGATATCTACCAGAACACGCTGAACACCCATGAAATCACCCTGAGGAGGAAGATTTCTCACTTCTGGATCTCTCCAAGAGCAGAAGACAGCAGTAGAGAGGTAAAAGCAAAGTGGGAACACTCAAACCGATATCAGAGGATAAAAAAAAGGGGGAGGGAGCCACCAGAAGCGATTCAAAGATAGTAATACCCCAAAGGAAAGTGCCCGGTGGCGGGGGACCAGCATTAACATAGAGGCCATTAAAAACACTTAAAAAGACCAAAGGTTCTGAGGAGTAACTAGTGGAAGGGGGTGGTCGCGGGCACTGGCCTGGACCCACACTCCCAGGAAGGAGCGCCCCAAAGTGAGACTGGTGGGGGGATCCAGTTCGGTTCCTGAACCAGCAGCTTTCCGTCTCTCCAACATTCTATGGGCCGGGTGCGCACCTGCAAGCGCCTTTAGAGATTCTGCTGTGGTCCAGGAGTGGCAGCTTTTCTCTGGGAGTGCCCATGACATTGGCGGCCCGCCACAGAGTCTGAGCGATCCCGGCTGGCCCCGGAGAGAATGCGGGCAGGCAGCCGAGCCACCTGGTCCCCACTCGTGGAGCCGCAGAAAGGCAGCTGGGGTCGCGAAATTCAAGGCCCGCCGCAGGCCCCGGAGAGAACTGAGAGAACGGGGCAGGTGACCTATCTCCCGGGTCTCACTCACCACCTCGGACAGGCTGCACTGTGCGTAGAATTTCGCGAAGGGGAGTGTGTGTTCTGGACCCACACAGAGGGGAGCAGAGACTCAGGCTTCCTACGACACAGAGATCTGAGTGCTTCTGGGCAGATTCATTGCTTGGACTCTCTGAAAAGGTGAAAAAGCTACAAAAGGCCAAAAACCTTCAGAGAGCAAGAGACTGAGAAACCGGTTTCCACAGAGCTCAGCCCCTTGACTGGGGGGCAGGGTGACTCAACCCAAGCAAGACTGACTGGAAAACAATGTGGCAGGCCCCTCCCCCAAAAGACCAGCCAAAAAACAAAAGGACTATAACCGCAGGGTCCCCATAAAATTTTAAACCCCCAACACCAGGGGAAATCAATATATTAAGCTCCTGGTAATACCCTCAAACCTTGGGTATTACCAGGAATTGAATCGTATTTCATAGATACAAGTTTCTTTTGTTCTCTTTTTATTCTCTTATTCTCTTTTTTATTATTATTATTCACTTGCTTATACATTTCTTGTTTATTTTTTTAAACTACTTAACATTACAACCAGAGGTTTAATACAACTATAAACCCAGGAGGACCTGAAATAACCTTCCTTGCCTGTGAGGAGTTATAACCACCCTCTCATCTTATCCTTCTGTCAGGGTTTCTATGTATTTGTTTTTATTCTGGTATTATATAAATCTTATTCTTGGGGTTCATTCTGCTAGGTTCTTTTATTTCTTGTCATTTATGTTTGTTGGTCTATATGTTTGTTCTTGTTTGTTTATATACCTTATAAATCTTATTTTGGGGGCCCATTCTGGGTGGGATTTCCTCTTTTTTCTCTTTCTCTCTATCTCTTTTTATCCTTATTCTTTCTTTTTGGTGGTAAATCCCAATTGCTCCAAAACCCTCCAGGGTGCACCCTGCCTGGATCGTGGGAGATAAATCCAGCTATACATCCTCTCATCCACTTCTCATCAAAATGACTAGGAGGAGGAACACCCAACAGAGGAAAAACTCAGAGACTACACCCTCTCCCAGAACTATTAGACATCGACATAAGCACTATGTCATAAAGGGAATTCAGGGTGACAATTATCCAGGCAATGGCTAGGATGGAGAACAACATGACAGAATATCTGAGGGCAGAAATGAGATCCAGTATAGCTGATATAAGAAGCACTATTAATGAGCTCCAATCCAATCTAAATAGTCTAACAGCAAGAGTTATGGAGACAGAGGATAGAATTAGTGATCTAGAGGATAAAACGGTTGAGAAGAAAGGTCAGGTGGAGAACTGGAACAAACTGCTCAGGAATCATGAGAACAGACTTAGGGAAATAAATGACGCCATGAAACATTGCAACGTTGGAATCATTGGCATCCCAGAGGAGGTAGAGAAAGACAGAAGACTAGAAGATATAGCTGAGCAGATTCTGAATGAAAATTTCCCCAATCTGGGGAATGGAACAAGTGTTCATGTCCTAGAAGCGGAAAGAACACCTGCAAGGATCAATGAGTCTAGAAAAACACCAAGACATATAATCTTAAAATGTGCAAATTATAATTTTAGACAGGAGGTCCTGAGGGCAGCTAGGGGGAAGAGATTCCTTACATACAGAGGAAAGCCCATCAGAATAACGTCAGACCTGTCCACAGAAACCTGGCAAGCCAGAAAGGGGTGGCATGATATATTCAGGGCACTAAACGACAAGAACATGCAGCCAAGAATACTTTATCCAGCAAGGCTGACATTCAAAATGGATGGAGAGATAAAGAGCTTCCAAGACCCGCAAGGATTAAAAGAGTATGTGACCACCAAGCCGGCACTCCAGGAAATATTAAAGGGGGTTCTATAAAAGTAGAAAGAACACATGAATGACTTAGAACAGAAATTTGCCTTCTATTGAAACAAGGACTTCACAGGCAACATGATGTCAATAAATACTTACCTTTCAATAATCACTCTCAATATGAATGGCCTAAGTGCTCTCATAAAAGAGCACAGGGGTGCAGAATGGATAAAATGACAGGACCGTCCATAAGCTGTCTACAAGAGACGCATTTGGAGCCAAAAGACACATCCAGACTGAAAGTGAAAGGATGGAGAACCATCTTTCATGCCAACGGACCTCAAAAGAAGGCTGGGGTAGCGATTCTCATATCAAATAAATTAGATTTTAAGCTAAAGACTGTAGTCAGAGATACAGAAGGACACTACATCATTCTTAAAGGGTCTATTCTCCAAGAAGATCTAACAATTGTAAACATTTATACCCCCAATATAAAAGCAGCCAACTATATAAACCAACTGTTAATCAAAATAAAAAGTCATATTGATATGAATACATTAATAGTAGGAGCTCTTAACACGCCACTCTCAGTAAAAGACAGATCATCTAAACAGAAAATCAATAAAGAAACAAGAGCTTTGAATGACACATTGGACCACATGGACCTCATAGATATATACAGAACATTCTACCCTAAAACAACAGAATACTCATTCTTCTCGAGCGCACATGGAACTTTCTCCAGAATAGACCACATACTGGGCCACAAATCAGGTCTCAACCGATACCAAAAGATTGAAATGATTCCCTGCATTTTCTCAGACCACAATGCTTTAAAACTGGAACTCGGGCGCCTGGGTGGCTCAGTTGGTTGGACGACTGCCTTCGGCTCAGGTCATGATCCCAGGGTCCTGGGATCGAGTCCCACATCGGGCTCCCGGCTCTGCTGGGAGTCTGCTTCTCCCTCTGACCTTCTCCCAGTTCATGCTCTCTTTCTCTCTCTCTCTCAAATAAGTAAATAAAATCTTAAAAAAAAAAAAAAAAACTGGAACTCAACCACAAGAAAAAGTTTGGAAGGAATTCAAACACTTGGAGGCTAAAGACCAACATGCTCAAGAATGCTGGGATCAACCAGGAAATCAAAGATGAACTTAAATAATTCATGGAGACCAATGAGAATGCAGACACATCGATCCAAAACCCATGGGATACAGTAAAGGCGGTCCTAAGGGGGAAATACATAGCCATCCAAGCCTCACTCAAAAAAATTGAAAAATCCCAAATATACCAGCTCTCTTTACACCT
>CM052802.1:71195179-71213553 GCA_028533885.1 Nasua narica | reverse complement strand
GAGTCCCGGGATCGAGTCCCGGGATCGAGTCCCGGGATCGAGTCCCGGGATCGAGTCCCGGGATCGAGTCCCGGGATCGAGTCCCGGGATCGAGTCCCGGGATCGAGTCCCATATCAGGCTCCCAGCTCTGCGGGAAGTCTGTTTTTCCCTCTGACCTTCTCCTCTCTCATTCTCTTTCTTTCTAAAAAAAAAAAAAAAAAAAAGATATTTGCCATCCCTTCTGTACTCCTTTTTGAGGCACCTGTTTTTGCTTTTCTGATAATAAATAAATAAATAAATAAAAATAAAAGCTACGTGCAGGATTCAGCTGCTGCTGCTGCTCTCCCTTGCAGAGATAGCCCTGCACAGCCGCTCAGATTGGTGTCTGAGAACTTTATTTCAGTGCACAACGACAGAGGATACTGGTTTCTCCCTGCATAAAAACGTGACAGATTACCAAGAATACACTGAAAGTCTACCATGTATCCACCACAGTCCTGGGCATTAAGGAATGTTCAAGAGAAATACACATCGGTGAACTTAGCTCAGGAATCAGCATCAGAACAGAATCACCAGAGTGGACTATTCATGGAAAGTAGTCCTCCTGGTGTACAGAAAAATCTATTTCCGATAGAGTCGACAGTTGCTGTTTGAAGAATTATAAATATACACAGGCAGACCCAGGTTGTTTAAAAGCCACAAAATAAATGACGAAATTGGGCGATGGGATGTAACGAAGGAAACAGGACGTCAGAAGAGAGAGAGGTGCAGACAACAAAACAGACTTGAAGGAGGAAAGATGAACACTTGTCCTCCCCCAGGCCCAAAAAGGAGTACTAAATTATACACGTCGCCTCCTTCTTCCTCACCCCAAATTACCTGCAATGACGCCACAGAGGGAGAGGGCGCCGCCGTCGCCCCGGTTCCTCCTCAGTCCTGTTCCAGGAGCGCGGGAGAGGAGGCCTCGCGCGGCGCGCGCTCTGGCCCGGCGTCTCGGTCGGCACGCGGCCCCGCGGCCCCGCTCCCTCAGAAAGCGCGGACGCGGGCCGCCCCGGGGAGCCCCCACCTCCGCCCGCGCGGTCGGGTCGCGGCGCGCGCTCCTCGCCTCTAGGTGGGGCGCCGGCGGCGACCGCGGGGACAGCAGGGCCGAAGCCCGCGCTCCCTCCGGCCGCCCGGCGGGGCATCGCCGCGGGTACGCGCCGCTCAGGCCGCTGCCGCGCGCACTCTCCTGGGGGCGTTAGTGGGGCTGAGGCGCCGCCGCGGGGGCCTAACCCGATCGTCTCCAACGCGGGCCTGCAGGGCCTGCGGGCAGTTGCTCCTCGCCGCGCCCTACATGGAATCTCCGGTAGTCCCTCCACAGAGCTCCAGCTCTTGCGGCGAACCGCCATCCCAGGTCTTGGCCCCGCCCTCCTTTGGCCACTGTTAGCGCCAAGAGGCAGGATGGCCTTCGTGTCCTCCGCATCCTTCAACCTACTTCTTACCGTCCGGCGTTGTAGATTTTGCCCATTCCCCCCCCCCCCTCAGGCTCCTACTCTATCCCAATTCCAACAACGTGACACTAGGTCACTGGTATCCCTGATCACCCCACTCCAGTTTCAAATCTGAGCCCCTCAAATCCACACCAGGACGCAGTCACCTAACTTAAAAGCAACTCTGATCGCGTTCCTCTAGTTTAAGACCCGTTGGTGGCTTCTGATGGCCAGCAGCACAGTGGCCAACACCCTCTGCGTGCTTTCAAAGGCCCCTCAAGATCCAACCTCTGTGCTTTCCCCAGTCTCATCCCTCCTTGTAGGCTCCAAGAGAACTGAGCAGGCTCCCTCTTCTGGGAGATTCCTCATCCCAATTGCTTCCCAGGGCTTGTCTGGCTAATTTACTCATCTTTGAGTTAAGAACTGGGCTCTGACACACCTTTGGGGATGGCATTCCAGCTGAATTAAATTACCCGTTTGGGGTCTTCAGAGCACCTGTGTGTCTCCATTGTAGCAACTATCACTGCTCCAGCTGCGTAGTCACTTAACCTCCCCCAGCCCATTTGTAGCAGTTTATTACCTACTACTCTACACTAGGTGCAAGGTGAAGTAGGTGTTATGAATTATTTAATACTTACAACTACCCTATGAAGTCGCTTCTACTATCTCCATCATACAGGTGGAGTATAGACCTTATATAGAAAGCTTAAGAAATTTGTCCAATGTCACATGACCAGGATGTGGGGAACTCAGGCATCCCACCCTCCAGGTGATTCCCCTGAGTAGCGGAGGACCACTCTTTAGCCTGGTGAGCTCTTCTATGACAAGAGCCTATGTTTCATGTCTGGACCTAGTGTAGTGACTGGGACAAAGCAGGTGTTGTGGAATAAATGGAGGTTTTATTTGATCTTCTATACAACACCAGAAAGCAGGCCATTCAGGAATCATAATGGCCTGTTTGTTGTTGTTGTGCAGAGAGACTTAGAAAGTTAAGTGACTTAACAGTTCTTAAATGGCAGAACTGTGGTTGAAGACCAGGGACATTTGACTCTTCCCAGGCTTTTTTCACCTGTGTAGCTTTTTTCTGGGAAAGCCTCCCAGAGGAGGTTGTGTGTGTGTGTGTGTGTGCGTGTGTGTCTTTAATTCTTCCTAGAAAACTTTGGTGATAAGAGATTCATTTTCACATTCTCATGTCCGACGTCGGTAGTGCTAGAGCACACAGTAGAGAGGGACAGCGTAGGTTCAGTGTCTAAAACTGACTTCTGTGATCCAGACCCAAAATATGACATGAAAACAGAGTTTAGGGATAAAGAGAAACAATAGTCTTATTAGTTTGCCAGGCAAAGGAGGCTGCAACAGGCTAATGCCTTCAAAACTGCAGACCATCCCAGGGGGGAAGGCTAAAGCATTTTATAGGAAAATATAGGATCTGGGCTGTTTCCTTAGGAATCTGGTAAGTGCTGCCAGCCTGTGTTCATCATGTCTTTCAAGGGGTCTCATGGGGAGCTCTAATGCCGACCATCTGAGTCTCCTTACTAAGTGTACATTGAGGTCAGTGAAATATCAATATCGATACCAAGTTCCTGGAACAAAGGATTCTACAGAAAAACAAGTGGAGGGGAGGAGGAGGTTTCAACAATGAAGAGGAGAAAAATTTGTTCAGTTTTTTTTTAAAGATTTTATTTATTTGACAGAGAGAGAGAGATCACAAGTAGGCAGAGAGGCAGGCAGAGAGAGAAGGGGAAGCAGGCTCCCCGCTGAGCAGAGAGCCCAACAAGAGGCTCCAACCCAGGACCCTGAGATCATGACCTGAGCTGAAGGCAGAGGCTTTAACCAACTGAGGCACCCAGGCACCCCAAATCAGTTTTAAGTCATGTCTTGCTGAAGCACTAATGTGTCCATCTTAATTTCTATCCATCTTTCCATTTCTATAGAGGTTTCAGGTTCTGGTGACAAAGAGAAGCTGCAAACTCACTGTGCAACACTATTTTGATGTGTATCCTCAAAAAGAATGGTTTCAGTTACTGTAGTTATCTCAATATGATTCCAGGCTATCTGAAATACTGTTCCAGGTGGTTATGCCAAGCCACCAAGTTGAAGGATTTTTAAGTAAAAAGGCAGTATGATCAGAATTGGATTTACTAAACATAAACACACACACACTCACTGTCAGCAACAGTGCAGGGGATGAGTTGTTGTGGGACAAAAGGAAACACAGAAAATGATGTTCATAATAGTAAAAAGCTGGAAAGAACCACCACATCTACTGGCAACAGAATGATTATATTGTTATATGTTCACACAGTAAGTACTATACAGCAGTGAAAAATGAATGAATTATACCTGTATAAAAACATGAATAAATTTTGAAAACATTACAGAATTATTATTATAAAGAGACAAAAATATGCCACCAAAAATATAGGAAAAAGATATTAGGTAGGCTTCAGGCT
The DNA here is from genome assembly GCA_028533885.1 of Nasua narica. NCBI lineage: Eukaryota > Metazoa > Chordata > Mammalia > Carnivora > Procyonidae > Nasua > Nasua narica. The sequence continues at coordinate 71,209,651 of CM052802.1, read as the reverse complement.
TTAACTTCATTAAAGAGAATTTGTTAAAGAGAAATATTTGAATATAATTTACAAGACAGCTATAAGTGAGTGAGTACATATGTTGTATAAGCATATTCTACAATTGGTATAAAATAGACCAGGAAAGCATGATTGATGACACAAATAGTACTGAGGAAATGATCTCATTTATATGTGTAATCTAAAGAAGTGGAACTCCTAGAACCAGACAGGGGAGCAGTGGTTTCCAGAGACTGAGAAGGGGAGGGTGAACTGGAAGAGGCCGGCCAAAACGTATAAGCTTTGTTATCAATAAGTTCTGGGGATCTAATTTACACAGCATGGTGATTATAGTTAATAATACTGCATTGTATACTTGAAATTTGCTAAAAGAGTAAATCTTAAGTGTTCTCACCAGAACAACAACAGAAAATAACCACATGAGGTGATGAATATATGAATTAACTTGATGTGGTAATCATTTCACAATATATATATCAAACCATCACATTATAAACCTTAAATATATACAATTTTTATTTGTCAATTATGCATTAGTAAAGTCTGGAAGAAAACCCACAACTTAAGACAAAAAGTGAGAACAAACTAACACACATTTAAAGTGAAGCTCCTTTTTTTCTTTACCAATATTTCAGCTATTTCTGTCAAAGAAGTTAAAAATGAGTATTTATTAGATTTCTTGGAAAAATGCTGATATCAGGTAAAATAGTAAAATGGGGAGAAGATATAGGAATGAGCAGATGATATACTCTTACATCTTTTGACACTTTCTAGCTACTCCTTAGTAAACACAAGATGACAGAGTATAAAGTCAGTATTTGTAATCATTGCAATATTATACTATGCCAAAATACTTGAGTCACACGCAGTGTTCCAAGTGTTCCATTGGAACGCAGTGTTCCATTACATTATTTGTAATGTAGACCATTTTAACCATTCCTCTAAGTTAAGATTTATTGATTTATTTGAGGGGAGGAAGGTGCAGAGAAGGAGAGCAGCAGACTTCCTGATGAGCATGGAGCCCATCTCTGATCGCTGAGATTAGGACCTGAGCCAAAACCAAGAGTTCGATGCTTAACCAATTGATCCAGCCAGGTGCCCACAATTCCTCTAAATTAAAAGAAACTTTCTTTAACTAGGGATCAACAAGTTAATACATTTATTAGCTAACTCCTGGGTGATTGATAACTTGTAAGAGAACATTGACAAATTTTCTCAAAACTCAAGAAAAAGGGTGTCTCTTAACTTGCCCTTCAACCAAGAAGACTTATAAAAAGGTTAACCCAGAGGGTAACTTCTTGAAAGTCTTCACTGAAATGAACCTTAATTTTGAAGACGAGCCATTATCTGAGTTTTAGTATCACAATATCCAGCATATTAAAATTATTTGTACAATGCTTTCATGTTTCTAAAATAAAATGTCTAGCTTTTGTACACCAGGGCTATTGGTAGACAGGCATCCAAACTATATGACAAAAAAAAATGTCAGGCAACAAAAGTCTGTTTATGCAGTTATAATCTGACATTTCTATATTATGTCTAGTGTGTATTAGGCTGTCTTGCCTAAATTCCATTTCTGCAAGTCTCCTGGTTGGACACATCTATCATGTAAAAAATTAATTCAAGACAATACTCCTAAACAATTTCAAAGCTTTCTGTGAAATATGGCAGGTATAGAATTGCTCTCAAGATTTCCAGTGAATCATTTCTTTCCCAGATGTAATGATGGAACAACTCCTTTATTAGGTAATTATGTTGGCTTAATAAGCTGAATAAATTTTATTGATACTAATTAATAGTAACAAGTTATAGTTTTTATATCATAGGCTTTATAGACAGAATTGTTATCATGCTTCCCATATGAACTTGTGGCCACATCGTATGGATCATTGGATACTAGGTTATATATCATAAATCAAATTATGAACATCTGAGATTAGCAGAGAAAATTATCAAGGACTGTGAGTCTGCATTCCTAACAATGTAATACATCAAGAGGTTAGAAGTGATGGCAATAATTAAGCAAAAATGTTACACTTACCTTATGACTAAAAGTCAAAAGCTCTTCAATTGCTTGAGCATATTGTAATGGCCATGAGAATGTGCCTTGAAGAACTCTGTCTACAGGGAGCTTAATAGACCAGGGGCCCTGCACCTACACTCTAAGCACCATTGCTGCATTTGTGCCATAGATTCACATTCTTGAGGCTCTTCCTGCCAATATTGGGCAGGCAGTGTTACCAAAGCAGATGGATACCTATCTGATACCTACCTGGGAAATGGGAGACTCCGCTGGTGGTCAACTTTGGTTCAAGGACTCTCCAGTCGTCCTGCTGAGTCTTCCTTAGACTACACAGCAGTCAAAGATAGTTTCATCGAACCTTACTTTCCTCTCTCCTTCATTTGGAGTCACACTTAACCTTGCATCTGATGGATCTTAGCTTTTCCTAGCTCCCTCCCAATTTTCTTTCACAGGAATTTCCTTTATTCAAATCCTTCCATTTTTAATCCCATCTTGGCATGTACTTCTTAGAAGACTTGGACTAGCATATGTCTAGACATATACTGTTGGGGATTTAATTAAAAGTAATGTGATCCATGACAGATTGTTGGGTTTTTAAATCTAAGATGTCAGAAAATGATTATGGGTAGTACAAACAGTTCCTTTGGTAAGCGGTATAATGGCCTTCTGTAATACGACCTAATTTTAGAGTTGTCTTTAGAGTCAATATTATAAATTATATATAGAAATCACTCATTAATCCAGTCAATTCATCTTTGAGTAGAGAGAAAGTTACTTAATCTCTGTGCTTTTTAATTTCCCTAACGTAACATGGGAATAATAATTATATCTAACACATAAAACTATTCTGCAGTCTAAAAGAGCTAAAAGAGCTACTCTGGCTGGCTCAGTCAATAGAGCATGAGACTCTTGATCTCAGGGTTGTAAATCTGAGTCCCACGTTGGGTGGAGGGATTACTTAAAAATAAAATCTTAAAAAAACAAAAGAACTACTATATGTAAAGAATGTAGAATGGTGCTTGGCACATAGTATTTAGTACATTAATGATCATTACTATCAGTATGAGTTTGGCAGTGGAGTACATGTAGCCTGCAAAGACAGCTAAGATAGAAAAATCTATATTGAAATGAGAAAAAGTCACAAAAGACATGGTCAGAATGGTTAGAAAAAAGCTAGAATTTGTTCCTTCAGTGGCATGTGTGAAAGGGAACAGAAGGAGAATTTCATTTGCTCCAAGTTTTGCACTGTTTTTATATAGCAACCTTATTTATTAGTTGTAGTTTGATATCTGGTGAAATAATGTCACTCTATTTTATAAAATGACTACCCCACTATGAGAGTTTAGCATTCCTTGGTTTCCTAATAGCAATGACAGAGAAATATATTTCAGAAATATATTCCAGACAATCTTTTAAGTGGTCTTCATAAGTGATGAAGGCTGACTAAAGTTAAAGAGGAAATAGGTCACCATGGCAATTAGCAAATTTTCGTGACTCATGAAGAAACAAAACTGGGACCTCAGAGTCTGTAGGATAGAGCTCTATCTAGAGCAATGGCCATGTATTTTTATTATTTCTCTGGGATAAATATGGCCTAAACGGGTTTAACGTGGTTGTCCTTATATCATGAAAACAGCACGAAACTTGATGAAATTATGTTTCATAAATGTGGGGATAGTGTTTTAGCTGAATATATGAAGTCCTTTCCAATGACTTTTAAGATTTTGGTTAAAGGTCCCACCCAAATCAAGTAAAGTTACATGTTAACTTGTAGCTTTCATCCAGTAGAGTTAAAAATCGTTTCTGTTCATTGGAAAAACTATGAAGTTATTGTATTGGTTTGTAAAACATTAACCAATTTTGTATCTAATCCAGTGGTCTTACCTTCCTGTGAATAGCCATACTTTTCTTCTTTGCATATGTCACTTTTTTGTTGAAAATTGGGCATTTAAAATATTATAATATGGTAATTGGAAACCACTTCCTTCCCGCCCAGATTTTTTTGTAGTACTTCTAAGAGACCCTAACAATCTTTCTTACAAAAACAAGTAGCTCACATTTTAAGAGTCCCAGTTCATATAATTAAGGTGAGTATTTGGGTAAATTAAGCTGATTTAATAATTTTGGTTATGAAAATTATTTAATAATTTAAAGAATTAAATAATGGCTGTCTTTTCCATATAAGTATGGAATATAACCCAAGAATACATTTTATTATTATTATTATTTTTTTAAAGATTCTATCCATTTGATCGAGAGAGGGATCACAAGTAGGCAGAGGCAGGCAGAGACAGGGAAGCAGGCTCCCTGCTGAGCAGAGAGCCTGATATGGGGCTTGATCCCAGGACCCTGAGATCATGACCTGAGCCAAAGGCAGAGGCCTTAACCCACTAAGCCACCCAGGCACCACAATACATTTTATTTTTAAAATGAACATTGGGCTTGCCTAAGAGACAAATTAATCTGAAGCCCTTAAATTTCTAGTGCTAGTCTACTGACTAGATGAGCTAACATTACTTACATAATATTGAGAATAAAAATATAAAATGTCTTCAAATAAATTGAATAGTGATTCTGATAAATGTTTGTATAAAAGTAATTATGCTTCATAGTATGTCAGCTTGAACATAACTTCCAAGATCCTCAGGTAACTTAAAACTTTGGATTAATATTAAATTGAGTTAATTAATGGGTAATCATTAGATACCTATTTAATTGCATGTAGGATTCAATTCTGAAATATTGCTTACTGAGCATAATTTTATTTACATTTGCTTCTTGTATTTATATACTATGGATCTTTGGGTTATATATTTAACGTCATGTTCATTTTTGCAACTTTAAGGTTTCAAAGTTATGTGTATTCATGAGCTTTGTTATTCTGCAAAAATGCTTCTATAGGACAGTTTCCAATTCCTTTCAAGTTTTCTCAGTGAAATAGTTATGTTGCTTAAAAACTTGTAATTACCATATGTAGCTGAGGCCAAATACTGGGAACAAATACTGACAGAAAAATACAATTAAGTATCAAGATAACAGAATGAGTTTTCAACAGAGTTTTGTCCTGAAGTGTCTATTTGTTCCAAAATATGAAAAAACTTTAGGATCTAGAAGAGAGAGTAAGAGTCTGAAAGGAAACTTACAAAATGTATTAAAAAATTTGGCAAAACTCTCCCGGTTTTGACATACTCACAAGAAAAGGAATGGGACGGAAGAGTGGTGAAAATTTTACTGTTAAGGACTATGTCAATACCAAACTAGAATTTGCTGTTCTCCTTTAAAATAATAAACTGTTCTTAAAGAGCTCAATAGAAGACTAAATTGCTCTTCAACTTCTGTGTAATCTGCTCGGAAAGATTTTCCCTATTTCATCAGAATAATTTGCTTGGCTTTGTTTTGACTTTATAACGTCCTTGATTAAAACAAAGACCAAAATTAAAGAAGTTTCCCACTTGGGAAAGATGTAAGTTTCCTTGAAATTGTTCTGCTTTCTATGTTTCTTTTTAAATATTTTTTTTCACTTTTATTGAGGGAGAAACCAATTATTATTCTCAGGAATCCATCATCCTGTTTTAATGAAGTGATTAAAACTTTTCTGAAAACTTTTGATTTTGCTTTCCTAAAATTGAACCCTAAAATAAAAATTTCAAGATGTGTTTCCCAAAGAAACTACCTTTGAGATTTCCCAGAGGGCCCTGGGAAAATCACAAACTTTAGTACTTATGAGTGTAAACAAATATTGCAACTCAGACCTCCTTTTTCTAAGGGTTCAGGAGATCCTTCACTTGCTACAATCAATTCATGGTCACGAGATACAGCTTGCCTGCAAGTTAAACATAAAATGGCATTATTTATTTATGGATTAAACAGAAAAGTCAAGATTAAACCGCAAGTACAAGGGACAATATATAAATGAGACATAATCATATGACTATTTGAAATGAATTGGACGTTGCATATTATCTAATCATTTTTTTTTTAACTTTACAGATAAAAGTGAAGCTAAAAGAGACGACTCAACTCTAAGCCTAGTTCATTCCGTTACACTATTGCCACCATGTCTAGCTGATTAGGCAGAAAATTATTTCATTGAATCCTTTGTTCTTTTCCCAAACAAAACCAAAGAGCAATCAACATACAATAAATGTGTTAAGTGCAAAAAGATTACAAAATACAAGGTATATATTGCAAGGGACAGAAGTCTTGTGCTTTGGTTTTTCTTATTGTCCTTAAATAATAGGGAAACAGGTTTGAAGATAAAGTTGATGTTATTCAAAAGAAACCAGTAAAAAGTGGTTGCTGAAAATGAAATATTTCTCAACTGGTTTTTCTAAGTATGTACTAGATATTAGTATCAGCTTAGTTTAGAGAGAAAAAACAAATAAAAGTATTGCGGAAATGTTTACCTGCTTTCCTGAACTTAGAAATCTACTTTATAGTCATTTAAACAAAATTTCTTAGGGAGAAATGATCTTTAATAGCCCCAAATTACAAATTATCCTATTATCTGCTTAATCTGAATTGTCATTTATTACAGCCTTATGTATTCTTTATACTAAAATTGGGATTCTTAGGAAGTCAAAAATGTATGCCAATCTGAACAAACTTCTAGGAAAACAATAATGCTTTCACAAATCTTATTTTCTGTAACTGCTTAACAAGTGAAAATTTTCAACATTCCATCATTTTTTCTGCAGAAATTTTACCTCACATTTTGAAAAAAAAATACAAACTGTTCCTTTGAATTCAAAGGAATAATTTCTAAGAGATAATTTCACTTAGAAATATCTGAATATATTTACCACCCAGTAAATTGCACATAGTAAATTGTTTTATTAAATGTACATATTAAAAGGCAAGTGACTTGGGGTGCCTGGGTGGCTGTCAGCTGAGTGACAGACTCTTGGTTTCAACTCAGGTCATGATCTCAGGGTGGTGAGATAAAGTCCCATCTGGCTCCGCTCAGCACCAAGTCTCCTTGAAATTCTCTGTCTCCCTCTACTCTTCCCTTTGCTCACTAAGGCGCTCTCTCTCAAATAATATCTTAAAAAAAAAAAAAGGCAAAGGGACTTATTTTCAACCTTTGGTTATTTTGGAATTAGGGTACCCACAACTGGCTAGTAATTTTAACATTTTGCTAAATAGGGCATTTATAGAATAGCTTCTTTGGTACAGTACCTGTTTAAATGTGTACTGAGTGCTTATGTGTTACAAAAAAAAAAAAAAAAAAAAGCAAATAAATCAGGAGGCTCTACAAAATAGCTTAGAAAAACAAGTTTTCTATTTATTTAAAAATAAGTTTGTAGTTACTACATTGCAGGGACAGGAATTCTTACACATACATTCTAGTTTGTATAAAAGGATTCAAAGAATTATGCATCAAAACTAACATAGAAAGTGTCCACATAACAGTAAAGAAAGGTCCAATCAATATGTACAAAAAGAAAGGGCACTGCTATTCTGGTGTGAGACTGCCATTTATAACATGATACTCCAGGTTTCCGGAAGGAAAAAAACAAAAACCTCAATAAAGCTAAATAATTTGTCTTTAAACTCTGTGTTACTTATTACATACAACAGATTTGCTTGTGTTTAACATTGTTTTCTGTACAAAATAAGTATAATTTTAATTTGAAAATGTGTCAGTTTCAACTTTATCCCTCTAGGTCAGTTACTTTTAAAAAATTGAGCTACATTCTACACGTCTAAATATCGTGTGACAGGATTTAAGTTTTCTAAAAGATCTTTAATAAAGACCTCATCTTCTTGCAGTTTTAATATGGTCCAAAAATGTAACTGTATTTTGCCTCAATTTATAGTTTACCATTGTGATTAATCAACACACACAATCTTAAAAGTAATGAGCATGTGTGTGCCTCTCTGCATCATATCATGTGTACTATATATCATCTCAAACCTATTCTCTTAGCTCCTTAAATGTAGAAACTCATAGCCACCCACTATTATGTATTTGGTTTGTGCCATATAAAGGTTAATTTCCTGATGATTTTATCTGCATTAAAAAAGTATTTCAACACAGAGCTATCAAAACTAAAAATAATATATATTTTTATACCTCATAATATTTTCTAATTGTTAAACTGCAGTGTGTACAAGATTTATCTCTGGAGCGTCAAAAGTGGTACTTACAGTCTTCTGACTCAATTTGACCTCTTCTTGGTTACTGTACATAGTACAAAACATCATTTGTAGTGCTTAGCTCAGTATAATTAAGAACATAAATAGTTTCTTAGTAAATGTTAATATTTAGTTCAAATCACTTGGAATTTTGGGGAACTGAGGGTAAGTGCAAGGAGGAAAGTAAGGAAAAGGTGTATTTTTAAAAATTTTAATAGGAAAATAAATTCTCACCTAAATATAACTAAACCACATCACAAGTTATGTAAAAAATACTTTCTTAAATACTTTCTTAGTATGGGGGTAATTCAGAACATAAAAGTACTTCCTCTTTTATGACTTTTAAAATCATGTATTTCCTGTATATAAGGAGAATGCTTATAGCCCTTTAAACACTCAAGCATCTTGGTCCTTTCAACCTACTTAAAGATAAATTTCAGGTGAACAAAAACATTCAGAATAACAATGTTTTCATTAAACAGAAAACAAAATCGAAATTGCTTCCAGTTGACATGGGAGAGATACATAGGTATGTATGGATAAAATGGAATGCTAGAATTAAATAATATTAACTAGAGGAACTAATTTATAAGTCAGATTTTTAAAACATGTAAATGTGAATATCACATCAGCAAAAATGTTATTTGAATACATTTGTTAAAATGTCTGATAAATAAGCTACACTGCAGATAAGGGGCAGTTCTAGATGTTAACGCAATGCTGCATGAGGATCTTTTTGCAGACCAGTCAATCTTATGCAATTCACTTCCAAGTGATAATAAATTCAGCCAAACTCATATCTCAGATGTGACATGATCAAGCTCACAATTATCCTACAGTTATTCTAACCAAATTTAAGGAGGAAGATACTTTCACAGTAATTTTAACAAAGAGTCTTCAAATTTGTGGTGAAGCTGTGCCAATAATAAAAACAATGCAAACAAGACCAACATTTTTAGTACATAAACTTATGCAAAAAACAGTCTAATGACATAATAGCAGATTGCAAAGGATAAAATTTTAAGAAGGTATGTATCTATTGCCAAGAGTTGTGAGGCTGTAATTAAACTGTTTAAACTGCTATTTGCAACATTTTATAACTTTTTAAGATTTGACTGGGACCGGAGACTGTTGGAGGGGGAGGGAGAGAATATTAGGGTTAGGTACTTAAAAATATATAATTGATTTATATTTTCCATGTATTCTGAAACTTTCAATAAACTTGAGGTTTTTATTGCTCACCTAAGACAACTGTCAACAGTTCCTTTTGGCCTACAAAGAGTACATACATGGTGTCACTGTCTCAAAGAGGATATTTTTCCAATATTTTTGATATTTGGTCAAACAGAACAAAAATATGATGACGACTTAAACTTCTCAATTCAACTTTTGTAATGTACAGAAGCTAAATTATAAAAATATAAAATCTAAATATATCTGGTATTACTAATACATTTTTAAGTGTTTCAATTACAAAGAATCTGAATCCAAGTCATTTTGCTTTACTAAGAAACCAGTGTCTAATGATGTCCAAATAAGGTCATAAACATACACTGTCTTTATAACAGGAATAGTACATTTACTTGTTGCAGGTAAGATGGTAAATACTCATTTCTTTGCTCAAGAGTTAGAACTAATCCATACATTGTACTAGAAGTATATTCACTCTAAGACTGTACGCTCTTCCTTTTTCTGTACACACCTTAAAACTGTACATATAATTTTTACAAAAATGGATTTATAGTCTTATTATTTTTTCCAACACAATGCAGATAACATCAGGAAATTACATGTTTCAAATAGATTGCCTTCAAAAGCAACACATTACTTTAATGACTTAAATCTCAAACATACACATTATTCTCAATAATGGTGTAACTGAAAGACTCATTTTACTATACAACCAAGCCATCCATTTCTGCATTATGAAGAGTTTAACTACTGAATTTTAATTATATAGTTAAATATATTTGTTAGAAAAAAATAAATATACAAAAACCTGAAAAATTTGAAATTATTTCTCAACTGCAAAATCACAGCAATCCAGTTAAGATCTGGAAAATGGTTTACTTAATTTCACAGGAGGATTTCTGTACAAATTTAGTTACAAATGATCTAAAAAGCCTGAATGCAACACTTTCCATTGTTCTTCAATACAATTAAATGATGGCTAACATTTATCCCTATCAGAAATAAGAAATAAAATTATGTAATGTATTTTGCCAAGGTTCAATTAAAGACTTTATTTTTCTACATAAGGGTCATGCTGATACATATTTTCCCATCCTCACTTTTTAAAAATGTAGTATCTGAAATTTTGGTTACATTTTTGTACCATACCAGTCCTCAGAAAATACTACATTCTTTAAACTTTTTAAAAAATGGACAATAATTTTTAAACAATAGAAATGGTATTTATGTTGGTTTTTAAGGTATAAAATAACTAACTGTACCATAAACAAATAAATAACTGCTTTCCTTTTCCATAGCAGTACATATAGCAATACATTCTCCTAAGTCATATAGTTATCATTTACAATAGACAACTTAATTTTACTAATGATGCAAAAAATAATAGAATACAAGGCACAATCATTAAATGGAATTTTTTTTAGGGTGTATATTGACATACCAGCGTGATAAGGATACCATAAAAAGTGCAGAAAAAACACAATGTGCAATGAGACCACTGTATAAAACATGATTGCATAAAAAGTGATTTGGCCTATTTTAACCTTTAATAATTGAAAATAACCAATCTTCCCCTTAAAATTAAACTATAAAGTATGACATTTTAAAATTATTTTTATTCTACCACTATCTAAAAAATCCTGAAAAAAGAATTTATACCTGGGTAATAGTATATAAGTATGTGTTTGTATATATATTTAATTATACCCATTTATCAATATATACACATACACACACAGACACATTTCTTTGTAAGTCATTTTAGCCTATTAGATATGTCTAAAGTTTAGAAACGACATTAATTCAGATCAACAAGTAAACATCAAATCCCATACCTTTTTCCTGTATTTTCCTTGAATCCTTTAACCACTTAAACATTTTCTCTAAAACATCTCTGTCAAAGGACCCACCAGTGCATTATTTTCTACTATTAAGTACCAAAAAAAGATACATCTCAGCATAACTCTTTTTAATAACGTGCTCTTTAGAATAATATATAGCCTTTCCAATATTGAAAAGTGTATGCTGTCCTGACAGTCAAAAACAGGCTTTCCACTGCACTGATTCTCAGTCTTTGGCACAATAAACAGAGATTGAGTGATTGATATAAGAATCAAGGTCTGAAAAATTAGACAGTCAAATGTTTTCCAATGTGGATATGTTTCCTTTTCATCAGTACGTTTTCTCTTACGTTTGGCAGAAATGGAATACAGCAAAAGCCTTGTCTAGATTCTTTGTAGATGAACATTCTATAATTAAAATTAAACTTTTTAGGGTATCAAATGGTGGGAATTTTATATTTATCTTTAGAGGAAACACACTTCTTAATTCACTGCTACTCTGGTAACATCTGTCTTCCTAGGGGCACGACTTCTGCATCAATAGAAATGTACCTGGCTTGGTCAAAAATAATTCATTTTAACATGAAATGTTCTATCACTAGGAATAGTATGCTCCTTAAGAGTGTAGCAGAACTGTCTTTTCCAGAAATAAACTGGGAATTCATTATAGGTCCTCATTTTCTTTTGTTTCAAACAGTGAATGAAATGAATGTTGAAATGCATAACCTACCTAAGGGCAATAAATAGCAAACATTTAAAATATATATGTATATATTTATATATATATATATTCATTTAAAGAAGTGAAGTGTCTTGTAAGTTTGTTTTTTTGCAAATCAAATAATAACATTCCCTAATCCACCATAGCAGCAAGGAAGCAGAAGCCTTAGTTCTATGTATTCCTTAACTGTACCTGCTTTATGATTTTGAAGTAAAATATTTTGGTACAAGTTACCAACCAATTAAGTTAGCTTTTGCTTTTTCAGTCAACTTTCGGACTCGTCCTCTACTAGAAGTTCCAAAAGTCAAAGAGGTGTCTTCAAACAACAGCTGCCTTTGCTCCTCTTCAGAATCATCCTCATTATAGAAAGCTGTCCTTCGACCTTGGTTTCTAGTTCTCATGTGAGGTTCAGAGCCTTTAAGTTCCTCAAACTCTTCTTCCTCCTCATCCATAGGATCATCTGTCTTTTTTCGGTTACTTCTCCTTAGCATTTTAACACTTGTAGGAACTATGAGATCTGAATCTAGTTTTTGTGTCTTCATCTTCCTTTTCGGTTTTCTGCCTCCACGACTTTTTTTCTGTAACAAATCCTCCTTTACAGTATTAGTTTCAGAAAGAAAACTGCATGTTGAAGAAGGAACTACTTCGTCTCTGATTGAATGCACACTATTTTGCTCTGAATTTTCTGGCTTTGCATACTGTAGCTTTTTGGGTTTTCTACCCCTTTTCTTGTGTATAACTTCACCACTGTTGGTATTAACTTCTGCCTTAGGCTTCCTTCCAGGTCCTCTCTTCACAAGTTTGGACGGCTGCCCGCCATGGCCATTTACTTGAATGCTTCCCGGTACAAGAGCATTGTTCTTACAATCTGCTAAAAAGGAACAACAGCACAGTTAATATATGGAATTGTCTTTTTTTTTTTTTAAAGATTTTTATTTATTTAACAGAGAGAGAAAGAGAGAGAGAGAGAGATCACAAGCAGGCAGAGGCAGGCAGAGAGAGGGGGATAAGCAGGCTCCCTGCTGAGCAGAGAGCCGATTCGGGGCTTGATCCCAGGACCCTGAGATCATGACCTGAGCCGAAGGCAGAGGCTTTAACCCACTGAGTTACCCAGGTGCCCCTGGAATTGCTTTTTCATATTTGACCCTCAAAGTAGTTAATAAGGACATTGCTATACTTATCTAACAACATAATTCTGATTTACTAAATGAGAAAAAGAAACCAACAAAAGGCTAATAGTTTAATATTATTTTCTATTTAAAACTCACAGAGGAGGAAAAGATCCTCAATGAAATCATTAATGACCTCACACGAGGGAAATGAAACTCAGAACAAGTAAATAATCTGTTAATACTGTAAATTATAATCGACCTGGGAGTAGCCAAGATTTCTTACTCCGCTATTACCTTTACTACTGTTTTAATATAAAAGCATTGTATCCATTACACAAAATGACCCTATATACTTGGAGCTTAGCAACCACAAAGAACTTTATTGTTTACTTCATTAAAAAGTTTTCTGTATTCCTACCTTTAAGCAGCTCAACTATGGAAAATGATCTTAGTATAAAATCCATGACATTTTAACTTGGTAATCTGAATACTTAAGCAGATCATCCCCTTCTACTTACCTCTAATCACTTTTTCCTACTAAGGATGGAATAAAAAGGGATATCAAGACTAGAATGATTCTCACTCTTATTTGATCTCTTTTTGGATGTGATCATCACACCCTCTCTTAGTATCACAGAAGAGTTTACAGTCTATTTCCTTATGTCCCTCAGAAGTAAAAAGGATCTCCTCTCCTAATCCTATCATACAAGACGTTTCAGAGTACATCCACTGGAATAATTTACATTAGTTATTCTCCAAAAAACTACCATACCTTTGATATTCTTCATCTATCCTAACTACAAGACCAGAAATAAGTTACTCTTGGTAATGAACTATGTTCTCAAAATTGTTTAAAAGGATGAAATAAACAACTAAACAGCAGTTTTCTTCACAGGCTCTTTGAAACAGTCCTATATCCTTATGTAAATGAATGGCAAACAATTGATTTATTATCATTAGCAGTACTAACTCCATGTATCAATCAAATCTACTATGTATGCCACCATTACAATCGTAACAAATTTCATGAAAAAGGTCATTAGGCTTTATAAAAAAAAATCATAAAATTCTAAAGATCAAATTCTAAATCTACAGGATCTAGAGATCATGAACAGCCCTTCTGTGTTAAAAAAAAATGCGATTACCCCATTAGATAAAGGAAACAGGTGATAAACATGTATTATCACTAACTTTTTCCTTCTAAGTTCTGAGATTTTTTTTTTGTTTAGTGATGGGTGATCTGCAATGCAATATTCTAGAGGAAATCCAGAGATGAAAACAGCTTTTAAAGAGAATGTTTCTTCATAATGGTATTGTTTTTTGTCATGGGTTTGAATTATACTTCATAAATATCAAGAAAAAAATCAAGGTCACAAGAAGCAGGAAAAGGCAAAGCTCTTATTTCCTGACCCCTAGAATACAAATAACTTTCTTTAGTGGTTTTCT